>JARHVA010004431.1:327500-530000 GCA_037957365.1 Torreya grandis
ATGTTACCTATGATTTTATTATTTTCAATGCACCATTTAATTAAAAATGTAAAAAATGGAATTGAAGGTGTGATTTTATAATTAATTTCTATTTCTATTTCTATTTTTTCTATTGAATGTATAAATTATAGTTTATAAATTATTAGTGTCGATTCATGGAACATAGTATTTTTGAGTTCCATTTATATCTCTATGTGAATATACAATTTAAAATAAGTTTTTATTTCATTAAATAAAATTGTATGATAAAATGTAATTTAAAACTTCTATTTATTTTTTCAACCAAGAGTTTAAAATGTTGATATTGAGAAATTCTTGAAGATAAGGATGATGAAGATCTCAAAAAATATATAATAGATTAATGAGGATTTCCAAGGTATATCCCCTATCCATATTAGAAAACCCTCCACCCATGTGTAACAAAGGTGGATGTTTCTAAGGTGAGTGACACTTATTAAAGGACTCTTACATTTATAAACCCAATGACTCAAATCATAATTTAATGACTACAACAAAGTCTTATCATATTTTTTCCTATAACATGTTTAACAAAATAATGTAATTTTAGGAATAAAAAATTGTTATTTTAATTATTTTACAAAAATATTTTTCAGTAATGATAATTCTCTAGTTGAAACTTATAGATCTTTACATCCATATTTGACTAGGAAACTTTTTTTACATGTTAGTAATGGTGGTGTGTTTTGTTATGAGATTGAATGGCTTTTTTACAATAACTTGGGCAATCTCATGGTGAATATTTATAATTAAATTGATAAAGAGGCGATATGAAGGAATAAAAGACTAGTTTTTTTTATAGGAGTTTCAATATGGGGTAGTTGTTTAATAAGTTCATTGTGTCCATTATGAAGGAGGGATTTGGTGAGCCATGTCAAATAATAATAATGTGTTGCACTATAAAGATAAAAATAATTTGAAAAAAAATTAATGTTTTTATTTTGAAAAATATATATTCACTACATCTTTGTATATATAAGTGAAATCACATAAATTTTATTAATATCGATGACCCTAACCCAATATATTTTGAGGAAAGATTGGAAGTGTATGAGGCCTCTTTATTCTAAAAAGTGGGACACCATATTATGATTTCACTTGAATCATCCTTGATTAAACTATGGATGCATGATAGTAACATTGAGATGTGCATTTCCATATGATTTTACTCTTATTATAACTTTTAATTACTTTATGTTTTGATAATAATTATTTATTTTTTGATCAAAAAAACCTGTGAAATTTAATTCTAGGTTTAGAAAATTTATAATGTTTCATTTTTGCCCTTATATTTTATTTTAATAGTTATTATTTATTAAAAACTATGATTTTTCTTAAAATTTTATTTGTAAACATACATTTATTATTATATACTCAATATGTTTATTATATTACATGTGATTGTTGTTTAGTTTCAATATATTCTTTCTTTTGATCTAAAAAAATACCTACGGTGTGATGAACTATTATTTTCCCATTTTAATTATTTTATAAAATTTGAATAATTAGAGTATAGAAAAAATAATCCGTATTTAATTTTTAAGAATGAATGTATTCAATTTATCCTTCTTCAAGATTATGAAATGTATTGGTATTATGAGAGGTGAATAAATTAAGTCAATGGCATTAACATCTAACTATTCATAGATATTTTCCACCATAAACCTTATTTTTAAATTATTATATTTATGTTTGTGTTTAACCGTAACTTGGATTTAGATCCTACTTGGGTAGATATTGTTAATAATACACAAATGATAGGGAATAAAGGTTAATATAATATTTACATTAGGATAGTTAAATGCTAAACTCAGATACAACATATACATAATTTATTAAACTAAGATAAGGTATAAATGTAAAGTAAAATTATGATAGATATATAAATGACTTAAAAATTTACATAGCTGGTTCTTATTCAAACATAGTGTTGAATCTGTAACATGTTGAAAGCAAGTGGGAAGATAATTTTAGAATAACTGTTAGATTGCATAGTATGTGTCTTTGGCTCTAAGGATAGTTGCATCAGCTCTAAATGGTTACATTGATGCTACTGTCCATGTCTAAGGATAATGTCTTATACAAAATATCTGATGAAATAGGATTTGACCACCTAAATGCTTGAAGGTTTTTCATCATCTTTAATCTGATGTATTTAGATCTAGGTCATAATTGTTTCTCTTTATAAAATGACAAAACCTTGGCTATCTATCTTTAATGTGACATTCAATAAAAATGGGTTAGCTAGTACATGATGCTAAGCTAACCATATTGAACCCATTATCAAAAGGGCATTACCTAGATATCTAAAACTCCAAAAGAGAGACTCATACTCATGTAGTTCTACCCTATGTATTAATTTGTGTATGAATCATGAAATTTATGTAAATTAAGTATAACAATTACCTAGATTATAAATTTTTAAATAAGACCATATGGCTATTTATTTATTATTGAAGAGTTGTATATTTGTTGTACCTATGAATAGTGTGGAAATAGGGAAGCTTTGATCAGTTGATTGCTTGATATATTACTTTTGGAAACTATCTTGGTATCTTTGGTCTGATTTCTAGGTGAGGAATAAATGAGGGTTTATATTATATTTAAAACAATATTATAAGGAGATATCTCACATTATAATATGTTTAATTTAAAAATTATATGACTTTAGGGTGTTGGATATTTGTATTGAGGTAGGCATTCATGTCAATGTTATTATGTGTCAAGGATGTTAGTGTTAAGGGTGTAGTAAAAAAGATATAGGATCAGAACTTACAGAGGTGTAACATAGGTGAATTTAAAGAATTATAAAAGGATATGATTTTTGTGTCATTAATATAAGGCTAATCAAACTAAGAGATAGGCTAAGGGGCATAACACAAAGTAGATGTGAGGATTACAAAAGTAAGGAATGTGTTAAACTAAAATGAGTAAACAAAGTATATGATTTTCAACTATAAAAGATTGAGATAATACATAATCATAAAATATCATGTAAATTTACATGCCCCCACCCCACAATAAACTAATGAAATTTTTAGGTACAAAGAATTGAATATGTATATGGGTGTGTATGCACACCTTGTCTTTATTTGAGTTGAATTTGAGTGCTTTGTTAGTTAATAAATTGCAACCAAGGGAATTTTACACTATAAAATCAATGCATATAATCTAGGTTAAAATTACTTGACATAGATTTAAATTTATAGAGAAAGGTTTAGGATTATATCATTATAATAATTTGAAACTAAGATTAATATAAATATTTAAAGTGTAGATATACAAGGAGATAGAGAGATAGAGAGAAAGAAAGATATTGGAATCCACGTTCCCCCAATTTTGGAGCAAAGGTGAGTTTCCGCTTGACAGTTGAGATTAACTCAACCATGTAACCTAGTTATAACTTATAACCTAGTGAGGTTGGCTAATATAATTAAATCCAATCTAAAAAATTATAATTATTTAATGATTTAATTACCACAACAATACTAAAAACTGAACCAACTATTATACTATATGATTTCTCTAAAGTCTATAAAAATTTCATAGGGTATCAATACGTGCAATGGTTTTGACATTTGAAACTAATTTAGATTTTTTAATATTATGAAATGTTGCATAACACATGCACCTTAAGTTTATATAAGAATGATACCATGTATATAATTCTACCACAACTGTGTATATGATTCATATAACTATGTGGTTTCACCAATTCAGATAATCAAACCATGTAATTTTGAATAATCAAACCATTAATCAATAGTGTTGTTTAAAATGGATCCACATTTCAATGACTTTATACTAATTTAGTCCCCAAATAGACCTTAAGACCTAGTTCAACATCTTGTTCAGATTCTTCATTACCTTCTAGGATTGTTTGGGGTTAAGTCAACTAACTTGTAGTTGAACTTTAATAAAATTTTAAGATTTCAAATTACCTCTTCCTATGTTTAGGAATTCTCAATAATTCAATAAGTGGCATGGTGTTTTTTAGTTAGCTCAACACCTAAGATATAACACACACACACACACACACACACACACACACACACACACACACACACACACACACACACACACACACACACACACACACACACACACACACACACACACACACACACACACACACACACACACACACACTGAGGTAATGGTGTATTTGGAGGAAGGGTGACAACACCTTCAGCTGGGATATAATCATTTAGAGTTTGAAGTGGAATATGATGGGATGAATTTGCACATTTAACAAAAATATTCATTGGTGGGTTATTTCTAACATCACTCATACCCTTAGGAATACTAGACAATATGGGTACTCTATTTTTATTTGTATCACCTCTTGGTTTAGAAACCTAAGAAATAGGTGTTAACTTGGAATAATTTGGGACTAATATAGTTTTATTTGTTTCCTTACTTGCATTCGTTACCCTTGGATTTGTAGGGGTGATGACATCAGGAGCAGTAGCTTATTGCCTACTTTTCAAGATATATTCTTTCTCTTGGGAAACTATTATAGTAATTAGAATATGACTATCCTTAACTAAATAAATTCCCCCATCATAATTTTTAATCATTGTATAACACAAAAAATTAAAATTATGACTGGTAAATTCATATTATTTTATCATATTAACATCACAATAAACTTTGAGAGTTAGGAAACATACCTTTTTTACTACATTGTAAAACTAATCAATAATAGTAGAACTAAAAAATTTCATGACGGCATAATTTGTTTTTGGGACACATGAAAATAAACCATCAAAATATCATCCTCATTAGACATAAACTTAGGTTCATCCACATCTTCATCAATGTTTTTGAAAGCATCACATGGAAGATGTGGAAGGAAGGATTTATCACACCAATCAATGTCAATGTCCCAATTTATCATGTCAACTTTGGCATTTAATGGATCAAGCACTTCCTTTTTAGCCCATCTATTCTGATTTTTATCATTCCTTTCATCACATGTAAGCCTCTTCCCTTTGTCATTATCCCTAGTATGGAAAATAGGCCTCTTTTGTGCTTGATTTGGATTTGGAGATCTCTCCTAGCTTGTATAACCATGAGTCAACTATTTTCAATGCTTCCAACTTTTATGACATCTCCTTTATATTGGAGGCCAAAGTATTAAAGGTTTCCTCAAGTTTGGGTTTTTTAGTGGACTACTTTTTATCTAGATTAACCAACTTCACATCAGTTTGTTTGTTCAAAGGTTTACCCACTACCTTTATATAGTTTTCAATTTATAAGGCCATATTAAATGCCAATCTCTTGTATGTAGGATCCTTATCCCTCAAGTAGTATGCATCCTTCTTGTCAAACACATCACAATATTTAATCAAGAATGTTCTATCACTAAGCCTATTATTCTTAGGCAGCCTCATAAGTTTTTTAGTGAATCTGGTATTCAAGTCCTACACACACTTATTAGGATTTTTTTTATGTTTTTCAATTTTACTAAAAAAACTAGGATCAATTCTATCCCCATACTAAATTTTAAAAACATTCTTAATTTCTTCCCAAAAATCAACACATCCACGAGAAAGGGAATTGGACCATTCAAGAGCCTCTTCTTCCAATGTGTGCACAAAAAAATTAATGCAAACATCCTCATGCTCAACCTCATAATTATAAATGATAATGTAAATGCCCTCAAATGTTGATCTCTACTGACTACATTGTTCCCTTGAAACATAGGAAGGAAGTTCCTCACATCATTCGAGACTTTGTTAGGATAAATTTTCATTTCATTAAAATTAATTGGTCTAAATTTGGGAATTCAAAATGTAGGATGTTGATTCTCATATTGATCCCTATGCCTCATGATTAGTTCAATGGTGGGTTTAAGATAAAATAGAAGAGGGCTATGAGTGGGTGAATGAGGTGAACTTTGGGGATAAAACTAAGGGGGAGATTTAGCTGGTTGAGAAGGATATGGATAGTAAATTTTACTATATGGTTATGAATTATTAGGAGAGCTATGATAATATTCAATAATAAGAATTTCAATAAAAACTTTTTAGGTGTACCAAAATTTTGATAGTCCAAACACTCCTTAGTATCTAAAATTCATCTTTTAATTGGCCTCCAAGCTTGTCTCTTGCTTTGATTAACACATAAGGGTGAGACAAGTTGTTTTGATGAGTCACTTTTGAGACATGATCTTAGACCTTACATCTTTACAATAAAAGAACACTCAAAGCTGAAGAAATTTGAAATGGGAATTGATCTTTCTTTGAAACCAAAAGATGTGTTACAGATGCCACTAGAAGCAAAATTTTAGAATATAATAGTTTAAAAATATGTATTGATGCAAACTAAAACAATATCTTGTTGAAATTAGTGATTATATATAAAATAAAAGACATTAAAATTTTCAACCTCATATTCAAAAGGTGAAACCACCTCAGAACATGATAAAATTATAGCTCTTTGTAACAAATTTAGAAGATGTCAAGTTAGAAAATATTTTAAATTCCTTAAAACATCTCTAATGGATGTTTTGTAGTTGATAGCCAAGATAGAAAAAAAAAAAGATAGGTAGAGATATTTTCAAATCTAATCTAATTACAACTCTCTACAAGAGTCCTTGATAACATGAGTGATAAAGATTGTTCACTGTAATGGGCCATCATAGTGTTGGTTCCTAGTTCTACACCTCTTCCACTTATCCCTACACACTTAAAAAAAATCC
The DNA here is from genome assembly GCA_037957365.1 of Torreya grandis. Classification (NCBI taxonomy): domain Eukaryota; kingdom Viridiplantae; phylum Streptophyta; class Pinopsida; order Cupressales; family Taxaceae; genus Torreya; species Torreya grandis. Next base: position 334,225 of record JARHVA010004431.1, read on the forward strand.
AAACATGGATGATAAACCCATTCATATGTCATTATATCTAGGGAATGGTTTAGCATACAGATGGATCAAATGTAGACAATGACTAGAAAGTATTGATATAGGGTATGGTTAGAACCCTACTACTTCTATCTCTACTTGAACCAAGGTGAGGGGACCTAAGGGGTAGATTTATCACATTGAGGGATTCTAAAATTCAATCTCCATGATGATTATTAGAATAAAATTCAAATCTAACCAGGGCATAACCATAGTTACACACTCTACCTAAGAAAGTTCATCACATGATATGCACAAATTGACTAGGTTAGACACAAGTTACTGAAGATAGATGTGGATGTGATTTAAACCTTCATTTCTAAATAAATTTTCAACAACATGGGGTCAAATGGGAGATTGCAGTGTTGGGCTTCAATGCACAAAACAAAGATACATTTTAAGTAGGCAATATTTATGCATCTATAGGTAAATAACACTTATAATATGTAACATCTATATTATTTGCATGGTAGAACATGGTAGGATGAGTTGGATTGTTATAAAAAAGTTGAGTGATAATGTTTTTTTTCAAATAAAAAATATTCTTTCAATATTCATGTCATCACTCATTTTCAAAGATGTAGAAAAACTAGAATACAAGCTAACAAGAACTACCATGAGTGATTTGGATCTATTAGTGTCAATACAATGTAAATACCCAAATGATTATTGGTGCCCTAATCATATACTACAACTATAATTACAAATATTTTTTCCTGTTAAATCCATAAACCTAGGGTGCCCTTAAGAGGTTATTAACAACATGTTTCCAGATCACTATACAGAAAGGGATTTATAGCCTAAATCTATGCCTAAAATGACAACTAGTAAGAATCATAAAACCATATATTGAATTAGCAAATGTTGTAAAACATGTTATTAAATTTCTTCAATCAGAAAGATTAGAAACCACAAGTATCTCCATTATCTTGAAATAAGATCTTATGTACATCTTTGTTTTAGAATGTTGCCATGGTGACAAGCATGGTGAGTTTGTTCACTGAATAGGGAAGACATATTACAATTCTCTTAGAGCTAGATAATGGATGTAAAATTTAAACCACCTTATCAAGAGAGACAAAATGCACACACAATAATGGATATAAAAAATGAAAGAGATTATACTTGAAGAGAACAAACAACAACCAATAACAACCTTGAAAAAGAGGACAAGCCCTCATTTTATACAATTTCTAACCACTTTACATTTTGAGAATATATTGAAACCTTGTAATCATCCCTCAAAGTTCCACCAAGTTGCTTCCAGCTAGAATATGTTCCTTTTCCATGCATTTGAAAGGAAAATGATTCTAGTAACTACCTCTACATATAATGATGAATATTTGGAGTAAACCATTGATATTATCTGATGGAAATGAATTTTACTTGATCTTGAAGGAGAATATTCATTTTTTAGCTAAACAAACCCTTTGTATTCTTGACCAACTACCTGGACATGTTTTTGACCACTCATTTGCGTAGTTGGAATCTCCTGGATAGTTGCCCTTCCTTTTATGTATACTATATATCACCCCTAGACTTGTACTTACAGTATTACAATACTGTAGATCCATATGGTATTAGAATACTGTAGATCCATGGCCATTTGAAAAATATTTTTTTGAATGGTTCACCTTGACCCTATAAATTTGAAACATTTCTCCCATGGAGGTGTTCAAACAAGCAAATCATAAAAAAATAAAAGACTTGGATATTTTTTTACCTTCTTATTTTTTGCTCCAATTTGCCTTTCAACACTTTGATTTTTTCACATTTTGACTTTTAGGGTTGCTGACAATTTTTTTTAATGCATAAGTGCACTATTTTTCACTTTTTAGCCTAATGGGGAACTCTAAGTCCATTTTGCATTTTTCCACTTACTTTGTATGGTGGGAATCTAGAGCTCCACAACACATTTGTAGCATGAAAATTGGTAACTTACAATTTATACTTTTAATTCCCCTTAAAGGTTCCCCAGTGGATCTGGTAACTTCAAGGATAATTTTCAATTTGTAATTTTGAAACTTTCAAGTTGAAGTTGTAGTTTCCTTGAAAAGTTCCCTCATATACTTGGGAGATTCAAATACAATTTAAAATTTACACAAATGAAAAATTGTAATTAACCTTCAAATCTATGCTGTGAAATGGGATCTCATGTTTGATCAGTGTTTATTGGGGGGTTTGGGAGATCTAAGTGCAATTTTTAATTTGCACACTCATAAATATGTAAATTTTCATTCCTCCTTGAAATTTATTTGGAGCTCTATTCAAGTTGACTTTTTTTACTCTGAGTTGACCAATGGGATCTTGGAAGTTAGACTATATATTACAAATTTCATTTTGAAGAATTATTTTTTAAAGTTATTTTCCCACTTGGGACCTCCACCTAGTCAACCATTCAACCTAGTTTTAGCAAAGTATCTTCTAGAAAAGTTCTTTCTAGAAGCTAACACTTTCTCTATCTGATGTCACAACACAAAAATATCTCTTTATGCATAATGTATTTAAATATGATGCATTCACCAATGAACATCTTCATTTCCTAGGCATGCATATAGATGGAGGAGTAGATGATTTATATGTAGCTTGAACAAGTGAAACCATCATTTTAACCTTTACATTATGGGAATTACCCCATTAATGGTGAAGAGTTAAAGGGTCTAAAATATGCAAAGCACAAAACAATTTGATGAATCTCAATCACATTATCTATTCATTAATGATATTACAATATATAGAAAATTTATCTCCTAAAAAATAGGAGTAAACTCTCATCACTAGAATTTCTCATTGTATCCTATCTACGTGAGATATAAATCACTTATTTTATTATTCCCTAATAGACTAATGTTAGGAATAATCCCAATATTCCCCCCTTTAGTTCTAACATGGGATGGGGAATTACACACCTAAATCTCCCCCATCCCCCCCTCCCCCCCCCCACCCCCCCCCGTGCTTAAGTTTATCTTGCAGACATTGGTACCCATGATTATGCATCCTTAAAATAATTTAAAAATGATAATGGAATTCCACACAGTCTACATTGTTATTCTAATATCATTAACAAAACTATTTTAATCTAAATGTTAAAACAAACTGCTAAAATAAATGGACATGAAAAATTTCTATGAGAGCTAAAGCTATTATTTGAAATTAAACATTTACAAACTTAATTAAATATTAATTTACTACCATAACAAACTATGACTCATAAAAATCTAAACCTAAAATATTTTATTTTTAACCTTATCCTTCACAAGAATGAAGATAGTGACAATGGAAGATCATATTCACCGAAGGAGAGATGACAAGGATCAAGTTGAAGGAGAAGCCACATAATGGAGGATCTTTTGATGTTTCTCTTATAGGTTGATATAATGATTAGACTAGGTATGCCATGATCAAGTTTTGATCCACTTTACATGAATATTGATGAACTTTATGCTGATTTCGATATAACATATGAAGATTTATAGTGGGAGGCCTCCTTCAAATACAAATGTAGTTTATCCAAGAAGAGGTATCCTCTATGATATGTTCTATGTGGGATAATAATGATAATCAAGCTACAGGTCATGGGCTGTGAGTTGTGTATACAACTAGAACAGAGGATCCATGATAGCGATGGTGTAAAGTGTATTCCTAAATTTGATATAGAGATGGTAATTGGCTAGACTAAGGCTCAGCCAAATGAGAGTTGACTACAGATCCTACAGACAACATAGATCTATATAAATATGTCTAAACTTGAATTCAAGCTAAGATCTAAATGTAGAGAGTCACATTATTGTAGAAATGTAATATGATTCAAGTTGCATATATAAAGTGAATCCAACACAACTTAGGTTAAGATATTAGAGCCAACAACTAATGAATACAAAACTCAAATGCTTACGTAAACTTTAAATGGTTGTCTTTCAAAAAAGGTAACTAAAAATTAAACATAGAAATATATGTTTAATCATTAAACAAATGTCATTGGAAATGGCACGTGATCTAACTTGTTGTCCCAATGTCAAATTTGATTAACGGCCTTTCAAATGATAAGAATTTTAGATGTGGTATGTATTCTAAAATTCTTGTTATGAACATGACCTAAATTTTTTAAAGAGGTCCAGGTGGAACTTACTCTAATACCACTTATGGGAATTACCTCATTAATGGTGAAGAGCCAAAGGATCTTAAATGTGCAGAGCACAAAATAATTTGATCAATCTCAATCACATAATTTATTCATTAACATTATTAAGATATAGAGATAATTAATCTCCTAAAATATTGGAGTCCATTATCATCACTAAAATTTATCATTCTATCCTATCTACATGATATACAACTCACTTATTTTATTATTCCCTAATAGACTAATATTAGGACTAATCCCAACATGCGCTATTGTATTTGAACTACAAAATCAGTAGGTTACACAATTCCAATGCATTTTTATAATTGAAACCTCTATTGCTTATAGCCACAAGTAATTTTGATCCTCCAATATTAGTACAAGGGATCTCTCAATCTTATCTTTCACCCATGCTATAGAACTCTTAAATAGTTTTCTACTTGATTGACTATTTCTTCAACTGGGTATTTAACTCTTCATTTTCCTCCTCATCTTTAACATCCACAATGTAAGATGAGATACTATCAAAATATGGCATGTTATTAACAAGACCTTTAAATTAATTTGATTTGTTTTCAAAAGGATAATAAGAACTTCTAGAGCCTCGAAAAAATTTACAATCAATAATGTGTATTTTTCCTTCATTACCAATATCTTGATCCACAACTCCATGGATTTAATTTTTAATAGAATCAACAATATTATTAGATGATAAACCAATGTCATTTCTAACCACATCACTAAAACTAATGTTGTAAAAGGTGCCTAGTGGAATTTATTCATTTTCTGAATGTAGTGATTTTGGAATAGTTATATCTAATGTCAATGAAATTTGAGAAGCTTGATCCTCAACCACTTATACAAAAGGTGAAATTAAGCTTGTAAGAAAGTAATAAGAACCACTAGGATTATATGTGAAATCTTAAAATTTCCAAAACACATTAATTTCACATATGATTGGTAAAGAACATTCAATAGATGTAGACTCTAGGGCTAAAATTGGGTTTAGTAAATAGGCTTCATTTATTACATTCTCTTCATGGGCCATAAGCTCACACACCGCCTTCCTGTGGCTATCTCTAATGCTTCATGGCACTCCTTACCAAATAAATTTTTGACCATTTAATCCAAACTCCTAGATATATATAAAAAATTTGGAATAATTATCATCTCCCATGAATTGCAATAAATCTATGTACATAGGTGATATGCCCAATTGAAATACTTCAAAATGTAAGTAAAAGAATAGTTACGATACATTCAAAAATAGCATATATGAAATTATAAGTTCTATAATGATAAGAAAATGGGTTCTTATAATGTTTCCAATCCAGATCTCTAGTGGCAGCACACTGTAGATCTCTTTGAGAGCTTTTTGACGTATTTTTCATAACGTAAATCTGAGTTCAGGAGATCCTGTTATGGCCATTTGAAGATGGTTGATAAATGTTGAAATGTGACATGTGGCACGTGTTTCAATGTCATTTTGACATTTGGCATGAGGACCTATCAGAGGTTGACACTTGGCAAATTGAAAGGTTTGCAAAAAAATGGTTCGTTGACCTGCCACATCATCAACATGCCACGTGGAGTTTTAGTGATTAAGCTTGGAGGTAAGCTCGTTGATTGAGCCATGTGGCAAGTTCAAAGGAGACTCAAGCTATGAATCCTGAGAAAGGTGGTGAACTCAAGGTGAGATCAGTTCAAGGGAGAAGATAGATCCCTTTGTTGAGTCACAAGGATGTATGGTGGGTCTTGAGGCGAGCGTTCAAAGATAAGCACGAGTTTGAGCCTGAGAAAAACGAGCCATGTGGCCGAAGCCACATGATAAGTGGGTGGATAAAGGATTTTTAAAGCCTTATCCTATCCCCAATCCATGCATGTGGGATAAACCCATAGAGGAAATGGCAGTCAAAGGCTTTTTAAAGCCTTGTTTAATCCTCTCCACCCACACATGTGGGACAAATGGATAGTCTAAGTGCCCAAAAAGGTAGGTCAAAGACTTGAACCACTAACCTCCCATGAAAAATAGGTAGGCCTTGACTACTTAGGCTATGGAATTCCAAGCATTTTTAAAGGAAAAAATGTGTATTTAAAGGTAAGCTTCTGGCTAACTGTGTATTGGAAAAGATAGACCAATTTGTTCTATTTGGTCATTTTGGAGTCCTTAGAGGCCGAACCAGAGCTTGAAGTAAACTAAAAAGTTGTTTAGAATTCTGATATGATATATATAGTATATTAATTTTCCCATTTTAGAGAATTAGTGATGCCATTTTGATCTATATAAGTTACCAATTTTGATTTGGAGAAGGCTCTGCATGTGATTCAGGAAGGTGAAGGATGTACTAAGTCAGCCAAGGTCTTTTAAAGGTCTGATCACTATTATTGTAGAGAGATATGATCTTTTTTTGTTTGTAATTATTATTTTATCTTGAAAATTTTAGAAACATTAATGGATTGGTTTGATAAGAACTTGGGGATGTAGGAATTATGAACCTTGTAAACAATTTTTGTGTTTTTATCTATGGATTCATTTTTGCATTTCAGCTTTAGTTAAATTGTAGATTATAATTTAGATTTAAATCAGAATGCAAAATTTAATGAATTTATCATTTATGAGAAATTGATTAAATTGAGAATTTGGGAAAATCTAAGAGTTTCAATGGAAAAATGATGTGATCTTTCATTTCACTTTATTTCAGTTTTGAAACTTGATTTAGATCAGATTTTCATCAGTTTTTAATCATTCCAACATTTTATACGTTCAGAAATTAAGAATTTGTACTCTTAAAATTTCACTTTGAGTTTATCAGTGGTGTTTACGAATCAAATTGATATCAAAGCAGTTAGAAAGTTGGGTTAGTTTCTGATTGAGTTTTGATAGTTGCTTTCAGTTTATTGGTTATCCATATCACTTGATTAGATTATAGTGTGTAGTTGTGGAATTAGTGTGCTCATAGGAAACCATGGGAAAGTTGTCATATAAAGCCAAGATGGAAGAGCTTGAAGCCATCAATACTCAAATTCAGGATGAGAATGCATTCCTGAGATGCAAGCTCTATTCCCTTGAAGAGTAAATTGCAAGTTTGAAATTCAAGCTTGAATCTAAGGATGAGCTCTTGATCAAATTGGAGTGTGGTGAACCAAAGAAGGCCATACCTTCCACTTCATATGCAGAGACTATGACTAAGTGCACTATAAGTTATTCACCACTTAATTCATCTACTTCTTCTTTCCATTTATATTTAGATTCAAGTAATGATGCTTTTGGTAGTTTTGAACAACACACTAAGGGTATAGGATCCAAATTATTGATGAAAATGGGCTTTAATGGAAGAGGTCTTGGTTGAGATGGCCAAGGAATTACTAACCCAATACAAGTAGAGCATAGATCTCTTCATGTAGGTTTGGGTTACACCAGTGAGCAGGTAGAAATTGGAGAAACTTCATGGCTAAAGGAAGAAAGCTTCTAATAGCAAAGGACCGAGGCCACTAGTAGAGCATGTGTAGTGTAAGAGGAAATGTAGCCAAGGTATTGAGATTCCACCTCTTAGTTCTTACACTAGAGTTAGCACTAAATATTTTGATTCACTTTTTATGTTTAAGAAATTTGGATTTAACATTCAAAAGATAATGCAATCATTTCCATGCACTTTTTGTGGAATGCGTAACCACAGTGTTGCATTTTGTTAGAAGAGGTTGCTTTACTTAAGCAGATTGCAGGTGTTCAAAACTATTCTCCTCATGGAAAAGTGAGAAGAGGTAAAAGGGAGACCTCACCTATGAAGGTTTTATGCACTGATTGTAATAAGAGTGGACATCAGATTGATCAATGTATTAAACTTCAATCATATTCTCATTCTAGAAATGGTAAAACTAAGATGATTTATCAACCTATTACTAAGGTCAATGAAATTAAATCAATCCATAATGATGTTAAGGAATCCACTAAAGAAATCAAGTTAACTAGGCAGAAAGATTGATTAAGTGGATTAATAATGCACTCATTTGTCAAAGCATTGTTAAGAATTCTGTTAAGGAAAGAACAAGCTTTGAAGATGCATTAGTAGAGTTTGTGAGAACAATTCGAGATAGGTTCATCATTTGAATTATTTCAATTCTCACCTTATGTTTAAAATCTCTATGTTTTAAATCTCTTATTTATGTTGTGTGGGTTGTCTAGAGGACTTGAACTCATTTGATCAGTTGGAGATAATATCAGAATGCATGTTATAGGTTGAGTTAATTCCTTACAATACTTATTTGATGACTATTTTGAATGTATCTATTTTTGGCACATGGATGCATTGTTAAGACCCTATGGGCATGTTTGGATGTTAGACAATATACACTTTGTGTTATTTTTATTTTGCTTAACATTGTAAGACCCATTCAGGGCAATGCATTTCAACATGCCTACAACATTAATTGTATGTTGTCGGCATTATAAACTTGTCTTGTAGTTATATTGGGATTTGTTTCAATTTTTGGAAATTCACTGCTTTACAAGATGTGACATTTGGGCAGGCAATTTGATATGTTGTAATCACTTTGGAAGTTTTAGATTCACTTACCCATGCCTTTGGATTAGGAATTTTTTTAGTTTTATTGTGAATCATTTTAATGGTATTGTTTATAACTCTTGCTATGATTGGGTTTTATTTTCATGGATGCAATATACCAGTTTGTAGTTTTAGGGGATATTAGACTTTTGAAGACCAAAAGCCTTCCATTGGGGAGGTGTGATCATAAATTGGGTTCTGATAATGGTTCCAATTCATAGTTCTAGTGTTGGCACACTGTAGATCTCTTTGAGAGCTTTCTGATGCATTTTTTAGAATGTAAATATGAGTTTGAGAGCTCCTGTTATGGCCATTTGAAGATGGTCAATAAATGTCATAATGTAACATGTGGCACATGTTTCAATGTGGTTTCAACATTTGGCATGAGGACCTATCAAAGGTCGACACTCAGAAAATTGAAAGGTTTGAAAAAAAATGATTCGATGACCTGTCATCAACATGCCACATGCAGTTTTAGTGATTAAGCTCAGAGATAAGCTCATTGACTGAGCCATGTGGCAAGTTCAAAGGAGCCTCAAGCTATGAAGCCTGAGAAAGGTTGTGAGCCTGAGGTGAGATCAGTTTGAGGGAGAAAATAGAGCCCTTTGTTGATTCATGGGGATGTATGGTGGGTCTTGAGGTGAGTGTTTGAAGATAAGCTCGAGTTCAAGCATGAGAAAAATGATGTGTGTGGCTGAAGCCACATGATAAGTGGGTGGTTAAAGTATATTTAAAGCCTTATTCTATCCCCAGTCTGTGCATGTGGCATAAACCCACATAGGAAATGGCGCTCAAAGGCTTTTTAAATCCTTGTTTAATCCTCTCCACCCACACATGTGGGACAAATGGATAGTCTAAGTGCCCAAAAAGGTAGGTTAAAGACTTGAACTGCTGACCTCCCATGAAAAAGAGATAGGCCTTGACTACTTAGGATATGGACTTCCAAGTGTTTTTAAAGGGGCAAACTTGTATTTAAAGGTAAGCTTCTGGCCGACTGTGTATTGGAAAAGATAGACCAGTTTGTTGTATTTGGTCATTTTGAAGCCCTTAGATGTTGAACCAGAGCTCAGAGTAAACTACAAAGTTGTTTAGAATTATGATATGCTATATGAATTATATTCATTTTCCCATTTTGGAGAATTTTTTATGCTATTTTGATCTATATAATTTACCAATTTTGATTTGGAGAAGCCTCTGCATGTGATTCAGGAAGGTGAAGGACGTGATGAGTTAACCAAGGTCTTTTGAAGGTCTGATCACTATTATTGTAGAGAGATATGATATTTTTTTGTTTTTAATTATTATTTTATCTTTCAAATTTTAGCAACATTAATGGATTATTTTGATAACAACCCGAGGTCGTAGGAATTCTGAACCCCGTAAACAATTTCTGTGTTTTGATCTATGGATTCATTTTTGCATTTCAATTTTAGTTAAATTGTAGATTATAATTTGGATTTAAATTAGAATTAAAAATTTAATGAATTGATCACTTACGATAAATTGAGTAAATTGATAATTTGGGAAAATCTAAGAGTTTCAGTGAAAAATGATGTGATCTTTCATTTCACTTTATTACAATTTTGAAACTTGATTTAGATCAAATTTTTATCAATTTTTAATCACTTCGACATCCTATAAGTTGAGAAATTTAGAATTTGTACTCTTAAAAATTCACTTTGAGTTTATTACTGGTGTTTACGGATCATATAAATACATAGGTCCACATGATTTTCTTCAATTTAGTATGTAAATATTTCTTATCAACTATGCCTTTGTTAATTTCAAGGAAGTTCTAGGCAACCTATTACCTTTTCCAAGGCCAAGCATCTAATATTACCAAGACCATGATTACAAATAGGATAGTGATTATGGACTCTGGATTTGAATTTAAAATAGAGTGTGTGACCATTCAGATACTACATCTTGATCTACATTATTTAGTTAAGGTAGGTCAATAACTTAAGGAATTTTATGTATGTCTATATAATGGGCATTGATTACTACCATCTCTAAGCTTTTAAAATTAAAATGGTCATTTTTTCAACTCAAAATCCAAGAGTCTACAAGTTATCTATTATCCTATATAGAAAAACAATAAGAATAATGCCTATAACTAAAATCCCATGGAAGCAAAATTAAAATATCACACAACTAATATTAGACCATTGAAACTACCATTCCACAACCATCCTTTAATGTAGTAGAGTTCACCTTCCAGGCATCAAAGGCACACATAACCTCTCTAAGCATTAATCTACATTAACATTATTACTTTATAGAATAGTAATATGTCACTTAAGATTTTCCTTGGGTGGGATTTACAAGTCTATCCTTTTCATAGAAGGCATACATCACCAAGCTAAGGGATCCTTAAGTTCATTAACAATTTACAATTTAGCAACTTGCTCAGTTACATCTAAGTTCCCATTTTCTACCATCGACCAATTTATTATGGGATATAGAGATCATCATGCACATTGAAAGTTAGCAATTTATTAAGTTGTGTCATACCTTCCATTCTCCACCATGATTTTCTTTGTTGTGCTCTTATTTGGGTTTTGGAAGCTTGGACATATTTTATAATTTGTATTTTTAGAATTGAAATTTAAAATATTTTCCCCATTGATTTTCTCATTATCTCTTTTATTTTGGGATCCAAACATCAACATGCACTTCAAAATTTACAAGTGCAAAGTGGCATTGCAATGCCCACTAAAATCCTCAGTGAATAAATTACAATGTGCATATTTAACAAATTTTATTTACAACTTGTTTTCTCCACTAAAAATCCCCATGGACTTTCATGTATATTTACAATTTGTCATACTTGTATTTAACATTGAGGACTCCTACTAGGATATTTGTTTTATCATACACCCTGAAAGCTTATTAAAACATTAAAATATTAAAGGTCATCTAAAACTAAGAGTTAACAAGGGTTTTTATAATATAAACATGAGAGAAAGGATATTATAATCTGATTGTGGAGGTAGATTTTTGTAACCTGGGTGAACACTTGTAAATTGGGGGTAGTGAGTTAGACAAATTAGGCATTAATATCTCAAAAATAGGGTAAATATTATCTTGTGCAATTTTGGGCACTAGTAGTGATCATTTGAAAATTTTATTAATTTAACTTCATGAGGGAATGAGATACATTATTGATTTGGATTTCAAAAATTCTTCCATTTTGTATAGACAAAGAGTTTGAAGTTTAAATTCATATGGAGATGTAGTTAGCATAACCCAAATCCATGTTTTGATTACTTCAAGACCACAATCAATTCTTATTATTATGTTTCCTAAGGATTCCTTCCAATTTTTTTAGTGTTTATGTTTTTTAGATTGAAGCTCGTTTATTGTAAGTGTCTTACATTGCAAATATTTTTTATTTGTTTTGTATCAATATGGTTATGTCAAAAATAACCACCTCCCCTGTATAATGTAATTATTAGATCTTATTGGCCTAGATGTTTTATTTAATATTCACTTTGATATTTTTTTATGGGACTTGGGATTGGTTCCACAGTATGTAGCATTTATAAGTTGGTCATATAGATATTAGGAATAACACATTTTGGTTCATAATACTCTTTAGGAAATTTATCTTCCTCCTTTATTTGAGGAATAAAACTTTGCTACTTGTAATGAGATATGTTAAACATTTGTGTATGAGTTTGTTTGAAAATAACGTATCTATGCACATCCCAATATAAATGAGTGAATGACTCATATTGTTTGTGCAATGTATTTTCCACTAAGGGATAAAGAAACATATACTAAATATAAATTGTAATTCTAAATTGGAGAGTTTAAATTCTAGCTCATATGATGTACCTTTAAATCTAGTAAGATAATATCAAATGCACTCATCATCACATCATTTGAAATTATCAAAATGTTTAATGTTAGTTTTGGTACCTTGTGAATATTTTAATCCTTAAATAAAACATATTTTAATTATATTAGATCTATATGCCCATATATATATATATATATATATATATATATATATATATGTATATATATATATATATATGTATATATATATATATATATATATATGTATATATATATGATTTCATGGGCCTTAGTTTCTCACCGATTCATCGATTAGTGAAGTACTCATATCAATTAAATATGGCCCCCAGATATATAATCTCATCAATCTAGTTGGTGATGTCCTAAACTATATATTGGGCCAATCAAAAGGTCCCTCTCAACAATAGACCCATTGAATAAATAAATAGATAATACAAATCCTTCAATTGATAGTTCATTCATATTTCTACCACCCACCCATATTTTAACCACTACATGAATGATTCCTTTTGCTCTTATGGTACCACACCATTGCATTATTTTTATCTTAAGGAACCCTTTGGTATGATACAGAACCAATTTTGATCCTCGTTTGTAATGCTCATATGGAAATGTTTTATCAATAATTTGTCATTTTGTGCCCAAGGACCAAAACAATGTATATAACTAATTATGTGGTTGAATGGGTATTTATGTGTTGAAAATAGAGAGAAATATTATAGCTAAAAACTACACGGATAAGGATATTGAAGTATACATTGTACAAGTGGTTTATTAATCAATAATGTAACTTCTCTATTAGGATTATGGAAAACAACTTACATTTAAATTATAGAACCCTGTATTTGAAGATTATGCCCATTACTGTTAATCATAGACATATAATAATCCATGAGAATGTTGGTGTTTGATCTAGGTGTTATCATTGGTTCTAAACCACCACCTCTATTGAAACTAGGCATATGAGTATCATAATCCTCATGGATAATAAGTACAACTTTGTAATTATTGCATTTTAAAAACATTTGTAATGGTAATGGAAATTTGAATTTTGGTACCCTTGGTGTGTTATTTGAATAACTTGGAATGTGTTTATAACTTAATTTATTCTTCTTTGGTGATGTATAACAAGTGGAGCTTTAGAAAGTATTACTAAAGGCACTTATCTTGGTGTGGTATAAACCTCCTTTGCTTGAGACAACTTTATTAACATTGGTACATGGTTTTTATTTGGAACACTTATATTTATTTTATTTATAAATGTAGGATGTTTCCATTTTATTGATAGATTAATATGACATTATAAATATGCCATAATTTCTTGATTAACCTTTCAAAAAAAATTAATATCAAAGTAATGCCAAGTAGGATCATCACCCTTGATAAGGGGAATATTTTTTTGGAAATGTAGGAATTACAAGGGTTTTTATCAATGGACATGAAGGAACATCTAATTTACGATAGATTTATAAATCCTTCATGACTCCCTTATTGAGTATAAAAAATTATGGTGATAAAATGAAGGTACCTTTTCTCTATGTGGAACTGATTTTGGTATAGAAGGCAGGCTAAAATGCCCTGGATACTCCTTGGGATGGATCAAATTATGCTTTGAAGGAATGATAACATGGACCTAATTAGAGGGATTATAATTACCATAATTCATAGCTTTGATATTGTATGGCCTAAAACATGGGGGAATGCAAGAATAATGGATTTTAATTATGACTTTAAGAGATTATTGATGGGTTTCATATTCATAATAATCAAAGAAATTAATGTAATCAAAATGAAAGAAAAAAATAATATAAAGTAAAGTACAAGGCAAGAAATAATCATCTAGAAGAGAATGCTTATAGAACAATGATGATTAAAGGTTGGATTCACCAAATGTTTAACCCTAATTTATATTTGGATCCTATTTTTGTAGATAGGGATAAGAATATATAAATTATATGTTAATTGGGTCAATATCAGATCTACAATAACTCAATTAAATGCAAAACTTAGATATAACATATATTGAATTCATTACACTAAGATATGTTATGAGTGAACAAAAGTACTATCAAGCCAATAAATATACTAACAAGTAAAGATTAATTAATAATAATGAGTATTGATTCATATTTAATTATTAAAATAATTAAAATCCATGCATAAATGAGATTCAACTCAAAATTGGAGTTCACGTGCAAAAATAAGGACTCTAAAAATAAATAAAACTTGACCTACTATTTTTAGCAGCTATTATTTTTAGTAAATTTTACATGAAAGTGCACACAACTCTAAAAATATAAAAAAAATTAAAATTTTTAATATTATCATATGGAATGAATTTTGACTGAAGTTCAAGTTTCATTACAAAAATAAATAATTTCTAAATTTAGAAAAAACCTGAAAATAATTTTAAACAACAATTTAAGACCCTTAAATTATCATGTACTACCTCCAAAAAATATTGAAAACATATCATAACTAGAAAGTTAGATTATGTATTCTTTAAAATTTTTGAGGTGATCATTTTTTCATGAATATGGGATGAAATGGAGCTATGGATCAAAATTTACGGACTCTAGATGTTTTACCTCTTTTCTTGCATTATTCTCCTTTGGTTAAAAATAACTCAACTCTTGGAAGTTGCTTTGATTATACTGCTACCATTTATTCTTATCAATATTATTGAGATCCCAATTTATAATCCAAGTGTTGTCTTCCTATTGTAATAATTCTTACTATACTAAATACCTATCATAACTTCCTTGCCTTGTGTTTACTATCTTCTTATCTATAATCTAAACTATCTTTTCTTTCTTATTCTTTGGTACCTATTGTTTGCAATACTTCATATACTTCACCTTTAGAATCTTCTCCTTGTAAATCATATAAATTTGAAACATATATATATATATATATATATATATATATATATATATATATATATATATATATATATATATATATATATATATATATATATATATATATATATATATATATATATATATATATATATATATATATATATATATATATATATAGGTAAACTCACCTCATAGTTATTGTCATTGATTTTATTCACAATTATTCATGGTTCACTTTTATTGTACTTAATTTGCTATATGTAACTTTTTTAAATATCTCTTTCCTCAAGTAAACCATTACTAAATCTCCCTATTTAAATATTGTTTAACTTCTTCTGACATCTGTTGTTGATTTATACTTTTCATTAATTTCCTACAACTTTCTTCTTACTTCTTGTAATTATTGTATATGTTCTGCAAATGCTTTTACATCATTAGTAACTCATTATAAAATTGGTAATTGTACCAAATTTAAAATAGTCATAGGATTTATCCCATAAACAATTTGAATTATTGATTTAATTTTTGATCTATTGACTGAACTATTATATCCAAACTCAAATTGTGGTAAATCAAAGTCTCATTAATTGAGCTTCTCTCCAACAATTAATCTAATTAAATTTCACAATGTATTCATCTATTTAGTGGTGATATACACTACTAAATATTAGCTTAGTCCCTATCTTCCTCCATAAAATCCTTCAAAAATGACTTAAAATATTCATGTCCCTATTTAATATAATTGGTTTTGGAACAACATACAATATCACAATATCTTTAGAAGATAGTTTTGTAATTCTAGTTGTATCATTAGTTTTATTACATTCATTAAAATGAACCATCTTAGAAAACTTGTTTACATCAAAATAAATTCAATCATTACCTCTTTATGTGTTTGGTAATCCCAAAATAAATTCCATACTCAAATCTATCCATGGTTATTTTGGAGCTGTTAATTACATGTCAACCATATATTTTTTACATGTCCTTTTACTACCTGACATAACCTACACTTTGAAACATATCTTGTCACATCTCTCCTCATCTTTAGCTAAAAATATTTCTCCTCCACCAAATCTATTGTCTTTATCTTATCAAAATGTCTATCCAAATCACCATTATGTAATTCTCAAATAATATTATCTCTTACAGACCCAATTAGAATACATAATTATTTCCCTTTTATAAGATAACCATCCTAAGTAATATACTATTCATAAACATTACTTGTATCACCTGTTAATGGATTCTTGCATTGCTTAAGTATATTTCAAAAATATGGATCAGTATGATATACTTATTTAAAAAATTAAAATCTAAATAATTTAATTACCATAGTCATTATCAACCCCACTCACCTGCTCATAACATCATCTACCTAAATCTATTTTCTTGGTTTGTTTTTCACCATAAAAGTATAACCTTGTAAGAAAGACACCCACTTTACATACCTACTATTTATCTTATGTTGAGTGTTCATATACATCAAAGCCTCATAATCAATAAATAGGATAAAATCCTCAGGCACTTGGTAATTCCTCTAATGTCTTAATTCTTGTACAATGGTATAAATTTCAACATCATATGTAGAATACTTAACTCTTATCTCATTCAATTTCTCACTAGGGTATGCTATTACCTTCCTTTATTGAATCCCACAAATGAAGCATCATAGTCAAATTCAAACACTTTTGTAAAATATCATAATTTAAAAATAGACTTTTCTATAATTTTACTTATCAACATATCAAATATTTTTGTTGTTACCCTTGTCCATACAACTTATTTTCCTCTCATACAATTTTTTATTGGTGCAAAGAAATTACTAAAAATCTCAATAAAATTTATATAAAATTTTTATAAACCATGGAAAATTCTTCCCTCTATGATTTTCTTTGGGATAGGTCATTAAATAATTGCATTTTCTTTTTCTTCATCCATTCTTACACGATATTCTAAAACTATAAATCCCAAGAATACCAAACTATTCTTCATAAACCTTCACTACCTCAAATTCACATAGAGGTTCTCTCTTATTAACAAATATAATACCATTATCAAATATTGTAAGTGATATTTTTTAGTCTTACTGAATATTAAAATATCATCAAAATAAACCACCACAAACTTACCACTGTATTATTGTAGCACTATGTTTGTCACCCTCATAAATGTGTTAGATGCAATAGATTACCTAAATAGAATAGAACCATCCACTCATATAAACCATATCTAGTCTTGGATTTTATTTTCCATTCATCTCCTTCATGAATTTGAATATTATAGTAACCACTCCATATATAAATCTTGGTCAAATACTTTTCTCCTATAATAACATGTATCATATTATCTAAACAAGGTATAGGTAGACTATAATTGATTGTAATTTTATTAATTTATATACTATCCACACAAATCATCCACCCTTTATCTTTATTTAGAGTTAGAAACACTAGTGTTGCACAAGTACTCACTCTCTCCCTTTCTATACCCTTCTTCACCAATTCATTAACCTACATATTCATGTTTTATTAGACTCATCATATAAGATGCTTGATTGGGAGGAGTTGATATTGGAATAAAATAAATATGATGTTGAATATCTATCTTTGGTGGTAGACCTTTTGGTAAGTCATTAGGTATAACATCTAAATATTATTTCAATACCAATTCTACTTTTATCAATATTTACAATTTTGTATCTGTTTTATTCACTATTAATGGATAATAACAACTAGTTATCTTCACACCTTAGATAAATTCTTTTTTAGTCACCATAATTTCAGTATGAAACTCTTTAAGAGTTAACTAAACTATCTTCGTACCACCTATCTAGAAACTATATTTGTTCTTTGCTCTATCATGAATTATTTTTCTATCAAACTATCAATGGCCTTCCCAATAATACATGGTGTGCATCCATCTGTATATATCAAACCATATTTCATCCTTGTAAGTTTTATCTATTGAAAACTTGATCAATCAAATTTTATTTATTTAATTTCATTCACTTTTTTAAACCATGAAATCTAACAATGATTTAAATGGTTTTTCACACCACAAAACTAATTTTTGAATGATATATTTAGAAACCATATTTTCACAACTACCACCATCTATAGTTAGTTTTCACATCCTACCTGCCAAAGTATACATTGTTTGAAACATCTTTGTTCTTATCCATGCATCACCACCTTATTTATTCTACACATGTTCTTTCCTTGGAGTAATCATTGTTCTTCTCATCATGAGATTTTATCTAATATCTACTATTGTAACTTCAGTATTTTTCTCTCCTATATAATCTATAATTAAATCAACTAAATTGGGAATTCTTCTTACCTCCTTTATTTATATGGGTAGTGTGGATAATAAAATGTTCTATGAACTTCTTCTCCACATCTATAATAAACATAAAATCTTCGATGATTTGAAAACCATTCTCTATCATCACCATAGCTTCATCCTTTTTGATATCCACTTCCTCTTTATTGGTTTTAAAACCCTTGTCTATTATGTTATTATCTTTCTATACAACTTGACTATTCTTCTATAGTAGTTTTAATCCCAAATTTACTTGTATTAAATCATCCCCATCCATTTATAGGATGTGAATGTCCTTTTCTTGGCCCAATAAATGTTGTTTTAAAACTCTATCTATTTTATTTTTCTGATGCTTTCAAAGCTAATTGATAAGTTTCCTCCATGAAAACTATTTTATACATACTTAATTCATCTTGAATAGAAAAATTTAAAACATTTACATACCTTGAATACACCTACTCTTTTGTCTCACCACTATCCCTACTTATGGAAATATTTTAAAACTTATTTATATACACTTGTTTATTGTAATCATTCTACCTCAAATTTTAAAATATTTTGTATGGGGTTTGTGCATAATTGACAGGATTAAATTTATTCCTCAGATCCTTCTCCATCTTTTTTCATGAGTTGATATTCTCTTTACCTTTTCTATATCTTTCTTTCTACTATTGATTCCACCAAATCATTGAATGACCCTTCAATTTCTTACGTGCAAACTTTACCTTCTTAACTTCTCTCATAGTTCTCCATTTGAAAATTTTCTCTATACTATTCTTCCAATCTATCAACTCTTATGGTTTTAAACTTCCTCCATAATCTGTAATGTCAATCTTAATTTCTTAGTTAATTACTTATAATTATCTAACATCCTATTTTCCATTGATGGTAACTATTATTTTGGATCCTCTTATGGAATTTATTCTTCATGGTATGTGTCATCTTATAGACCATCTTCTGATCTCCATTATCTTTGATTTTTAAAGATTTTGGTTAATTATTTTACTTGAATCTATAGTTTTTTCATAATCCAATTCATCAAAGTGATTTTTCCTTGCCCCCTCACCATTTCTTTCACAACCAAGATTTGAACTTGCTATGATACCAAAAAATGAACTAGAATACTATCAATATAATAAAATCAATAATAGAAAAATATTCTAAATAATAACTAGTATTTATTTGTATTAAATGATTAAAAAATTATAAACCATCCATAAATAAGTTTTAACTCATAATTAGAGTTAACATGCAAAACTCATGACTCTCAAAATATATAAAAGGTGACATGCAATTTTTAGTAACTACTATTTTTATTATGTTTTGCATGCAAGCACATGAATCTCTAAAAATCTGATAAAAATTAACTAAACTCTAAAATTAACTAATCAAAAAAATTTCAACTTAAGTTCAAATTAAATTAAAAAAATAAGTTACTTATAAATTTATAAAAAATGGAGAATAATTTTAAACATCAATTTCAAACCCTTAGAAGGTAAATTATGGCCTCTAAATTTTTTCAAAAACATCCTAGAATTGTAAAAGAATATTATGAATGTATTAAAATTTTTGGTTTAGTTATTCTTACATGAAGATAGTCTAAAATTAATCTATAAATTAAAAGTTATGGCCTCTTTTTTTGCATCAACTATAAATGGAAATTATAATTATGGTAGATATATAAATAAAATTGAAGTAGTTAGCTAGTTCTGATGCTAACATAATGATAAATGTAGTACATGATGAAATTAAGAAAGAAAATAGTTATAGAATAATTATTAGATTCTAAATTGGTGCCTACAGCTCTATCGATTATTTTTTCATCCTTAAATGCTCATGTCAATTCTATTCAAGTCCATGTCTGATGCTAGTGTCATGTATAAAATATCTAGTGAAAATTGATAAGACCACTTGAATGATCTTATTTTTTTATTTCCTTCACTTTGGTATATTTAGATCTAGGTCATGGAGAATCACTCCTTATGAAATATAAAAACCCTAACTTTTCATATTTAATGTGACCTTAGGAAAAAAATGGTTACTGAGAATAGGGTGTTGAACTGAAATGCAATTACCCCATTATAAAAGGGTATATCCTACATAACCAATAATTTAGAAGAGGGCCTTAAAATCATGTAGTTCTCCCTACATGTTGGCTTATTTGTGAATCATGTAATTTTTGTAAATACAGTATAACAATGACCTATATTGTAACATTACAAATAAGACCATATGACTACTCCTTTAGTACTTTAGACATGTAGATGTGATGTACCTATGATTAGTGTGTAAATAGGGAAGATTTGATTCATTGAGTGATTGATAGAGTGTTTTTTATAAGTTTTTTCATCTCTTCAATTTTATTATTAGGTGGGGAATGAGTGAGGGTTTAAATTATATTTATACCAATCCTAATGTGAGATATCTCAAATTAAAGCACTTAGGTTAAAAATTATAATACGTTTATTTTTAAAATTGAATCACATTATAAAACTAAACACTTGTGTTGGGGAAATACAATGGCATTGATGCTACAACTTATCCTAAAAATTAATGTCCAGGGAATACAAAAATAGGTATAAGATTAAAACTTGCATATGTGTAAGATAAGTACATTTTAGGTTTTCTAGGAAATATAATATGTCTATGTCATTAATATAATGATGGTAGAGCTAAGAGATAGGCCAAGGGGAAAATGATATACCAGATGTGAACCTTGTGGAAATAAGGCATATGTATAACTAAAAGGAATCACCAAGGTCTAAGTTTACCAAGTATACAAGACTAAAGTGCTAAATAATGACAAAATATCATTTACAGTTTGTCAAATAAAAATTACATTATTTTAAAAATATTTACATAGTGACATCTATTTGACATTAACATGCTTATTAATGCTTTCAAAAAGATTAAAATATCTTAACATTTTTATTTAACCACTTATTCATTGTAAAAATAAAGTTAATAAAATAAAATACTACAAATACAAGTAATAGAAATTATTTGCATCTCATGGAATTAAAAAAATTAGGTATGTAAAACATATAAGTTGAATTTACTACTAAAATTCATTTTTCCATAACTAAATTGAGTTTATCTTTCCAATATGAGACCCACAACTTTTCAATCACTTTAGAATAAAAAATAAATAAACTTAATGATTTGTCAACCTCCTATATCTATCACATGCTCATTAAGGGGGAAAAAATCTAAACCCCATTTCAATCTCCATTACTGTATTATCAGATCAATAAGTGATTCAAGGTTTATGGATCTCACATTTCGAAATAGTACCTTATGTCAAATTCTAGAGTCAACTATACACAAACATTTTTTGTTAAAAATGTTATAAAAAAAGACTTGATAGTGATTATATGCTTAAACATTGGTGTATACATATCTAGATATCAAAACCATAGAATATTACAAACCCAAAACAACATGAAAAAACTATCTAAAATACATTTTCAATCTTAACTATCATCTTAAATAAGAATAAAAATTTATATTTCCACCTACCAGAATAATACCTCCATTTACTCCCTGATCAATTATCCACAATTGAATATGAATGATGAATATGATCCCATTGATTTTAAATCTCCATTAATCTATAAAAAAATGAAATACCACTTTACCAATGGTTAACAAACCAAATCATAACTAGAAATCCTTTTGATTTTTATTGATATCACCATTGTAAAATAATGTTTTTTGCCAAGGGGATTAATATAACTATCCATAGATATTTTTTGCCTTGTTATACACACACACACACACACACACACACACACACACACACACACACACACACACACACACACACACACACACACACACACACACACACACACACACACACACACACACACACACACACACACACACACACACACACACACACACACACACACACACACACAAACACACACACACACACACACACACACACACACACACACACACACACACACATCAGTGTCATCAATAAAATTAAGACAAAAAATTACCAATACATTTGCATAGTTTCTTGCCCATGTTGCAGGCCTAGATACATACTAACAATGATGTGTTGGTCCTCTCACCATCAGATGGTAGATGAAAAATGTTGAGTGGTAAATAAATTTAAGGAATGGATGAGTACCATTTCCCATGCTCATAAATATATTTTATGGATGTTAATTTATTTCATTATATTGCATTAGTATTTTCTAAACTTGTATATTAATGCATATGTAAGGATACAAATATTTTTTTATATGCTATTGACCCAAACTAGTTCCATCATTAACTATATCTAGAATAAATCTAATCTATATATGATATTTTAATATATTAGACCAAGTTTGATTATTAATTTTTCTTATTTACTGGGAGGATGAAGCCTATTTTAATAGATTGGTGTACACATATGAGATATTTAGCATGCCATAATTTTTAGGTGAGCTTTACTTGAAACATTTTCTTTATGTGAATATGGTGAACATTTTTTTTGTCACGATTTTTTTAATGACACTAATATCATTTTTTTATACAATACATTTATTTATGTCATAAAATTTTGTAAAGTTCTATAGTGATATTATTTTTTCATTTTTAAAGACATCTCAATGATTGGAATTACAAGTTGAAATATGAATAGGATCACATTTTTATAATCTTGAGTGTGGCATATTTGTTCTATAAGAATATTTTGTTTCTCTTTGTTTTGCTAATGACATGGATATCATTTTTTTTTAAATGATGACATATAGTATTAAAATAGGCTTATTTATAAATTAAAAAGGTTGTAATTTCATTATCACCAATTACATATTCTTCCATTAGAAGATGGTCAAAGGTAGGATCATATCAAGGTAATATGTGTCCTTTGAATCATACAAATAACTTGTTTTGTCTTCATTTTTGTATAATATTAAATTTTTTTACAACATAGAATCATTGGTTTCTTGTAAACAAATCTCTTTTAATTATTTATGGATCTTTAGAGGGTTTCTGTACTAATAATTTATGGATTTTAAATGTTTTTATTTTTCTATATCTTTCCACACATAGAACATAAATTGCACATGCAAACATTGTGAGGTGAGTTAAGCTCGAATAAATACCTCTACGTGATTACATTAATAATATTTTTTTAATCTCATTTTGTTGCTAGAAGTGATATCATTTTTAACAAATCAATATATTTCTTTTTCTTATACACTTATGTCTAGCTCTAGCAAATCATGATTAGATAAAAACCATAACCCATAAACAAATATAAGAATTCCTTTAATTTAAAACCCTTCAATCAAACTTAATATTTATTTTGGAAATTTTTAAATATTAATTATATTCATAAGTATGCACCTAATCAACTAATTATTTCCATTCATACGTGGTTGTTTCATTCATACATGGTTGATAACTCAAAGTGCACATTCAATGTTGGAGGATCAATGATTTAAAACAATGTTTGTACAATATTTGTTTGTTTACCTTTGTTTTTATTATTTAAAATTTATTGGTACAATTTGTTTTGAAATTTAATCATTAGTCTATTTTAAGATACTTGATATATTAAATTGACATTAGCTTCAATGAAATTAATTTTTTGACTTGAATCGAATACTTTGGAATTTTTGTATAAGGTGACCAAAGTAGATTATTTATTAAGTGCTAGCACATTGTAAATGTCTATTGAAAATATATTTGTTTATTTTTTCATTGTATCAAACTAGAATTGTTTTCACCAAAATTAAATTGTATTAGTAAACTAATTGAATGGTGACATTAAAAGCACATTGAAATCATATCAAAAAAGGTTTATATGTAAAGTCATAATATATAAGAGAATTTTCCCTTATTGTGTTGAAAGTATGGATATATTGGTGTACTTACCTAACAAGGTTGTACGGTGACAATGAGGATGAGTTGGCTACCTGACTACCAAGTGACAGATATGAAAGATGACCCGTTAATAAATTAATGGCATGGGTAACTTTTACCATAGTATTAAGTTTGTCATGTAAATATTTACATTTCTTTCTTAGATGCTATTAGACTTTATTAGAGGTTATCTTGACATATCATAAACCAAATCTAGTTCTTTATAGTTAAAATTTTTAATTAAGTAACAAAATAAATATTGAAGAAAAAAACATAATAGCACATTTATCAAGGAACTAATCTTTGTAACTTGTTTATTTTTTTAATTAATGATGTTTTTTAATACACCCAACAAGCATTCAAAACAAAATGAGGTATTTTTTAATTAAATTTATTATGTTTCATTATAAAATTAAATATTGGCATGTTTTTTTAGCATTATTTTAATCTGTGTTATTTTTTCGACAATTTTCCAAAAAATATTTTATATGGAAACATATGAAATACAAGATTTTAGATATATACATACATGTTTATTTTTCTATTTTTATTATATATTTATCATATAATCTAAAATACAATAATGGTTTTCATATTCAACTACATTATGGAATATTATTAAAATGATAATGACCAAAAATTTTATGGTGTCCATAATTTTTTTATTTTAATTCATGAAATCAAAATGGAAAAATATTATACGACATAATACATTAAGATCACTTCCTAAATGATTGTGTAGTAATATAAAATGACATACAATTTGAACAGGAAGCCATACAAATGAGTGTGTGAATGTTACTATAAGAATAAAATGGGAAATATATGTACCACATTTTTTTTGGTAGTTTTTTATGAATTCCTTTTTTCCACTGACAAAAAAACTTGTAAATAATGATTTCAAGCCTAAATTTTCTATTTAACAAAAGTAAGAAATTTTTCTGACTTTGCATACTAACTTATGAGTTGTTTTTCTTTATCATCTTTAGAAATAAAGAAGTCATTTACAATTAAATGAATGTTTATGAGGTAACTAACAAGTTTAGCATGCAAGTAAAATATGTTTTGAATAATATCATTATGTTTTGTTAAAAAAATTAATATTGATACATTTTTAATATTTATTATTTTCTTAGGAGTTTAATCATGAAACAATTTTTATAAATGCATAAATGAATTTTATAATGTGCTACAGAATAAAACAATTACTATCATATAATTATAAAACATAATATTAGTTTCTATTACAAGACAATTATTAGGACACCACTTACAATTTATCAATCATGTTTTCTAAAACAAAATGTGGTTAAGATGTCGAACATTTTCCTAGAAATTAGTATTGATATTTTCATTTATTTTCTCTTTCAAACAATTAGCAAGATTTATTTTGGACTCTATCTGCATTTTTATTGCATCTCCATCATTCGTATGCTAGTTAAATAAAGTTATGTTATTTTTATGTAAGTTTATCATAGTAAAACTATATTATTTCTCACATTTATTGGTATTTACATTTATTTGGAACATTATTAACTTAGTGTTAAGGTGTAAAAAATAATCCTCGCAATTTTTTTATAACCCAAGCTACTTCACTAACAAACTAACAACATTTCAATAATAAAATCATATTTATATATATCCCGTAAAAATTTTAATTTTTTGAAATGAGGAACAATTGGCTTCATTTAGCATTAACTTACCATTAATCTTAGCTGCACTATCCAATCTGATCACACTGATTACCATGCCTAAAAATAAGCCAAGCTTCTATAAGAGAATTTGCAGGCTCTTTAAAAGGATAAATAAATTATATTATTTCATGTCCTATGATTGATCAAAAATACTATGCACTATGAAATAACTCACTTCTATCAAGCCACTAAGTTTAGAATAATCATTACATTTAGAATCCATAGATCAAGATAGTGGTTTTCCATAACAAGGTTAGATAGTGGTTTCTCATTGTAGGGTTCGGTGATGGTTTCTCAAGGTAGGGTTGGGCAGTGCATTATTTGTTGTATGCAGACAGCATTTTTATTGAAATAAAATAGGGGAATTAAAGGTTTAAGATGCTACTTTTGGCATTTTTGATTAGCGATTATAACTTTTTGTGATTTTAAGTCCCGTTGTCTTACTGCTTTCTTGGTATTTCTAGTGATTTTGTTTTCATCCCTATTTTGAAGTAAAACACAATGATTTCTTAGCATTTCTAATAATTTGGTTTGCCTCAATGTTGTTAAAATTGGAAATCGGCATAGCGTGATAGCTTCACCTCCCTCTATACATGTATTTCATTTTGGGTTTTCTTTGTTTGTTGTTTATTCAAAGTAGGTGTTGTATCACTCTAAATTATTCATTGTGCATGTGTTTTGGGGCTTCTAATAGATATTTTAGAGCTTTGTAGTACCATCTAATATGGTATGTTTGGGACCTTTCTTGGATGGATGTGTTGGCTAGGCAAGTGTGTTCACCCTATTCGATTTGTGACACTCCAACTCAAGTCTGGTAACTATCAATTTTTCATAAAAATGCCATGCTACTAACATTGTAAGATTTTTTATATTACATTCTTGATTTTAATGTTTTCAAGGCCAATGAAATACTAAGACACAATAATTAACTTAAAGCCACCGTTCACCAGGGCTTCAGTCACTAGATTCTCTATCATCAGGTCTGATAACTATCAATTTTTCATAAAATTGCCAGGCTTCCAATATTTTAAACTTTTTAATATTACATTATTAATTTTATTGTTTTCAAGGCCAATGAAACAAAAGTATTAGATGATTGAATTTTATGTTGAATTAGGTAAAGTGTTGAATTTTTTGATGGCTAATACTTGTATTTAGCTCACCAGGAGACATGGTATCATATGGTCCCTGTATATAAATAACATAGTCATACCCTTATTCATGTATCCCCATACACTTTCAACCTTTCCTTTTGTAGTTGATGCAAGTGAAAAAGCAATGATTACAATGTCTAAGATGGTAGTTTTAATAAATTAATCAATGAAAAATATTTAAGTGGGAACAATAATCAGAATATTGACATGCAGAACTCAAAGGATTTGAATTAGGCCCCAACAACTATTAAAATAACTTCTCAAGTAGTGAAAATTATTGATTCAGTATCCAAGGTAGTCTGTCTTGAAATTGAGTATATTGATTTAGAGGATCCTCTAGTCCTACCTTATTCTTCCAATCCATCTTAGGTACTAAGGGTGTTAATTGCATTATGGTTCTATTATTAGCCCTGATTGAGATTGTCTAGAATGCTTACTAGGTAAGATGTCCTGACAATTTTTCTATACATATCAATAAAGGCTTTAGATAGTGTGCTAAAAACCACCTATGACTCACCCTCGATGAAAGGGAGCTTCATCCTTATTGCGCATGGCTAGTTCATCCTTCCACAAGACCCATAGCCTTGGCTATGGACATTCACCCAAAAATATCTTAAAAGAGGCTTGGTTTATTCCACTATGTCTCAATTAGGCTATATGATGTTACCTCTAAGTATAGATTCTAATCAAATCTTACATTTTTTTTTAGTTATGTATCTTATTTGGTTGTGTGCCAATATTTATCTTTTAATAGTTACACCAAATCAAGTTAGAAATATCTATCGAAAGTACCCTTTGATGTAGGTTATTAGAGAAGCTCAAAGTTTTTGTCTTGAGGCTATTCAATTTTTATTGGCTTTATTGATTTTACCACTAGATACTAAGAGCCTGGATAAGAGGTCTGAACCTAAAGCAAGTTGTAAATTATTGCCACCTTAATTATTTTTTCTTATAAAAATGCACAATCCATTACATGAACATACAATCCATACCTCTCTAAGGAATACTATGGATGAATGACCATCAATGATTAAATTCTTAGCAAGCTTGTGCTAGGTTTCAATCTAAAATTTACAAGCTTAAGGCATTTGTCACACATGTTGTAGCTAGTATATTTGGCTCACCTTTTCTGTATCAGTTGCAAGGACCAATTGCCTACATTTTTTTGGAGTATTTGGGATTTAGGCCATGGGTATCTATTTTATGACCTCCATTGGATTTCATAGCTATCATGGAGCCTGGTGATGATTCACCTCTTTTTGATTCCAATACACACAAGTTAGTTTATAGTTTCCTATATGCTTATTTTTTCATAGGTAAGTTGAATAATCATTTAATTAGTGGGCGACATGACACTACAAATGTTTATCATAACAAGATGAAGCAATGTGCATTTTTCATAAAATGCTAAATCTTATAACATTGATGCAAATTGTAGGTATTTTTTATTCTATAATAGAAACACTGAAAGGCTTTGTAAATATATATCATGACATTATTAATGAATTGGCTAAAGAAGCCAACATTCCAAAGTCTCTTCAATCAAGAATGGTTGGTGTCGCTCATATTATAAATTATAAAATTGAGGATCATAAAATGTTATGGTATCCCTTAAGAATGTGGATGTAGAAGCCAATCTCTCTTAGGTAGAATTAGTGAATGCCTTATGCACGTACTTTTGAAATTCATCTCCTTTTGATTGTAATGTAAATTGCTATAGTGATGTGCTAACACTTGTGTAACATTTTTGTAAATAAAAATGAATCACTCAACTTTTCTTCAAATACATGCCACCCTCAAATTTTGATTCTTTTTCAATCCTCCCACAAGGACTTGGTGCTCTACGCCCTTGTTGAACATTAGACTTTAAATAAAATTGTTGCCAAGATATGAAGATCCTGGATTAGGTGGCTCTACAATCTCAATCATCCCTTCTAGCATTTGAACAATTTTTAATGGATGGTCTCATTGAAGGATCTTCTTGGATGCAACAAAGCCCTACCAACTCTAATTTTTCCATCTGTCTTTACTCCACATCTTTTTGTTGCTCAACTAACATTACAAGCATCCCATCTTTAAAACACTTGTATACCCAGTCAGACAAAATCATTTCATGTTCAGGAACATCCAACTTTGACATTTTCCTACAAGAAATGATCTCCAATAATACCACTCCAAAGTTATACACATCTACCTTCACTGAGATTGTCATGCTCCTCTGCCACTTAGGTGGAATATAACCTATACTGCCACGAGATATGGTAGATGTCAGTGATAGATCTTTCCCAATCAATTTAGCTATTCCAAAGTTGCATAACTTGGCATTGTAATTTTCATCCAAGAGAATGTTTTAAAGCTTTATATCACAATGCAGTTTATTGGTTTCATACTCTTCATGTACGTAGAGGATTCGTATCACAATCACCAAAGTTATTAGAATGTGTATATCCCAAATAAGATAGCTCTCATCTCCAAATAATATTTTATCCAAGGATCCATTAGGCATGTACTCCTATACCAAAATCTTGTGGGAAGCCTCATCATGAAAACCATATAGTTAAACAAGATTTTTATGATGGCTTGCCCAAATGATACTCATCTCTATTCTAAACTACTTTTCACCATCTTGCTTGTCTCTTCTAATTAGTTTATCAAGCTCCTTCACAGTAATTTCCCTTTTATGAGATAAAAATCCTTTTTAAACCTTTCCAAAAGGATCTCCTTCTTATTTCATTATTGAAGAATGCATTTGTAGTGTGGAGTTCCTAATAACTAAATATCTTCAACCCCTCTAATTTAAACTTATTCTATGCTTTCAAGGCTTTTAGCAGGGGATGACACTTACATATCCAAATTATTATAAAAATTACTACAAAGAGTGTCGAGCAACTCATTAGGCATAAACCAATAATTACAAGCACCTTCCCCTTCTTGATTCTTTGCTTTGACAGCTTCTGAAGAATGGTGGCGGGTGGCATGGGTAAGAGGGCTTTGTATACTTTGACAAAATCTATTTTACTAATGCTAACATAGCCATATCTTAATGGTATTACCTTTTTCCAATAATTTTTGGTGTTGTTAAGTTTGATGTAGATAACTACTGTGCAAATGCAATCTTCTCTGCATGTGTGTTTGTATGTTATTTGATTCATGGGTGTGAAGTGTGAAAAAGCCTCTTGTGACCAATATATTTAGTCAACATCCTACATTTTTGTATAATTTGGATTCCAGCTGAGTTGTTGGGATGGCTTCAAAAGGCATCCCCTTGAGTGGTTACTTTTGTCAACAAAGTGGAATCCTAGAGGACAATTGTAATTTAAGGAATTGACCGTGCTAAATAGACAAATCACATTGAGACCACATTTACCAATGTCATTCATGTCAGTATTGTTTAAAATTGATGTTGAAGTGTAGTTTACTTAGTTCTATTTTTAGACTATTAGTGTAAATTTAGTTTGCATGCACAGTTTTTTGTGGAGCTAAATTTAGACAGTTAGTTATTTTTTAGTTAATCTTTTTTATAAAAAATAAAGCCTTAGAAAGGATAGAGTTATTTTTAGTTGCTATTACATGCAAATTATTATTTAGATAAATTTAAAATATTTAATTCAATAATTTAAAAAGCATGTTCACATGCAATCTATTAATACATTGTAATTGATCTTTATTTTCAAGAAGAAGAAGAAAGAGAATGATTCCAATTTTTTGAATAAGAAGTATTTTTTATTTTTTCAACTCTTATTTATTCTATATTATGAATATTGCATATATTTGGCTATGATTTAATTTTATTTAAAAATTCTACATTTGGTATCAGAGCAGGGTTTTTTCTTTTGGGTTAAAGATTTAGTAGTTGAAATTTTGCCAAAAATTTAACATGTCAAATTGTAACTCCTTGTCCATTCAAAAATTTGATGAAAATGAGTATGATTATTGGTGTATCAAAATGATGACTTTTTTGATAGGAAAAGATTTGTGGGAGATTATTGAATCAGGTTATGCAGAGCTAGCTAGTTGGAATGCCCTCACAGCGAATGATAAAATAGCTAAGAAGGAGGCTAAGAAGAAGAATGCTCAAGCCTTATTTAATATTCAAATAGATCTAGATAAGAGCCTATTTTTTTGAATTGCAGGAGCAAAGATAGCAGATAATGCTTGGAAGACTCTAAAAGAAGCTTACCAAGGTAGTGATCAAGTCAAAGCTGTCAAGTTACAGACATTGAAGAGAGAATTTGAGAATTTGAAGATGCAAGGCGCTGAAAGTGTGATTACCTATGGTGTCAGAGTAAAAGATGTGGTCAATAAGATGGCTACACTTGGTGAAATTGTGAACAATGAGGTTGTGATCAAAAAGGTGTTGAGGACTCACACCAAAATGTCAAACCATGTTTCCATAATCATAGAAGAAAGCAAGAATTTGTCTACACTTTAATTTGATCATCAGTATGATCTTTGATGTCTTGTGAAGAAAGATTGAGAGATTAATTTGGAGAAAGTGATGAGAAAGCTTTTTCTTCCAAATTACAAATCACAAAGACTGAAGATGCCAATAATAGCATAAAAAATGATCAAGGCCAAGGTAGCTGTCAAAATCAGAATTACTCAAGAGGAAATAGAGGCAGAGGTGATTTCCAAGGAAGAGGTGGTTTCAAAGGAAGAGGTAGAGGCCAATTTGATAAAAGAAATATCTAGTGTTATCATTATAATAGGTATGGACACTTTAATTATGAGTGTAGATTAAAAGAAGGTAATAATGGTAAAAGTGTTCATTATGCTCAAGAAGGTGATGAGAATCCTCCAGATAATTTATTTTTATCTTATGACAAAGCTAAAAATATTTCTAAAGATGTTTGGTATTTAGATTCGGGATGTTCTAACCACATGTTAGGGAATGAAATTTTTTTTCTATAATGGATGAAATTTTTAAATCCAAGATCAAACCTGGTGATGACAAATCATTGGAGGTTGCTTCAAAAGGAGCTATGGAAGTCCATACAAAAGAAGGTATGAAAAGTGTTAAAGATAGTTATTACACTCCAAAGTTAAAGCATAATTTGTTGAGTGTTAGACAATTATGTGAGAAGAATTATAAAGTTGTAATTGAAAATCAACAATGTATAATTTATGATAAGAATCAAGGAAATAGGGTGGTAACATTTGTGCCTTTGATAAAGAATAGGATGTTTCGATTGAAATTTGGTGAACATAACAAGAACTTTATCAATATGGCATATGAGGATACAATTTGGTTATGGCATCTCAGGTATGGGCATTTAAATTTTCATTGTTTGAAGATTCTAACATCAAAAGCATTAGTTTCTGGTTTGCCTAAGGTTGAAGAGCACAAGGAAATTTGTGAAGGATGTGCCAAAGGAAAACATGCAAGAGATAAAATTCTAAAAGGCAATGCATGGAGGGCCCATTATCCACTCTAGTTAGTTCATTTAGATATTTTTGGTCATATGCAGACAAAGAGTTTGGGTATGTCATCATATTTCATTACTTTTATTGATAATTACTCATGACATTTTTGGGTTTATTTTTTGAAGACCAAAGGTGAAGCTCTTGATACATTCAAGAGGTTTAGAGCCCTTGTAGAAAATGACAAAGGGTACAAAATAATGTGATTAAGGACTGATTATGGAGGAAAATTTTATTCAAAAGCTTTTCAAGGTTATTGTGATAGCATGGCATTAGAAGACAAATCACCATTGCATACATACCTCAACACAATGGTGTATCTAAAAGGAAGAATCATATAGTGGTGGAGATGGCACGAAGCATGCTACAAACAAAGGGATTAAGTAATTATTTTTGGGGAGATGCAGTTGCTACAATAGTATATATTCTCAAACAGATTCCCACTAGTGCACTTGATAGGATGACTCTGTATGAAGCCTGTTATGAGAAAAAGCCAAATCTTAATTATTTCAAAGTTTTTGGTTGCTTAGCTTATGTTCATGTTCCTGATCAAAAGAGGCAAAAGTTAGATCCCAAAATTGAGTAATGTATTTTTTTTGGATATAGTGAGGAAAGTAAGGCTTACAGGTTATATAATCCTCTCACTAATAAGCTTATTGCGTCAAGAGATGTGACTTTTGATGAAGAGGGAGTTTATGGTCATCAAAAAGGCCATATGGAGAAGTCAAAATCTATTTTAAATGAAGTTATTATGGATGATATTGATCATGGGCAGCCCACTAATATTTATATTCCAAGTGCTATAAATCAACCAAGTAACCCCTCATCTAGTTGTTCAATTCCAAGTGTAAGTCCAGATTCAAGTCCTAGTTCTATGAGGAAGGTAAGAAGATTGAGTGACATTTATCAAAGGAGTTCAAATCAAGCACATGAAGAAAATCCAAAAGGTGAGACACTGAATTTTACTTTACTTACCAAGGTTGATTTTCAACCATCATGTTTTGAAGATGCATATACTAATTAAATGTGGATGCAAACAATGCAAGAAGAGATGGATTCTATTCACAGGAATGACACTTGAAAGCTCATAAATATTTCACATGACAAGAAGAAGATTGGTACCAAATGGGTCTACAAGACTAAGTGCAATAGTGATGGAAGTGTTGAAAGGCATAAAGGGAGATTAGTTGCTAAAAGCTTTGTACAAAAGTATGGCATTGATTATGAAGAGACATTTGCACCAGTAGCAAGACAAGAGACCATTAGAATGCTGGTATCATTAGTAGCTCAAAAGAATTGGAGCATCCATCATATGGATGTGAAAAGTGCCTTCCTAAATGGGTGCTTAGAAGAAGTATGTGTGGAATAGCCACAAGTTTTTGAAGTGCAAGGAAAAGAAAACCATGTCTACAAGTTAAAGAAGGCTTTGTATGGATTCAAAAAAGCACCAAGAGCAAGGTATGCTAGGATTGATGAATATTTTCAAGAGAATGACTTTTAAAGAAGTAAGAGTGAACCTACCCTTTACTACAAACAAGAAGGTAGTGATATTCTGATTGTAAGTTTGTATGTTGATGACTTTTGTATATGGATAGCAGTTCTATGATGAAGGATGAATTCAAAGTTTTCATGATGAATGAATTTGAGATGAAAGATTTAGGCCTTATGAAATATTTTTTTAGGAATGGAGATTTATCAAAGGGAGAATAAATTTATTGTCAAATAAGGTATGCTAAAGATATGTTGAAGAAATTTGATATGGTTGATTGTAAACCAGTCTCCACTCTATTTGCTTATGGAGTTGTGTTGTGTAGAAATGATGGTGCTGAAAGAGTTGGTGAGACAGCAATATCAGGGCTTGTATGAGTTAGAAGTATTGTTGGAAGCTTATTGTTTCTACCTCATACAAGACCTGATATTGCTTATTCAGTTTCACTTATTTCAAGGTACATGACAGAGCCATCAAAAATATATATGAAGGCAGCCAAGAGAATTTTGAGGTATGTGAAAGGCACTCTAGATTATGGTATTCATTACTACACTTCTAAAAGGTTCAATCTTATTGCTTTTAGTGATTCTGATTTTGAAGGTAGTTTGGATAACCGAAAGTCAACATCTGGGAATTGTTTTTCTTTTGGTTTTGGATTGATTACTTGGAGCTCCAAGAAGCAAAGTATAGTTTCCATTTCTTCTACACAAGCAGAGTATGTTGCATTCACTTCATTAGGGACACAAGCATTATGGCCTAGAAAACTTCTTGACGAAATTGGAGACATTCAAGTTCAGCCCACAGTGATTTTTTGTGATAATATTAGTGCTATTAAATTGGCCAAGAATCCAGTCCATCGCATCAGAACAAAACATTTTGATTTAAAGCATCATTTTATCCAAGATTTAGTGTAGATGAAGGTAGTAGAATTGAAATACATCAACACTAAAGAACAATTGGCAGATATCTTCATGAAAGCAGTTGTAACAAATCAATTTTTGACGCTCAGAGATCAAATTGTGAGCCCGCTCAGCATCAAGGGGGAGTATGTTGAAAAGTGATGCTGAAGTGCAGTTCACTCAGTTCTATTTTTAGACTATCAGTGTAAATTTAGTTTGCATGAATAGTTTTTTGTGGAGCTAAATTTAGACAGTTAGTTATTTTTTAGTTAATATATTTTTTAGAAAAAATAAAGCCTTAGAAAGGCTAGATTTAGTTTTAGTTGCTATTACATGCAAATTATTATTTAGATAAATTTAAAATATTTTATTCAATAATTAGAAAACCATGTTCACATGCAATTCTATTAATACATTGCAATTGATCTTTATTTTCAAGAAGAAAAAGATGGGGAATGATTCCAATTTTTTGAAGAAGAAGTATTTTTTTTATTTTTGCAACTCTTATCTCTTCTATATTATTAATATTGCATATATTTGGCTATGATTTAATTTTATTTAAAAATTCTACAAGTACAAGGAGTATCCTGAGCCTACCCGCTGCTGACCAGCTGCAGATAACTAGCAGATATAAGATGGAGGAAGATAATTCTAAAACTATAAACATAGCTGTTGTTGAGCAATGGCAAGTTTACACAAATGAAACTAATTTTTCCTTCGATGGGTGCTTTCTTTATAGGCATAGGCAGAACTTGCAGTCGCAATTTGTTGTGAACAAAGGAGACGTGCGTTATTTTAGTCGTCGTAATCAGGAAGGGGAAGGTAAAATATATTTGGGCTTAAATGTAAACAGCCGGTTTGTTTGGTGGAATAAATGGGATTTGCATTAGCTTACTGCGTTGAGTAGCTGACCAGTTTAAGTTTTACTAACGCTTTAAAGTGTTGAACAGTATGTACTTAAAATAAATCAAGATCAGTAATTGAACCTGAAAATGCAGTCAATGTAATGTGTCTGAAAACGTGTTTGAATTTCAACAGAAATGTCTAAATTGAATTGTAATGGTGTAGAACAGATGGGGCGAAATAGTCTGCAAAAGAAAATGAGTGGCAGATGGTTTGCAAGTCTCTCTCTAATAACTCGATTATTTTAATTATCAAACCTTGTAAAATACCACACTATGGTGGCAACTAATAGCTTTGAACAACGCAAAAAATATCTAGATTCACAAGATACCAATAAAAAAGGGAATTCATGCCCTGACATTTTATATATGACTAGTAAAATTATCATTTTAAAATTTTAAATGATATTTACTGTTATATAAAAAGCTTTATTTATACATATATGTCTAAATGGGTTAAATCAATATTTTAGATTAATATTTATGATCTAAATTTGAATTAATACGAACACAGTATTTCTTTATATATAGAGTATAATTGTATTAAGTTTTTTAAATAATTTAATATTAAATATATAATTATATTTATACAATAATTATTATATTTATTTTCAATGATAAAAATATAATTTTATTTATATAATCAATATTTAAAAATACTATAATAAATAATAATTATTGGCACCACACACATATATATTATTTTTATTTATTTAGATGATTTTAAATTTTATTACTTACATATCCTTTCCAATATAAATTAAATCCTTGATACATTGGCATTCATTGTTTATTTTTTTAATGATATAGTTTAATATTTTAATTGATAAACTAGGTCTCTTACCATTAAATATTTTTACAAATAAATTAAATTTAAAAAAAAAGGCATTATATTGTAAAATCTATTGATGTTTATATGTTTTAGTAAATGAAAATAAAGAATTAGGTGTGAGACACAAAGACAAGAAGGAGGTATATAGGCATGAAGATGATATATTAGTCATCATGAATTGGAAGCATAGCACACGTTCTTTGCTACTAGAGGCCTAAACTAAAAAAGAGTTGTTTACATTCAACTAAATTTGGGTAGTGAAAATTTACTCGAATTAACTTCCAAGGTAACCATCTTTTAATTCTTATACATAACTACAATTTCAAATTTGTTTTTTAGGTTGTGTTGTAATGATTAGAGTAGATTCATTTCTTAACGGAGTGACTTAGGTTTAAATCCCACTCTCAATTATGGTACTTATAATAGGCAACATTAAAATTGATTGAATGGTATAGTGAAATCGCTGCTTATGTTTTATAGGTTGTGTTGTAATGATTAGAGTAGATTCATTTCTTAACGGAGTGACTTAGGTTTAAATCCCACTCTCAATTATGGTACCTATAATAGGCAACATTAAAATTGATTGAATGGTATAGTGAAATCTCTGCTTATGTTTTAGATAGGGTTTGGGCATACCAATCCAACAATTAACATGTATTTAATATATATTCTTGCACCATTAAGAGATAAAGTGCAAATTGTTTATTCTTGTACAATATAAAGACGTCACAAATTTAGAACCGTTTGACCTTAACATCAACATCGCCTTCACCACTTTAATGATAATATTCCTAACCTCAAGAATATTGAACAAATATCTTGCATAAGATCGGGTAAGTGCCCCTTAACAATAAAAACACCCTCCACAAAAAATAAAAAAATGTGATGCTTTTTTCATAGTTCATTCGTACTCTAATTTTTACCATGTATTATCCCTTACACCTATTGTTGACACATTTTTATTGTGTTTGCATAAAGATAAATTAAGGCTAGGAAAAATTTCAACACTTGCATTGAAATTAACATTCTCTAAATATGGAGGGAATAGGAGATATTAACAGTAAGTATCCATTTCAATGTCTCGGATGAGATTTTAGTTACTCTATCATTAGGATGATAGATATGTACAAGGTTGTTTCTACCAACCCATCTTCAAAAATGAAGAAATTATTGTTCCATGTAATGGTTGACTGCATTCCGTTTTATAAATATGCGGATGATCTTTTCATTCTCTCTATTATTATACAATGGATGAAGGAATCTAATATCCATTCCACACTTCATACAATTTTTTTCAGAATCATTAATCCTTTGAATGTGAGATCACATGAGTAGTTTAGTAAAGACTAAATTCCGAAATTGATGGATACTAATAATTATTAGATTTAAATATATCGGGTTAAATAAATATCTAAAATCATTTTATTTATTCTACAATATTTTATTTACTTGAATATCTCGGGTTAATTGCATTGCAATTAAAATGCAGATGAAAATACTTTCAATACATAAGGGGCATAGATGTGGTGGTATTAATTATTTCAAGCTAATTTTTAGATACATTTCAATTTCTAAATTTAATTTATTAATTTAATAGACACGTAGAGGAAACTTTCATATTTATAATTCCTGATTAAAAAAATCACATTACTTAATAAATTAATCCATTCCACATTAATAAAAGTAAAAAAGAAATGTTTTATCTTCTTGTATTTATTTATGCATTAATAAAATGTTACAGTTGATTCTATACATAGAGGACCTGAAACATCTTTTCTTCTAAATCAAGTTATATTAAGAGAAAATTATCTAAAAAGAAACCCATGCATGCAACAGACATATTTATTCAATAACAATCACTTTTATACAAACTACTATTTTTAGAATAATTGTAGCTTTAAAACTGAATATGGGATAAATTCAATGTTTATTTTAACGCTCCCTCTTAATTTGTACTAGTAACAAATTCAGCATTAATAATTCCCAAACTCTATTTTAGAGATTCAAAATTTTCTATAGCTAATGCTTTTTTGAATATATTTGTTAAGAAGTCTTCAAATCTGCAAAAGTCTGAATTGATTTATCCATTATTTAGCAACACTCTTATGAAATGATACCTAGTATCAATATGGTTATTTCTCTTATGAAATACATGATTCTTTGATAATGCAATTACTGATTTATTATCAAAAAATATGTGTGTAGTATTCTTGTACTTATGCAATAGATCTATGAACACTGTCCAGAAACAAACTGCTTAACATATTGTTAATGTTGCTTCTACATACTCTGCTTTAGCTTATGAAATTATCACTATAGTTTTTTTCTTTGATGTCCATGAAACTATACCTCTTCCAAAATGATGAATTTATTCAGAAGTCTTTCTATCATATTGCTACATATAAAAACATTATTACTATAGTCAATCAAATCAAAATCATTAGTTGTAGAATATATTATTCCATATTTTTTTGTTGTTACTATATATCTAAATATTATCTTCAAATTTTCCAATGTGAGCCTCTTGGTGACTCCATAAATATTTAAATTAAACTAACTCTATACATAATATTTAGCCTTATAATTGCGAGGTACATAAAACTTTCAATGAATCTTTTGGACATAGCTAGATCAATATTGGATCCCTTATCTTCTTTGTCGAGTTTTTATTCTTATTGCAACTAAATATGGTGTTGGATTACAATTCATCATCTTCAATCTCATCAACACATCTTCTAAAAATGAATATTGACAAATAAAAACACCATTATCTGATTGAATAAATTTGATTCTAGAAAATATCTCATCCATCTTAAATCTGTCATTTCAAATTCTTTCTTTATTACTCATTTGAACATGTCTACAAATAAATTTATAGTAAAAAATAAGTCATCAATATTTAACCATATAACCAAAATCTAACCTTATTTTTTAATTTTTTTATACAATGTAGTTTCATTACTCCATCTTTTGAATGCATTCCTTGTCAAGTATGAATCATTATGAATATACTAGACTCTACATGGTTATTTCAGCCCATAAAGAGATTTATTCAATGTGTATATGTGTCTTTATGTCTATTCAACTCCAAACCTGATGGTTGTTACCCATACACTTTTTCCTGTAAAAAACTATTCAAAAATATTGATTCAATATTCATTTGGTAAACTTTATAATTACTTTTTAGTTCTATGTCTATAACCATTCAGGTTGATCAAGCCTTAAAAGTGGTGAAAATGTCTAATTGTAATCAAATTAACATTTTGAGAAAACCTTTTTGATACAATCTTTGTTTCTCTCAAGCTATAACTTCTCCTTCTAAATTAAATTTAGTTTTATAGACCTATTTGACTCTTATGTTATCTTTACCTTCAAGTAGATCTACTATATCCCATTTTTCATTTCTTTCAATAAATCTATTTATTCATCCATAGCCTTGATAAAATGATTTTCCTTATACTTCTATTCAAAATATATAAAAACATGAGAGATTAAATATAAATATAAATATAAATACAAATATAAATTCTTTTCTCCTTGATCATACATTTATTTCAAACTTAATATTTTTTATCTTTGTATCTTGATATTAATAAGGTAAGTT
The DNA here is from genome assembly GCA_037957365.1 of Torreya grandis. NCBI lineage: Eukaryota > Viridiplantae > Streptophyta > Pinopsida > Cupressales > Taxaceae > Torreya > Torreya grandis. The sequence goes on from JARHVA010004431.1 coordinate 374,825, forward strand.
TAAGATTTGATTCATTACTTCCTTGTGAATTGGGAGTAATATTAGTTGCATGAACAAATGATTCACTGTATATAAACTTCATTATGGTTTTTAGCTCTAATGAGCTATCTCATTATAGATATATTGTTGGAGTACTTATTGCTTGTGAACTTGGCCAACCACCTTGGACATCTTGATCTATTGATTCTTCTTCTTCTTGAGGTATAACAATCATAATTGTTTTATCAATACTTTCATACAAATCTTCCTCTTCCTTGAGTTGAACATCTTTACTAATGATTAGTTACTTCATAATGAGATTGTATAACTTGCAAGCTTTTACTTCTCACAATAACTAATAAAAATGGATTTTTCACCTCTATCATCTAGATTTATTCTTAATTATTCTATCACATGTGCATATGCCACACATCCAAAAATTATTAATTGAGATATGTTATCCTTCCTATCACTCCATGCTTCCTATAAAAATTTATCCTTGAAACTCTGTATTATGTATACTTCTTCCCAATATTCATACAATGTGTAATTTTCTCTCAATATGATCCTAAACATATCTACTATTATTTTGCTTTACCTATATGTAATACCATTTTGTTGTCATGTGTATATTTTAGCAATCTAGTTGTTAATTCCAAAATACCTATAAAAATTAGAAATACATTTGAAGTGTATTCACTACCTCTATTTGACATGTGTACATTTATGTATAGGCAACTATTATTTTTAAACCATTGCATTTAAACCCTTGAATATTCTAAAGGCTTCAGACATTTTCTTGAGAAAATATATCTAAATTTTCTTGTTAAAATCATCAATTAAATCTAGGAAATATAAAATTCATCCTAATGTTATAGTCTACATAGGTCCATATACATTAGTGTGAATAATTTCTAATGTTGCTTTTACTCTGTAAGGCTCTCTTATTGGAAAGCCTAGTGATTTTTTTCCAAAATACAACTCTCACATGAATTTATTGGTTACTTAATTGGTGGCCATACTCTCACCAATTTCTTCTTTTATAATAAACTCAAACCTTAAAAATTAATATGTGCATACCTTAGATGCCATAACCATGTTAAATCTAAATTCAATAACTTAAATTATCCTTGGGTTCTTCTTGGATTGACTCTTCACTCTGGATTTTAATTAGGAACATTTGGTTTATGGTCATCTCAACCTTTACAATCAACTTATCAATTGGAAATATGTCTATTATAGTGCACATATTATCTTTAAATGATACTCTATAACCTTTTTGCACAACATGGCTAACACTCATGATTTTATCCTTTGAATCTATCATGAAATAAATGTTTAGAAAATACTTTCTTTCACCATGTTTTACAAAAAATTTAAGCACACCTTTACCCATCATTGGATATCTTGACTCATGAATTCATAGAACTATCTAAGCTTGAAATTAATTATCTATATCATGTCATATGATTAGTGCATCCACTATCTAAAACCAAATATCACTAGAACTCTCTTGATAAACATGACATGTAACGAATAAAGTCTCATAATTACTTTTAGATACATTAAAAAAAATTGCATGTTGTTTACACTAAATTAATTATTTTTTCTACCACTCATATGCATAATGACCAAACTCCCTACATTAATAACACTAAACATTGCATTTATCATACATTTGATAATGTTGATGAAACTGATTGTGTGTTCTATAACTATGAATATGTAAGTTCTGATTTATCCTGTTACCTTGATCTAGACTTCTACTTATTTGATTATTATTTCTACCTCTACCTAAGAAACTTTACCTTCCTCTTCCTCTACCTTAGAGAAATGAATCATGTGATTTAAAAACATTCACCAAAGAGGAATTATTATTCATGTTCATTCTATATTAATGAGATAATAGAGAACCCATCAATTTATCTACAAATATATTTGTTAGATTTTTAAATTATTCGATAGCAATAACAATAGAATCAAACTTATAAAGTAGTATCCTAACAATATTTGTTAGAAACTTATGATCAAATATTTCTACTCCATGTGATATGATTTTATTAACAAGATTCATAAATTGACTCAAAATATGGTTTGAGACTTTAAATCTTTCTTCTAAACATTATCAAAAATTCTTCTAAGAGAATTTAATTTATTAACTTTTACCTTGGTGGTTCTCTGATAAGCTATTTTTAGAATATCCCATGCCCTCTTGGGCCTGGTTGCTAATAAAAACCTAAGAAAGTAATGCTCATCCATTGAATTTCTAATAAAAATAGGGATTTTGGATTCTCCTAGTTATTTTCTCTAAGTTGGTCTTTTTCAACCTATGTAAAATCATAATAGCCTCCCTTATTTGTAAGTTGCACAAATCCATTGTCCACTAAATTCTAAACATCCCGTAAATAAAAAAAGGTATTCATCTTGATTGATAAAAGTAATAATATTTAGTTGTAAAAAGTTGAATTTGATGTTGAGTGATGATGTTGTCCATTGTTATGGCTATGACTCAATCTATCTGACTGTAAATTCTATCCACCTCTTCTAAATTTGTGGACACTATCTTATTCTTTTTTTTTATGATCTATTCTTTTACTAGTCCAATTCTTTATTTTTTATTGTTTATTTATTCATGAAATTTTTATTCTACACTCCCTTATTAATTGTCCAACTATAGACTCTTCAAAAAGTGGTTCTTTTCTTTTGCATGACACTTTATATTTTTTTATTTGTGGTAGTAGTTGGCTAAAATAGTATATTACACTACAACTTCACAAATTAATGATTTTATCTTGTGGTTACAAACTATAATCTTTCCCACATTTCTAATTGTTCTCTTTTTCTAACCTAGTTACTCTCTCACTCCAATGTTTATTCCCTGTGTTGGCTTCTAGCTAGCTCTGATACCACTCTAAAAACAAAAAAACACTTTTATCTTTTTCTAAATTTCCTTAGTATATATAGGAGTTGAAATATATTTGATTTTAAATCAATTTATCTTTAAATAAAATTATCTAAAAAGAAAATCATTCATGCAACTAATGGCTTTATTCAGTAACAAGAACTTATATACAAACTATTATTTTTAGACTAATTATTGCTTTAAAACAAAACATGGGAGAAATAAGTTGTTTATTATAATAATTAATAATATTATCATATGTCATAAAGTCTAGAATAAATTTAAAAAACATATTTCATAAATATTTTAGTGTTTCAAGAGTGTGTTTCATGCCATACATTGTTGCATCTCATGTAGAATTATATTTCCCCCAACCAATTTATTTATTTATTAAATTAGATAAGTTCAAATTTTATTTCTATCATATTTAAATATTTAATTTAATAGACATATAATGTAAAGGTGTATGGAAATGTGTATCAATATGTTGGTTAGTGGGGTTGCCAAAAGGCATGATTATTTGATCCTAAATCATAGATTAACTCATATGTGTAATAGATATATCTAATAACCTATAAGATATTTATAATATCCACATAAAATGCTATAGTAATGGAATTATATTGACAAAAATCATTTAAATGTGGAAAAAATACCAAACCTCACTTTCTACAACTGTATTTTCAAAATGTTGTAGCTTCTCACTTTAAAAATCAAAAAACACTCAAATCAACATTGTCCAATTCACTCTATTGATGTTTTATCCTATATTTGTACAACATTATAGTAATTTCAACTAGGAAAATATAATATTCAATAATCAATCACTAGATAAATTGTAAGATCAAATGGGCACATAATAGTGACAAGAAGAGTTAATTTTAGCCATGTATTTTAGGACCCTCAACATTACTTAGGTAGATATTGCTAATATCAAAATAGATACATTAAATATTTAAATTTATAACTTTAGCATGCATGATATAGTTTTTTTAGATGTACATGCTCATTTAGAGATTATAAAGTCCAAAATGAAAGAAGCAAAAAATTATGAGGTTAGGGATTTCATGGGACTCCATGATGCACACCTTAATTTGGAGCAAACCATGCGAATATGAATACTACTAAAATATATGATAAAAATGAGATAGGTTATTTGAGACAACTAAATTATGATCTATTTGAAGCCAATGTTGGTCTCAAAAATGGAATATTTGCGATGGGTGTCATAAAAGAAATAATGTAGGGTTTGAATTTTGAGCTTAAGAAACATATAATAGAGTTAATTAAAGAATACAAAGGAGAATTTGAAGGATATTAATTTTCATATAATGTTATCAAAATTATGGAATTAGACCTCCACCAAACTACTACGTAAAGAAGGGATGTGAGAATTGATTTTGAGGCCTCCTATGAGGGGGCATAGATGGCTAGAGGTGAAGATAAGAAAATGAAATTTACCTTTGGAGCCATTAGAAAAACATGGTGTAAGTTAAAATGTTAGAGTAAAGAGAACATAGCCTTGAAAAAACAAAGGTTTTGTGGATTGAAACATGAAAACACTAGCCATGGAGAAAATTAATGAGTATAAAACTTCCAAGTAGTAAAACTTGTATGTATGGGCATGGAAGCATATATGAATATTTTTAGGATATAAAATCAAGAATAGATGAAGGTGTCAGATGTAGATTCTAATTATCATAACAAACATACCCTAATTTATTTTTTGGAATAGGTACCCACTTTTCTAGATTAATGTTAATAAATAATCATAGGATTATATGATCAAAAAAATTATTTCAAATATTTATTCATCCTGAACCAATGGTTCATAATTGATTGTTTTTTTTTGCTATATTATAACTGATTATTTCATATAACCTTATGTTTAGTTCATACAGCTTTATGAAATTCTTAGAGACTTAGTTTTACTATATTTCACTATAAGACACTATATCATGATGCATACTCACACTTTAATCAAAGAAGAATACATTATAAGAATTCAAAGTACCCATGTATAACCATCTTACTCTTTGAAAATTTATTACTAATAACACTATTTGTTTTACTCAGTAAAAGTTCATGTTTTCATGATTTGTTTATGTTTAAATTTACAACGTAGATTTTTATGTTATAGCTTTCACAATATCACACTTTTTGGCATAAATTTTAAATATTTCATAAATTTAACCCAATCATATGATGTGACATGTCATTATGTTATGTGCAATATATCTCATAGTTCTCAAACTTTATCATAACAAGTCTTAAATTATTATAGTTTAAATTATTCAAATGTTTTGACACATTATGTTTTCAGTACCTCCTAATCTTGAAATTTCACATAATTTTGTAATATATATAGGACACTTCAATACTTGCATTATTTTAAATAAATTAGAAGATAGCATGCATCAAATTTACATTGCCTTACAACCATGGACTACATAAACATTAAATTAAGATCCAAAAATGATCAAAAATTATTTTTGTACACTTTTGAACATTTTTCATGCACTTCACAAGATGGAAATGAACTCAATAGGCATCTCATATTAGATATGTTTAATTGTCAGTCATAAATTTTATGATTTTAGTTAGGCAACCACATTTTTTAATATTTAGTACTTTTTGGTATTTATTTATGTGATTGGTTTAATATGTGGACCCCCCTAGTTTGTGAGTGCTGATTAAGATTAGTCTCTCACAACTATATGACCATGAATCAATCAAATGGTGAAACATGTTTAATTGATAATGATATAGTAGTGGAAAAATTTAATACATGACATTAATATATTTGAGAACCATGAGATTGCCAATGTATTCAATATTTACACTTAACAACCATATAAATTCTTACACTTTGACTGAACATATAAATAGGATCATAAAATCCACATGGAAAACATGAAATAATTTTATATTGTTGGTATCTCATACAAGATTGATGATGAATAAAAATGGAAAACTTAGGTATATTATTCAATAAAATCATGAAGGAGAGTAAAAAATCAAATACAACATGAAAAAACATTCAATTGCATTAAAAAATACCACCTCTCATAATTAATGCACATGAATAAATAAATTGATTGTCTCAATAAAATATTTAAAGTGAAACATAAAATAAATGTTATTTCATTACTCAAATCTTACACTCAAAATGGATCATTATCTACATGAAATTCATTTCTATCAGTGTAGGGATATCCAAAGCTAGCTTGCCTACATTGAAGGAATTATAGAGCCCCTATGAAGACATAATATTGAACGCATAAAAATGGATGCCTCTTTATTTTACTTTGAAAAACCTCAAATAGTTATAGATAATGGTTTTTTTTTAGGTGCATTGGGATTGGAATTAAAACTCTAAAATAATATTTTTGATGAGGCGAAGAGAATGAGACAAAAACTATATAAAAATATCTCTTCCTTAGTAGATGTATATTATTAAATAGACCTCATGTATTTATGTAGATACTAAAATATGGTATGATGTACTTTAATATGATAATCTTGACATAAATTTACCATGCATGAATTAAGTGCATTAAAAAGTTCTAATCATCTTTTATATAACACTTGCATTTTATATTATGAGTCTACCCTTCTACTCTAAAATTAAATAACTATAATAATATCACCATATATTTTAGATTTGATAAAAATAATTTATACACATATCCACACCCTCAATTTAGTTCTCCTATACACAAGTAAATTCTTTGAGATTCGTTCAACATGTCTAATCGATAGATACCTAATTTGGTCACTACCACCCTACTCTTAGAAATGGTTATTTTATAAAATAAAACATCTTCTTAGGGTTATCCCATTTTATGATGATGTTAATGGAATGATATATTAACCAATTTCACACACACACACACACACACACACACACACACACACACACACACACACACACACAATTGAGGTTTCATTCAAAAGGGATATGGCACTTATCTGATATAAATTTTTAAACCATTACACAGAGAAAATATTCCCTATTATTCATAAATCATAAACCTATCATTTGGAGAATTTAAAGAACAAATTTGAAGCACTAAAATAGAATAAAAAGTAATTATTTTTAGATATTGTTTCAAATAATTAATTCCATACATATATCAAAGTAACAAAATTAAACAATCACATTAGGTGAGATAATTACATTTGTCATTATTTCCATAATTAGAGTATTAGATATGTAGATAGTTATTAGTAAAAAAATGAGTTTGATTGGGGTCAACATAGACCATTACTATTTCCCCACTTTTAGGTTTATAATTTCCATAAGCACATGTAAGGTTTCAAGGGAAAACAAACTAATTTCCATAGTTGTGTGTAGCATCAAGATTTGGGATCACCAACACATAACAAGTAGATAAAACTATAGATGACTATACAATTATTATTCCTAAATTTTATATTGGAAAATATATACAAAAAAATAAGTATAGATTGGGGATAATAACTTAAACTAGTTGAACCAAAACAACGCATATAGTGAATAAGTTTTTAAACCAAACAAACCTCATGCCTACTTTATATTGATTTTTATTTCTAGAATATAGTCACAATTAGAAATTTATAAAAAATCATTCATCCATATTTTTTAGTTAGTATATTAATCATATTCTACTTTTCAAATTAGAAGAATCAATTTCAATCTTTTACATTCAAATATATGTTTGAATGGTATTTCTTAATATCCGACTTATATTTTAAAGTTATTTTGTAGTTAGATCATGTTTAACACCTTAATCCAAATTATGTTATAACATATTTGTGAACCAATAAACATATTGAATAGTGAAAAACACAATGTTTTTCCCTAGGTTTTCATCATTCAATGTTTTCAAATTTTTTCTGATAGGGTTTCAAATATCATTTATGATCTCCTTACACATAATATTTGTTGTTGATTTTATGTCCCTAGGTTTCAAAATTTTAAATTATTGAGAGTTTATTTAAAGCATGTGAGATGGGTATAGCATAAATATGTATATTTTTTTTTGGGAAATGAATCCCACTCTTCATACTTTAAGGAATTTTATTGAGTGATCGTGAATAATACATGTAAATTATTTTAATCTGTAGAATAATTACTTTATTATACAACTATGTTTATTTAGTTTTTTATAACCTATTATTATTCTCAATGATAAATTAGTAGAATGATAAACAAATCTATAACATGCATATGCATTTTCAATGATCTTATTAACACGTTCTCCCATGTATTTCATTATACAAAACATCAATGACATGAGAATTAGCTTTTAAACATTGAAAATGTTTATGATGTTATTTTAACCCAAGATCTTTTTTAAAATATTTATGATGACCCAGTTAGTGTGAAAATCATGATGAAAAAATGGTGACATGAATGGAGAACCCAAAAAAGTATACAAAATATTAAAATTTCACGTTGTTGAAAGGATGCCAAGTTTGAGGTTCATTTCCCATTTACCTAGTGAAATATTGACTTATTATTACAATAGAGATGCACTTGAGGTAAAAATATCCACATTTATATGGATAACATCACTTGGATTACATATTAGATTAATTACAATTAAAACTATGTTTTTTATGGCTAGTATGATAAGAAATTTATATTATAGGTGTTATTATTTATGGTAAATTTTTAAAATAGTTTTTGAAAATAGACATAAAAAATAAAATAATTTAATTATTACATGGCTTAAATTTCAATTGCATAGAATTTATTTGTGTTATTTTGATTATAAAGTTATTCTACCTCATATACAGTGTATTTCAACATTACATATAATTTGTAATAGGAATCACATGTATAATGATTACACTGTAAAATAGATATGATAAATTCAATTTGATTATATAGTTTGAAATATATTTTTAGTTTTTAAGGCTCATGAGATTTCTATATTTTTATTGTGTTCACATTTATTAGTTTTTACAATGCTTCCTCATATCTTTGTAACTAGAATATTTTAATTGTTTGGATATATCAATGCATAGTATTGTGTCATCTTAAAATTGTAAACATATTATTTGCTCTATGGTTTAATATATTTTTAAAACATATAATTTATTTATTTTACTATTATGGTTTAGATATTTAATATTATGGTGTTAATATTTATTGAGTTTTTTTTTTCCATTTCTATGAACATCTTTGCAATACAATATTTTATCGACCTAGTCCATTCTTTTGAGAAGTCATTACACATTGGTATTTTAATATTGAATCTAAGGATCTAGTAGTAAAATGTTTATTTAATCTATTAATATATTTTAATGGATAATTCAAATATATTTATTTCATTTTAGATGGTATATTTATTTGATTTTAAATAATGGCACCATGTGCCAAGTCCCTATGGGAGCTAAAATATAATTATAATTTTTTCTATAAATTACTGTAAAATCAAATTGGTGCGTGTCATATTTTAAGATAAACTATGTCAATAATTATTGTATATACTTGAATACTTCCACTTTAAGTATAAAATAAAATACATTTTTTAGAACCATAATGATTATTAGAGACAATATACAGTCTTCTCAAAATTTTATCATGTGTATGATATATTCTAAAATAACTCTATTGTAATATAATATTATTTATGTAAAATCATTATAATGGTGTATGATCAACCATTATCAAGTATGCATAGCCATTATAATTTATAAGTCTATCTAAGAAATTTTAGCATAAATAGTGTTATTTTGCCATTACAAGCTTTATTCACTACAATGAAAACCACTATCAATGGTTGATACAAGTTAACAAATTAGTTTAATTAATGTTAAATGCAATCAAGAAAATTAAAAATTGGTTATTGGTACAATTGCAAGACAATAGATGAAAATGCTAGTTCAGACTTATAAACAACATAATTTATATTTTCTATTTTTCAAATGAAAAGATATTATATCTAAGTGGTTGCTTTCCCATCTCCACTTGACAAATGTATTACATCATGCCTCATCAAAGTGGTAGGCCTTTTATCTCTTTTAATCCCTTGATGTAGTCCTTTGTGTGATATCAAAGTTAGGCTTATGATTTATTTCCTCAATGTGTTCTGATAATCAACTTGAGCATTGTTCATGTTTAACTCAGATGGGATTCTAGAGAAAGGTATTGATAGTTTCTATGGTGATGACCTAAATTTTTGAATTGTGAGATGCTTCCACCTGAAATAAAGAGCATGTGATAATTATATCTTTCATCTTTAAAGGGATAATTAGATCTATAACCCATCATGCAGCTTGTGGTTCTTGGATTGTTTCCAAGAATGTATTCAATGTACAAGATTAGGAACCATAATCCATTAATAATACTACTTTTTTGATCAAACATTAATTGAAATTATTTGAATAATAGTAGTTTTATCGTACTTATAGTTCCAAAATTTAACTAAAATGTTAAAGAGAATGGATGTATTATACTTACGATTAAAGTTAAATACTTAAGAAATGGATGAATCATAAATTTTATTCAAAACCTTAATTTAATTATTTTAATAATTTAATTTACCATACCTGTAATTTAGCCAAGGATAAGAGTTTGATCCTTTTATTTAGTTGCTCAATAAAATTTATTTCTAGTAGCATCCAAATGATTAGATTAGACTAAAGAGGAATAAAGAACTTGTCACAAAATGCATATCATTCCACTTGTACCAATATAGCCTAATATATCCCAAGAAAAAAATCAATAACTCTTTAAATAAATAAATTATGTGTCAAAAAAAATACAAGTAATTATCTTGAATTTGTTTTTTATATTTCATCATATCTTATGCCAAGTGTAAAAAATATAAAAAAAACCCATGCACTTATTTTCCTTTCTTTTTAAAAATTATGACTAAATTTTCCATGGTGGTTCATTAAAAGTTTGTTACTTGTAATATGTAACTACCCTAGAAAATATATACAATTTAGCCTCCTCCATTCTAAACTTAAAAAAGGAGACATTAATAGAATCATAATACTTCTAAAATTATATTTTTATATTTTATTTTTGCAACCATCTTGGCATTTGGGCCAAAGACTTACCAACTAATTGGACCTCCATGCTAACAAAGGATAGCATTTCATACTCATTTTTTGATAACAGTTTCTTCTTTGTGGATTTAATTTTAGGTTTTCAATTTGTTTCCTTTATAAAGCTAAAATTTTAGTACATTTTATCATTTTTGAGTTGTGTATATTATTTTAAAGGTATAGATGTTTGATGATTCAGTTAGATTACAAAATAAAATAAAATCTCAATTATTTATCTTGATCTACATATTCCATAAGGTTACATACTTGAATTAAATTCTAAAGATTTTAAATATAATTTTGGGCATAATTAATACAATAAGGGAGAACCATCACTTTTGGCACCATTACTGGGGTAGACACTAGAAAAATTGACCAACATATTCTCAAGAATTGAGTGAAAACATTTTAAAGACTAATATGAGAAACTAGTGAATGGTTATAGCATCTTTGTTGAGAATATTATATAACAACTAAAATTTATGGCATAGTTATAATCACTAATGAATATTTTCCACAAGATATACAAGCAACCAAGGAGCAAAGGAGACTTTGATTGATGGTTGAAGGTGCAAAACTAAGATGCACATGAACACTTACCTAGGAAAAATGGAAATGAGAAATAAAAGGAAATATATTTTAGTTCATATACATAAAGTATCAACATTAATATATATCAATTGAAAAATAAATCTCATATATAGCTCTATTCTAGAACTGAAAAAGGCTTACTAACCCTCAAAATAACTTAAAACAACCCATAAAAGGTCCTAGATAATGCTGCAATGCAAACTAAAAATTGATGAAATGACACATCAATAAGAATATATTTCAAGTGAAATATAACATATCAAATTTAAAATAAAGAATCTATTGGTATGCAAGAAGAAAACAAAATAATATCATGCATGATGAAGTATGCCAGGTAGATGATTTTTTTTTTGTTTCATATATGCTTGACAAAAGTGATGCACAATTACATAACATAACTCATACACATTTAGAATTCCTAAAAGATTCCATAAAACCAATGGAAAAAAAATAGGGACACGACTCTTCCATATTACCTAATCACATTAGAGTACCAAAAATTTAAAATGTATCATAAAAATCTGCATCCATTTTTCAGGATGTATAGGGTTTTAATATGCAGACAAAAAATGTTAGGAGAAGCCCAAGAAATATTCAAATCTAGCATAACAAAAACAAATGAAAATATAAAAAATACCTTAGATATTCTGAAACTATGTGAAATAAATGACATTCTTATATGACCCACAACATAGATATGCCCAAAATAAAAATAAAATCAAGACACCTATAGTATCATAAATCACATGAGAAACAAAGAGAAAAAAAAACCCTTAAAGCATATGTTCATTCAAGATGTGAAAATTTCCTAATATCTTTAAAATAAAAATGCAGATAAAAAACCACAAGCAAAGAAAATTAATTACATCAAACTCATGGAATAATTTCTAAGGATAGGTAACAACCCTCAAATAATGAAGCTCTTTTACATGCAAAATTCTATCACTAGTATTTATTACAATAACTATAAAATATGTTTTTAAAGATTTTTTGGCATCTATAGTTAATGTATATGATGTCATTCATTGGCACCTTAATAACATCTTCATAGTTTCTACCAATTAAAATATAGTTAAATGATATTTTTTAAAAAAAAATCTTAAAAATTTTACAAGTTAACTATCACAAAATTTTAAAATTTTTAATTCATAAAAAATAATAAGTTTTGATTGGTGGAGAAGGGATAATTTAATTGAAGGTTAAAGGAAACTAATTCCATTAGTTATCCTTTTTGGACTAATAACATCTTCGTGCAATAACTCAAGTGGACGTTTTTGGAGAGAAATCTAGATACGGAAATCTTCCATGTAATCCTCTTTATTTTAGAGGCTCAATCCCTATTTGCATATTGAAAAGAATATTTTGCCCATTAATTTGAGTCTTTCCAAGAGGATTCTTAAATAATTATCTTTTTTAGAAAAGGTTGTGGGAAAATAGTTTCTTTCCATGAGAATAATTTACATGGTAGATCTTAGCCTCCATCTTTTGGCAACTTAATTTCTAAATCACTCAATATTATGCTGGATCCCATTGCACCTAACCAACAAGGAATTCTTTGATTGGTCCTCTACCTTATCCACAACTGAGTGAGGAATCAAAAAATATAACACATCTTCTAGATAAAAAAGATCAGCATCATGACTATGATCTTAAAATTCTTATTCATTACGACGTATAATAAATCCCATAACTATTCAAGTCCACACAACTTTTCATTCTATAACTTACTACTCATAGAAGAATTTATCCCAAGTTATTTTACACATTCATATATATTAATTTTTATTACATTGGTGAAATTCATTAGATACCCTCATTTCAACCAATCCTTGACCTTGTTACGAACTAATTTTCAATTTCCATTATAAAAATTTAAATTAATGAAAATCACTAAAAGGCTCTCCTTTGGATTCTTAAAAACTAGAGGAAATTTTTATTGGTAGAGAACTCTATTTCTCCATGTACCTTTGGAAAATTATATACAAAAAATATCTTCTTATTTCCAAAACTTGTATCTAACTAATAATGTTAAAGATGATAACTTATCTACCAACTTTATATCACAACTAGGAACAAGACATTATGAGATTCTATAAGTATATGCTTATATAACATGTGCATCATTGTTTAGCATCAAAGGGATGTCAAAATGGTGAGAACTAAGGTGCATTAATTTCAACATAAAGACATGAGTGACATGACCATTACTATCATTTACTTTTGAATCTCTAGAAAACATTATCTAAAGAAGAAGTTTTTAGATGAGGGGGCACAAAAATCTCATTCTTTCCTTCCAACAACTGAACCACTATAATATATTTAATCATATCATAATATATAAATATTATTATAACATAATAATACTAATTTATAAATATTAATATTATATTATATATAAATTATTATTATTATTATTAATATTATTATTATTATTATTAGTGTGTATTTAATTATATCATATATTTTTTATTAGATATAGTTAAAATATGGGTTAAGGGTCTCATTCCCAATACAAAAGAGTCTAAATGATATAACAATAAAACTTAGAATGGGTGACAAAACTAACAATTAATGAGAAATGAAATGTCTAATAAAAATAGAGAATTTCCCTCCAATCATCTATTTTTGCAAGATATCTACACAATAAAAAGAAATTCAAAACCCCTCCTAGAAGAAACTTAAGGTATGAAACATTGAATAGGTGGAACAATAAAATTGATACAACACCAATTACAACCTACCACCATTTACCATTAAACCTTAGAAAAAATAGAAAAGACTTGCTACCATAAAAACCCAAATAAAAATAGAGAATCTTCTACTAATGTTATGCTTCCTCTAAACATCCATACAACAACATCCATAGATCCCCAATAAAACCTAGATAACTTATTGTCTATCATAGAATGTCATCGTGAATGGAGGGTCATGTTGGACTCAAATATTCTACCATTTTTCTTCTTATGCACTCTATTCCATGCTCCATTTTCTTCTATGGATAATATGGCTAAAGGAATTAGGATTTCAAAAGAATCAAAGGGATATGATTTATCTTCCACTAAAACCATATCCAGTGGTTCTACCCTTGGAGTTTCAAATAGAATATTAACACTCTTAGTGATATTTGGAATAAAGGTTTCCAATACCAAGAAAAGTCCCCTCACATGTGGATTTGGTGCATCTACCATATAGTCTTTATTTATATTAAAAAAATTGGCACTATCATCATTTATATTAGGAGACCCAATCTCATTAGAGGATGAATCTGAATCGTCACTCACATATTTATTATCATTCATGGTGAGATTGCAAAGGTAGAAGTTAGACCACCAGGAGGTTTCCTTCATTTTTCTATGATTACTACAGTCTTTAGTCAAATTCCCTATGTTGAAATAGATATGGAAATGAAACATTAACCATTCATAGTCGAGGGGTTAAGACCATGAATATTCACCTACTTATAGGATAATTTTTTCAAGAAGATCCTTTGAGGTACCAACATTGACCAAAATTCTAGCAAAGGTGGTATGGGAAAAAATAGTATTATTAGGTTATGTTTGAAAAAAATTACCTAAGGAGTTTCAAATAGATTTAAAGTTGAGTTTACCCTAGAATTGGAAAGGAAGGCATGGAAGGTGAATCCATATAGGTCTTTCATTCATAGGTTCAGTAAGGAGGTTAAAGAAGGGGGACTAGGGTTTCATGATTAAAGGGTGGAGATTCAAACTCTAAAACTAATTTTGGATCAAATCCTTGTCTTCATTATATTAAAAAACAATAATGAAAAAACACTTAGCACTAGGATAAATCTTGAGCCTAACTTGTAAGAGTGGTTTCTAGTTTTTAGAGATCTATGCATGTAGGTCTTGTAATTTTTACCAGAGATTAGTGAATCTGCATGTGATGCCATTTGACACAAAGTATTATTCATGGGAAAACACTTTATTAGTCTCTTTCTTATCAAAGATCACAACTATTATGGAAGAATCAGGGTTGAGAGCCTTACGTAAAAATCTAGGTGTCGATTTGGAGGCTACTTCAGTAAAATATTTTAACTTATGTTTCAAAGTAGTCATGTCTTCTAACCCCATGAAGTATAAACTTCTATCCATAAAGGGTAATAGATATGGGTTTTCCATCACCTTTAGAGCATTATATCTCCTATTAAGAAAACCCTTCCCCACCTGTATTCTATTCTTGATTTGGTTTAAGCATCAGGATGGGGCACTTTGGACATTGGAGATAGAGATTTCCACCAAAGAGAGGCTGTAGTGAACGCATAAGGAACTTAGTATGTAGATCATGATAGAATATTATTATCAAGGTCCACTTGACCCAGACTATCAGGGGAGGGCCATCGAGGGTTTGTCCCTCTAATAACTAAAAGACTAGTCATATAAAATACATGCCTTATTCCCTATATAAAACTAGATAGTAGATTTTGGGGTAATGGAATTGGGTGAGCGCCAATGGAAATAGAATAGAGGAGATTCAAATTTTCCCTAGGCAAGAAGGAACCTATGGAATCATTTGCAAGTGCCATGAAGCTAAAATATTTATGTACCAAAAAGAGGAAATAAAAATGTATAGATATAAAAATTATATAATATATTACTATATATATACATATAAATAATATAATACTAATATAATATTATAATTATATTATATAATAAATTCAACTATTATATATATATATATATATATATATATATATAATATTAGATATACAGTTAAAAACTTAAGACCCATCTTAATCTAAAAATGAGAAGTGTTGTAATGCCTCCTATCCATGTGACATCCATCCCCATGTATTTTATGTAATGATTTCATTATTTACTATGTTATTTACTTCATCAAGGTTTTTTAGGCCTTAACACTTTACCAATTATCACATTAATAAGTAAATATTAATGTGGCCAGTTTTCTTTCTGGCCTACTGAGAACAACCATCATAATGGATGCCTCCGTGTAGTCTATGTTAAAGATCCACATGTAAATAAATAAAATACAAGGTAATATAGGTGGTAAATGGATTACATCCCCTAATTATATTAATTTTTTTGTGTGTTTCCTTCTAATTATTTCCATTGGTGCAGTGGTAACCACCATGAATCTGTTGTATACCACCATAGAATTCTCCAAACACTTATGAAGGATTCAAAGATCAAGATCATATTTATAGTAGCATTGAGCCTAGAGCCCCTAATATGTATTTTGAAATTAATATATATTATCTAAAATATAAATTAAAACCCTCATTTGTGAAATATTAAACGGCTATGAAGGTGTGTTGTTCAAAATGCCTAGGATCCATAATATGTCTCATACTGTAGAATAATACGGGATGTATTTTAGATTTTTTAACTAATATAATTTAATCTTAAATTTGGATGCCTAATTATTGAAAATTTGGTATTGAAATAAACTTGTATGTGGATTTCAAGTCTAATTTTTTAATGTGGTGCTATTAACAAGCATACAAATTGATATTCTCAATGTTTTATCACTATTTTAGGTTTGGGTTTAGTTGTGCTTAAAAATGCTGCATGCTTATTAAATTTATATTATGATCGTTAAATAAATAATAAAAATTCATTGTCTGAGTCCATTTGTTTCATGATAGATCCATTTGGTGGAAATAAAGTTTGTTATGTTCACATGGGTAGATCGGATACTATCAAAATGCATGGAGGATTGTTGAAAGGGATGGTTCTACATAAAATAGTGAATACAAAATGTTATTTATAAAGTAAAATTATTCATAGGTATGATCCATCAACTGATAATTTATTAAACAGAAACTCTATCATGCATGTATAGCAGAGATGATCAAGACATGTCTTTGGACTTGTTGTGCTTGCCTAGCAAAACTTCCCTCCATACATGGCCTCCTCAATGTACTCCACATGAACATAGAGTGTTTCTACTTGAAAAACACATAATTTTTATCTTTTATCTCTTGGGAGATCAATCTTGGGATTTGCCCCATTGTATAAGACTCAAGCATACAAATGTCTAACATGTTAGTATAATTTTTTTTTAATTACAATTCTAAATACATTAATAATGTTAATTAATTATCAATTAATAAATATATTCTTGTATAATAAGGTAGTTGAAAATCAAAGAAGTTATCATTAAAAATAAGAGTCACGTTATAATTAATCTCTTCATACATAAATAGAAATTATTGTACTAAAAGATATATGAATTTGGGGCATGTTGAGCCCATGTATGTTTTTAAAAAAATAGCTAGTTTATCTTTTGGTTGATAATAGTCAATGTAATTAAAAGAGTGAATGTTAGATTAATTATTATTTTAAACTATTGGTATTTGTAATATGAGTAAATGGTTTTAATTAAATTAGATAATATTTAGTTATATTTGGTTATATGTATTGTAAATAGATCTTATTATATCTAAAATACTAAAATTAGATTTAATTATATGTATAGTATTTTATTATGTAATAAATGATAATAATAGGTTTAATAAGAATACATAATTTAACTCATATTTTTAGACTTTATAATGTAGGGAAAGTATAGAAATATAGGCAAACTAAATTCAAAAAACTTAATAGAGACTCCACCTCAAATGGATATAAATTTTTATAAGTAGTGGTGTCAGTCCGAAAAGAATGAGGTTAGTCCATGTGAATGGAAGATATGCACTTCAATTTATTTTATGGCCTTGTTCATTAATTCTAGGGATTTTTAAATACCACTTTCTTTATTTAAATTTTATGTGAAAATGTAAGAAATTAATCTCTTTATTTGAATTCCTACAAGATAAATCATATTTATATAATTTTAAAAAAATGGAAGATATATTTTAAAGCCTATATTATATTTACATTATTTTATATTAGGCCTGTAGAATATATATAAAATCCAAGTATAATGCATATTTGAAAAGATAGTCTAGTGAGGCAAATCCTACTCTATATGTCTTTCTATACAAGAATCAATACATTATGAAGTAATAAATACTTTAGATATGCTTTTATTCTTCACCAAATGAATGAATTAATTTATTTGGCACATGCATGATATCTTTTTTTCATGTGCATTATTAGTTTCTTGATGTATCCCTTCATTTCCTATATGGGTCAAATGGTAAATATATGTTTATAGATTTCTTAAACTCATGTTAGGAACATATAGGTGCATAAACAACACACAATGGATAGGAAAGGATGATAAATGAATAATGCATCACATGGGAGACCTAAATACAGTCTTAAAAGGGCTCAACCCATAAATATAGATTATACATTTATAAACAAAGTACATCAAAAACCCATAAAACAATAAGTGGTGAAAGAGAGAGTAAATGACGAGGAAAAGAAAAAGGAATAACTAAAAACAAAAAAAAAATTGCCTAGATAAAAGAATAATTTGAATCAATGATAAAACTCACTCAAGTTACATGTAATAATAAAAATTATGACTAATTATAACCCTATTTTCTACTAAATATTCCACTTTAATGTATGTGTGTGTTCATTGATATGTACATGCATACATATCAAATTAAAATAAAAAATAGGGAAAATATAAAAAAAATATACACTCTTAGAATTTATAAAACCACTTAAATATCCCTTAAAACATTAATGCTCACATAGACCTAAATAATGCATCTTAATGCAAATACCTATCAATCAATTCCAATCAAGTAATAATCTTTTGAAATATAAGAAATGATGAACTACAATATATACACCTAGTTTTGATAGTTAATTAACATCGACCCTTATATGAGTCTACATCATCATCTTTAGATATATATAGATGATGATGTGAAAACCTGCTAGACAAAAATAAATGAATAACAATATTTTAAAATATAGAAAAGATATATAATAAATTATACACCTAGTTCTATTAAAAAACATAAGGGTGCCCCTAGATAATTTTCCCATATTAAAATATCTATACATGCCAATGACCAAGAGAGAATAACCTAAAGATATTATATGAAAATGAAATATACTTATAAAATAAATAGACATAGCCATAGCCATATCTATAGTCATAGCCATGATTTATTTTTTTGCAAATATATTCATATTGAAATGAAACTAAAAGTTTCATTAATATAAGAATTTGTAATAGGCAAAAATATTGTTTGGGTGGAGGAAGGTTACTCTTAGGAAAACTAAATATATTTAAAATGAAGTTAAAGATAAAATAAATGAGATATACACCAACTGAGTCTTGAGGGTTAGTTTTTAGGAGGAAGAATATAGGGAAATGGATTCAATGAATGTAGCAATGTGTACATATAAAAAAATTAGTTTATTAACTCTTTTACATATTAGTGAAGTTAATTTCATGTAAATTCAACAATAGTTGTTTCATTCCAAACTTAAAATCATATTTAAGTTTCCAAATAGAATGTATTTATAATATGTGTTAACTTGTAGTCCCAAAAAATATAGAACAAGAGATGCAAATCTTTCATAGATTACAATGTGTGTGTATAGAAAATTAAATGAGTTTTAATCTTCATAAATTGCCTTAAAAAACCTATATGATAATTAAAATTTCTTAATTGTACTTCACACAAGCCCTCTGAAAAAACTAGAAATTAATGGAAAACAACATAATACAAATCAAACAAACAACCTTCAATGAAAGGACAAAAAATATATATAATTCCAACTCTTTGACATAAATGAGAATGTGTGGCATTCAATCTCGAAATCAACATAAAATTAAATTTATGTGACATTTTAAAAAAAAACATTCACAACAACATTTTATTTTTAAAATTTAATAAATTAGTTTAATATTTATTATATTTATGAAAATATAATTCAATAGAGTGTTACTCTCGGTAGTTATTTTTTGAATTTTTTTTCTTTGAACTTATTGAAAATTTTTCATTGTTCCCTTAAACTAAGACATTATTAAAAATTATAATTTCATTTATCAAATTAAATGACTTTCTTATTTTTTTAATATATAATTTTTAATTTTAATAAATTGTTAAGTTTAATAGTACTAGCAAGTGAACTATCTCTTCTCATTCATTTTGAAGGGTCTAAATTTTCAATTTCTTATTCATTTTAAGGATTAAATATTTATCATTTAAATATACTTTACCTTATTAAGATTAAAATTGATATTCTTCATGCACTTAAATATGAATATTATAATAGATTATATTTATATGTTATGAAAATGTCTGATATGCTTATAGAACTTTTAACTTTTATTTAATTACAGATTTAAAAAAATTAATAGTGTTAATGAATTATTGATGATTAAATATTTGATCCAAATAAATTAAAACTCAAAATATTTTCAATCAACAATAAAATATGTTGGGAAAAAAGCAAGATAAACTTTAAAAAAAGGTTTTAAAATTTTATAGAGAATTTTGACAAATGTCGATGTAGAAATTTAACTCTATAAGAAAATTTAGTCATACTTTTAAAATTTATTTATATAATGATTGGTGAGGTTTTTTTGATACATGAAAATAAATTATCTTATCGAAAACATTATACTTATTATGAGAAAATATTTTAAGTTATAAGAATAAATTACATGAAGTGGTGAGAATTAATTGAATTTTGAATTAGAATGACACTCTAAACATAGAAGTTGCTAGGTTTTCCAATAGATAATTATTCTAAGGATAACAATTGTGTCCCAATAATTTCATATATTTTCGTCTAATTTGTCCTAATATCATATTATCCTAGTCCTAATTATTTCAAATATATTCCCCATCATGTTATCATTTGAATGATAAGTTTTTGGGAAGGATGAAAATAGAAGAAATAATCAAATCCTTTCATATTGTGAAGGTTAGGGTTTTCACCGTAGCTAGAACAATGGTTGAGAGAGGATAAAAAATGCCAAAGGAAATCAAGGTCAAATATGTGATCATTATTGGAGCATGTGCGTTAGCATAGGTGTTATCAATTAGGGTCAATGGTGTTCACCCACTGGCCATTATAGTGGAGCATGTGGAAGAAAGTAGGGGAAATGGTGTTCAACCACTTGCCATTATAGTGGACCACCCTGATTTCAATAGATTTTAGTAAGGCAAATCCTTATACCCAAACTAAAGGGGAAGGGATACCAAGAGTAGGAGATATTCTTCCTGATTTGATAGTCAAAAATCTATTGTTGAAGGTAGGGGGTTTGTGAATTTAGTTAAAGATACAGATCATTTATTAGGAGCAAGATCTTTGTATAAAATATAGGAGGTTGTAAACATATCTCTCCTATGATGCCAATAAAATATAACCATACTATATTGTTACATAAACAAGAGATTGAAGGTACTTTTGAGAGGTAAAAAAGACTTTCATGCTAGGATCTAATATGTAAATTCTAAGGTTTTATGTTCACTTTCTTAGCACTTCATGAATGGGTTTCTACATGAATGCAACCTATGGTTAAAGGTAAAATATATATTTTTGCATATTCTATAGGGTTTTTCATTTTTATTTTTAAATCCATGGAATATAAAGAGGGTATTTTCAAAGACTCTGTTTGGAAGTAGGATAACCATAATCTTTTAGAAAAAAATTGACACCTAGATTTTAATGCCAAAACTAAAATTTTCACTTTAAAAATGATTTGGATAAGACTCCCAAATCTTCCTTACTATTTTTGGAATAATTTGGTGTTTACATCCATTAAAAATACCTTAGGTAAAATTTGGACCTTTGATAAATTGATGATGATAGAGGGATTTCCATATATTCCTATATTCTCATTTATGTTAATTTTTTGAAGTATTTTTCTACCAAATTAGAGCTAAGGATAGGGGAAAAATTTGGATTCAATGCTTGGATTTTGAAGGAATCCTATTTAGGTGTTGAAGATGTTTTAAAATAGGGTATCTTATTAATGATTGTCCAAGATTCAAGTTCATGAAAAAAATTTCATGGTGGAAGAAATCAAAAACCAAACATTCTAAAGTTCTAGCTATGAATGATAGTATAATAGAGAGTGAGGACCATATCTTATATCGAAAACCCCTTTCGAAGAATTGGACGCAACCTAAAATATTGAGGCATTACTTGTTGAGGCAATAGATAAGGAGAAATATGCAACTATGTTACAAGAGAAGATGGACAGAAATATCGATAATATACCAAATTAATTATCTCAAACTCCTACCTTAGTCCATTTGTGGAGTCAATCAGAATTCTTAGAAATTGCCATTCCTATATTGCCAAATCCTGAGGAGGAAGGGGAATGGTAAACTATAAGCACTAAAAAGAAATGAAAAGGTAAATATGTTATGTAACCCATGATAGTGTGTCTCAGGTCTAATAAAATAAATCTTATGAGAGATTTTTAGTTGTTTATTTCTTTTTTTAATTTGGCTTAAAAACAGTTGTTCTTGTTCAGAATATTAGCATGTGTGGTTCTTTTATCATTGTTTTTTAATCATTTTATGCTTTTTTTTATTGAAAATTTATTTTTTATATCACCTAACATATTTTAATATCTTGCTATCCAGGGATTGGCTATTTTTTTCACTCCTAAGGTATGGGTCCCTAGCTTAAAAAACTCACTCTTTACCCATAATAAAAAAATTATATCTTAATAGAAATTATTTTCAAATTGAAAATATTTTTGGAACTTAGAGGTTGATATTTTCCTATTATATGATCTATTTGACTATAAATATTACATATTAGTGTGAACTTCTCTAAAATTAAAGTAATGCTTGGAACTTAGTGGCTACTAGGTTCCTAAAATATGATGTGTTCTATCATAAAACATGCATCTCAATGTGAATTCATATCAAATTGGAATAATTTTGGGAACCTATCATCCAATAGGTTCCTAGTGGATAGAATATTTTATCACAAAAATCAGATCCCAAAATGAATTTCTCTCAAATTTTTAAAAAGTTGGAAACCTAGCAGAAACTAGGTTCCAAAAAATAATTTATTTTGTAAACAATGTAACCTATGATGAATTCCTCTAAAATTGGATCAAATTTAAAAACTAATATGTTTCTAGGTTCAAAACAATATTTTATTTAAAAAGAATTAATGTTTGAAATCTAGTGACCACTAGGTTCCTAAAAAAGATCTATTTTACTAAAAAAATGCATCTTAATGTGACTACCTCTTCTCATTTACCCAAAATTTGTCATGCATGTTTTCATAAGAGCTTAAAATTTTAATCATAGAGAGAAATATTTCATGGTATACACACCCATATAATTTTCATATGCAATCAATCAATGAACCAACATCTCATTTAAATTCGAATACACAATGACAATTAGCTTACATATGCATTATCAAGAGCATTTCTACCAATATAGGAATATTAGTAGCACATATACAATGTATACAATAATATACACCCAATGTTTCATAAAATATAATACATAATTACTATTGTTAGTATGAAATAAACATTATACTCGTAAAGGAAACATATAAAAACATGCTCATAACAATGTTTATCATGATGGAATCCTTTTTCAAACAAAATACAAAATTGAATATACATTCATAACAAAATCAATATTGCTAAATTACCACCCCTATTATCATTGGTGATGAGATATAACTATAAAATTTCATCCAAGCATAACAATTATGATCACTTTAAGATGCAATAAAAAATTAATGTCTTTGTTATATAATATGATGTTACCCAGGTTCAAAGTTATTGATGTATAATTTATTCTAGTTGAATTTGTGTCAAAATATTGAATTAGGCACTCTTGTTTGCATGTTATGTTAAAATAAGTACTATTTTAGCTACTTATATGATAATGTAGTTGCTTGATCAATCAACTCAAGGACAAGGTAATAAAATTTATCCTTAGCTATCTTGTTACAATTTTAGTTTTGAATATTTGGCCAAGAATCTGAATGTTTTTGTACACATCAATTTGTCAAACCATAGGAAGAACTAAGTAACATATATATTTATATTTAATAAATAAAATTCTCATACTTAATGTTGTAATGTGTTTACAAAAACATTAATTACTAAAATAACACAATTTTTCTTCTACTTTAACTTAAAAGCTTACTAATGGTGATTTTGAATATTTAAAAAGATAGTATTGAATTTTTAAACCCTACATAATTAGCTCTACATTAATGAAATTTTAGGTCTCTAACACACTATCGATCAACATGGATCTAGGTAAGATATTTCTTTATTTGCATTAATTACTAATTGTGATTGGTGACTTACCCTTTGAGTAGTAGAGGATACCCTTTATTTAATAACTATAACTCCATCTATGCATCCATAGACGTAGAGAAAGATGGAGTGAGCGAGCATAGCCATGGCCCCAAAGCAAGCAAGTAAATTCATCTCGAAGGTCTTCCATGAGGTTAAACTAATGATTATGACTCCCCATTACCTATGTTATTTTTGACAAATCCTATAATTTATTTGAATATTTTAATTTGATTACTTATTTTTTTCATCAAGTCCCTCATGAGAACCTTTTGAATCAATGGGTTCACAACCATTATCAAGGCCATGGTGTGAAACTTTAAGGAGTCCAAAACCTTATAAAAGGGATTTTTTGTTTCACTTTTCTAACCAAGAGCACTATAAATCTATTATAAATCATGGGCCTTACTTCATTGGAAATAGTTTGGTTGTGTTTTCTCACTAAAATTGAGACTTTCAAGTCTCAGAGCAAGCAAAATTGAAAATCCATGTATGGGTTAAATTCCTGGCTTGTTTCACCCAATAAGGCATTTTATAGACCATATTATAAACCCCATCGGGTGTTTTATATGTCATGAGAAGACTAAATTATTTATGGCTCATCTTCATAAGAATGCTTATGGGGAAGCGGATCTATCCTATGAGTTGAAAGATTTTATTGATATATAAATTAGTTCTAATTACTTTTCTCTACATGTCTTGTATATCAATATCAAGAATACTTAATTTTAGTGTTAGTCCCCAAAACACATGATATAGGAGTACCATCTAATGGTACACACTATTGGTGAAACTTCAAATATTAAATTTTTTGATTAATGTAATTATATAGTTTGGTAGCAGTAGTTAGAGATTAGTTATCTTATCATTGTCATCATTGGTTAAGTTATACTGTTTCATAACCATTATAAAGTTATGATCTAATTACTTATAGTTATGAACTGATTCTACCACTATATATATTGACCATTAATGATCAATAATGAATTATTATAGAATTCAATCATTCTACATTCATTTTCCTTCATTGGTATCATAACTAAAGCCTGGTGTGTAGCATGAGCCTGCAATTATAAGAGGTGCCAAGTATTTATGATATTCGTAAAGGAAGGATGCCTAAATATCGGGTTGTAGAAATGATGGAGTCTTCAAACACATCAGTGCATTAAAGTGTCTCTATAAGTGAGAAAGAAATAGCCAATGTGGAAAGCTGACTAAGAAAAGAAAAGGTATCATCGATATCTCAATATCTTTCCAAGCTTGAACAATGTGAACTACTAGAAGAAGAGTGGTGAAAAGATTATTTTTGAAGGACGTAGCCTATCATCTCAACCTACAATTCTCAAATCAAGACAAGTGAGGAATCAAGCATCGACATAGAAAATAAAGAAGACAAGGTACATCTTTCTATTTTTAAAAGAATAAATATTACCTTATTTGATTTATGGATCTACGTTTCAAGATGGAAATTCAAATTCATGTAGAGAAATATTCTAGTTTAACTTTTCATATGTGGAAGCTTAAGATACAAATGCAATTGATGCATAAAAAATTTATGGGGAATCATAAATGGAGATGATAAATAACCCACTAATGCAATTAAATCATTGAAGTGGAAAACAAGAGATGACAAATACAAATCTATTGTTGGCCTTACACTTTTTGATTCTGAATTACATCACATGGATTTAGAAAAATCATCCAAGGAAATTTGTAATACACTCAACACCGTGTTTCAAGCAAAAGTGGTAAATGCCCAATTTTCACTAAAATTGTAGTTATATAGATTCAAAATGGATGATGGGATTACTATGTCTAACCATGTAAACAATCTGAGATCTCTTATTACACAACTTATTGAGGTACAAACTAATGTCAAAGATCAGGATGCAGAAGCTATTTTATTGAATAGTTTACCATCCAAATATAGTAATATTATATTTACTCTTAGCCAAATACCATCATAATCTCTTGATGATATGATTGTAACACTACTAGCAAAAGATAAAAGGATACCTATAGAAGAAGAAGATATTTCACAACTCAAGAATGCACTATATTCTCAAAATTGTCATAGGAAATTCAATATAGAAAAAATAGAAATAAAATGTTAATACTTAAAGACTAAAGGTCATATATCATGGGAATTTTATGTTTGAGCAAAAGATGTTCTCAAAGGGAAAATCAAGCACATTGAAGCTAATATTGCTCACATAGAACATCCACTAGATAATGATGAAAGTGAAGAGTCTGGTGATGAGGTAGTCTTCACTTCAACTCTCATATTATGAGACATGTAGAATCACTCAATTAGAGGCTAGAGGATACACAGAGGCAAGAGGACAACTAACATCCTCTCGTGAGTCACCTATGATGGGTTTGCATAATTTCTATGGTGAAAATTTTTGGTGTGTTTACCTTATATTTTATAATATGTTTTTCATTAAATTATTGAGCATTATTTTCCAATTTGGTACCTCCTCAAAAAGAATATTGTGGGGAGAAAAAACACTAAATTAGTGATTGGTTCTTCGAAAAGGGTTTGTGGTAATCTGGGAAACCACCGATGTGTAGTAGAAACCTCTTGTAACCCTCTAGGTTCATAGTTAACCTATAGTATAAATACATATGGCTTTTTGGTAATCCTTGTAATCTGAGAAATCACTGAAGGTGTTTTTAGAGAGAAGTGTTCCTATCACTTCCAAGTTTTTGGTAATCTTGCAAGGAAAATCCAAGGTGACACCAAGACCTTGAAGCCATAAAGATGGTATGCCACCTCAGAAAGTAAGCATGCTACATGGAGTATGTAAATCCTTTAACATTGATTGTAATAAAGGAGGGATCACTATCACAAAAAATTATGTTTTAGAAATAATTTAATAAAGGGGGGAATGTTGGCAAAACATAAAATATTACATTTTTTGATTAATGTAATTATATAGTTTGGTAGCGGTAGTTAGAGATTAGTTATCTTATCATTGTCATCATTGGTTAAGTTATACAGTTCTATAACCATTATACAATTATGAACCAAATGCTTATAGTTATGAACTAGTTCTAACACTATATATATTGACCACTATTGATTAGTAAAAAATTATCATAGCATGCAGTCATTCTACATTCATTCTCCTTCACACACACCCCCTACTCCTTAAGAAAAAGGTAGATCTAAATCAAAATCTCAAAATGGAAATAATGACAGGTGGACTACTGTCACCAATAATAAAAACAACTACTCTTACAAATGTGGTGGTAGGCCACTAAATTCTTCATTTTAACCTACTTACAATAATTCTACTTTGACTCCTGCTAGCAAATTTCAACTTATATTGGTAAATATGCATTACCTACCAAAGTTTATCCTCTTCTTATATGTACACCACAAATGGTGTCCTTGTTGGTTGATATTCCACCTTGAGCACCATGATCACAACCCTCTTCAAGGGTGAGTGTTCTAGAGGAAGAAACAAGCCTGGTCACCTTAGACAACAAAATGATATTATAGTGCTCTCACAGTCCCTCTCCATCTCTTGAAGAGGAAGAATATATGGCACACAAGTGATCACTATTTAGAATGACATATTTCATGCCCAAAAAACTCATGTATAATAAGTTTGTTGGGTATAACATCTCATAGAGGAAAATGATATATGCCTTGATCCTTCTCAATTATTGTATACTCATGAAATGTTTAAAGTCTTATTGATCTACTATGTAAATATGTAGTCAGGAATATGTACTAGTTTTTACATAACATGAAAATTCTTTGTTTACAAGAGGTAAATATTTTTGGCTTCTTATTGTAGAAAACAACATGAATCATTTAGCCTAGGGCCATTTGTTAGGACACTGGGCAAGGTAAGGTTATTACTTCTTCAGCTCAAAAGCTTACTCATAATGTTATTTCATGGGGGTTGGATCCTAACCAATGAGTGGTGTGGACCATTTTTAACTGTAATAATTACATTATTATGTTGGTAAATTTATATTCCTCCAATGATGTTATTGATTGGGACACCCCATGGAGGTGGTTGGTTGACTCTCTCATGGATGATCATTGGATCCTCTATAGTGACTTCAATAAGGAGGAACTGGTAGAGAATAAATAAGGATGCATTCCTATATGGTGGTGTGATGGTGATTACAAAGCATGGTTTTATATGTGAAATAATCTTATGGTGTTTGATCCCTACAATCACTAAAATAAGTATTCAAACTCCCCCTCGTTCACCTAGTCTAACTTTTAAGAGTGAGAAGATAGGGTGATATAGTGCCTGGATATAATTTTCCTAGCTAAACAAGATCTTTTATATTTTTTTCCAGTCTAAGATAAATTAGTCTAAGTCATTATTGAAACCCTTATCTCAAATCATAACCTATTTGCTTTGACTTTGAATGGAATTTTCCTCATATTAAGTCTATTTCCACATAATTTTATTTCATAAATTCCTACCTCAATCATAAAAGAATGATGGGGCATATTTTTAGAATTTGTGACTTGGTTAATCATCCATTAGGAGAAAATAGATGAATCTAGTGGTGGTCTAATGCTCTTGTTCAAACTTCCACCTTTCCTTGAATCTGTGACAAACAAGTAGTGATTTTAGATGGTATTTGCATAATACTACAAAATGTGAGTATATCCAAGTCTCATAATAACTAGAGTAGTCACCTTTAATGTCCACCTTCAAACTCAAGTGGCATAATGGAGACATAAAATCTATGTTAAGGAATCACACAAAGCCAAAGGAGGTTAGTTGAGATTTTGTATGCACTAGTTAAAATTGGTGATAAGGTTTCTAAGGATTTTTTTTCCCTTTTGTATTCTATGAGAGTTGATAATATAATCAAAGCTATCAAAGAAGGAAATATAAAAATTACCCAACTTCTTGACATTCTACAAGCCTTTTTTGATCATTACCATGGTGTTTTCTTAGTGCAATCTTTTTCTCTAGAAATGGAGACATCTATTCTTTAATGTATCTAATTTATTCCCTACAAGGTTTCCAACTTTCAAAGAGTTGCATGTAATAGGCCATTATCTTTCAGTGACCTCCTTGAGGATATTAATCAGATGGTAGTTGACATAGCTCTAGGACTTAATGGTTTCTTGTATGTATTTTATCAAATTCTTTGGGACACTATTTATCTTTAGCTTTACCGGGTGTATTATGAAGTTATTATAACCAATACATTGGGAACCCTTATCAATCATGGTAGCATCAAGTTTATTCCCAAAGCTAATGATTATAAAAATATCACAAAATTGAGGCCTATTAATTTTCTCAATGTGTCCTATAATATTATAGATAAAGCTCTAGCACACATGGTGAAGCACATTCGCCCTTTAATTGTTAGGAGTGATCAAGCAAGCTTCATATAGAATAGGTTCATTTTAGATAATGTAATTATTGTTTGGAAAGGTATGGAATGGGCTAGGCTTTCTAATAAAAATGTTTTATTTGTCAAGATTGATTTTGAGAAAACCTATGATTACATTAGGTGGACATTCATTTTGACCATGGTACAGGCACTTGGTTTTGGCCCTAATTTTATTCAAAACTATTAATATGTTTTTTGAGGATGTAGGGGCTTGTATCACTATCAATGGCCCCTAATATTCTCAATTTAAACTTTTTTATTTTATTCATTAAGGATTTATTTTAGCCCGTTCATTTTATGTTCTTGTAGTAGAAGGATTTAGCTACCTCCTAGATAACTATGTTATCAGGGGTCTAGTGAAAGGTATCTCCCCCCCTCATTTTGATAGATAAATTTTAAATGGTCATTTCGTGAATGATTATTTTTTCACTCTCCAAGAGGACTAAAAATCCATTCGAAATGCCATGGAATGTCTCCACAATTTTTGATGTTTTAGGATCTCTATTCAATGGATGAAGATGTAGTATTAAAGATAGTCCTTAGGCTCCAAACCTCCTTGGCCTGAGGAATTTTAATGCCAGTGGATTCTACCAAAAGTATAGTTTAAGTTTATTTTCATTCCTTTTGCATTTCAAGCCTCTCCATCTGACTTATGGTGCTATGTGGTGAAAAGAGATGAAAAAAATCTCATTTTTTATCACAAAGCCTCTTTTTCTTGATGTAAAATTTCAAATCTGCCTTAAAGTTTTGGTATCTATGCATGTATATTATTCCTCTTATTTGGCCTCTTCTAATGCTAATTAAAAAAAATTGAAGACATATTAAGAGATTTTGGTTGGGCTAACTCCAAGGGACATAAGGGCTTCCAAAGAGTTGCTTGGAACAATTTTTATTGTCCCAAGGAAACTAAGGGACTTGCCATCCTCATTATTAAAAACCAAGGACATGCTCTTAGTGCAAAATGGATTATTAGAGGTCTTTATAGATATGAATCCTAGAAGATTATTATTTGCCATTGTATCTCTTAGGTACTTTCATGTGCTAGAAAGGATTTGTAAAGCTTAGGACTTCATTCCCTTATCATTACCCCAGTACCTATTAAAATTAAGGGATTCTTTATGATTCAAAGTTTATGGAAGGATTCGAAGAGGTTAAAGCATCACCTCAGATGGGTAGTGAAGGTTTCAAGAATGATCTCTCTATTAACTCTCAGTCGCTTTGGTGTTCACCTTACCTAAATTTTCATAATGTTCCATTATCCTTAGTCCCCTGGGTTAAAGGGATATATCTCTTTAAAAAGGTGTGAAGGTTATCAGGGATCTTTTTTTTGAAGAGAATAGGGTCTGGCTCACTTGGAAATAATTTTAGAATAAATATTATTTAATAAACTAAGATGTAGAGGCTATTTTATAAATTCAAGGATCCATATCTAACGAGTATTTACATAAAATTGGAGTCAATTCCCTTGTTCCTTGGTGGAAGGATTGGCACTAGCCTATGACCACACCATTCACCCAATATTTTCCCTATATGTGATAACATTCACTTTATCCACAACATATTCCAGATGATATGCTCAATATCATATGAAATATTCATTCTATATATGGGATATGAGCCCGACAATTTATCATGGTGTGGTATGCTTTTACTGATCCCAAAAAATCTCATTTATTATGGTGCCTTCTCTATCAGGGCTTACCTATGGGAGACTAGCTCAAACATATGTCAATACCCCACCCTATCTACCTAACTTGTTGGAAATTAAAGATTGTTAAGCATATTTTATGGTTTTGAAATCACATATAATCTGCATGGCACCTGATACATTCCCATTTCCACCCATTTATTCTATAATTATTCATGTGGAAGATGGATCTCTTGGGGGACTCAACTCTATTTCCTACAAAATATAATCATTTTTTTAAAATATTTTAAGATGACAATTTGTTTCAAATCTATAAATATGAAAGCTATGTTTTCTTTAATCATGAAGACTTGGAATGTAATTTTTATATTTCTAACAAAATTAATTTTCTCTCTAATTTTACTCTTCATATAAAAAGATAAATAAACAAGGTCCATATGGAACTTAACCATATCTAACATTTTATTGACCATTAGGGAAATTTTCCATGTGTAATTAGCCAGAAACCTCTAAAATCCCCACAACATCCTTCACCCCTTAGGGATGAGGGCAAGGGTCACATTAGTAGTGGTCAAGAACTAGATACAGGAGTTACTAACCATGATGGTCACCACCTCATTGGTCTTATCATCATCATGGTGGCCCAAGTTACTCATTTAAATCTTGAGGTGACTATAGGGGTTAAGGATCTCCTCCCCCATCTTTGCATCATGATATCAAAGGATACGATTTTCCTCCCCAAGGAAAATTCCCATGCCTAGATTTGTTAATTTCCCTTGAAAGAAATAAAAATGAGATTTTGAAAACACAACAAAACACTGGTTGGGATCCCTTACCTATTAACAAGGATCCACATGCCATTAGAGGATGGGGTGATAACCTGTAGGGTTCATTATCACCTCTACTTTCCCCAATGTCCATGTCAACTATTTCTTCTTAACTATAATCATTATTATTATTTGTACCTTTCTTTATATACTTTTTTGACAATTACTAATGTGATGCAATATTTTAAGGGCATGGCCATTCTATGACCACTTTTTTTACATGTCCTGAGAGGAATTTTTTAGCCTCAGTGTGTTTTTGCTCATGGGGTGTGACTTTTTGACCGATTTTTTTATTTTATTATCATTGTCACATATCTTATTTTATAAATATACATGTTCTTTTCGATTAAAAAAAATCTTACTAATTATGTTAGTTGTCAAAGTTATAGTTCACCAAACATGTAACTCTTCATCTTTCCACAATAAGGATGTCATTTTCAATATACAAAAGGATAATGTTGACCATCTATCATAACCTTGTCAAGATGTGAAGATCTCACTTGAGGTCACCTTTCCCATAAAGAAGTAATTTTCCAAATCCATCACTTAGCCAAGATGCCAAACTTTTGTTTTCATCACATCAAAATTTAAAATCAATATTAGTGAATCAAGATGATAAATAATTAAAAGGAATTTATATCTAATTATGAAATGTAATAAGGTCAGTTAGAGGTAACTTTCTATAGCATTAAATAATGATAAAATAATCAATGTTGGTAAATATCATAAAGTCCCCAAAAACTAAACTAGCCTGAGATTTAGGTGCTTTATAGCATGTAACACATCCAAAATAATAAATAAGATTGATTTTATTGGAGATAATTCACCCTACTAAAGATAATTTCCATAAAATATACCATTATGATATTTACCACCTATCTCATGCCCTATTAGATACCTCTATGTTACATATCAAAGAATACCCAATAAACCCAATATAAATACAAGATACAAAACATTGTTCTCTCTTATTTTGAAGGCATTCCAAAGAAATCATAAAAGAATGTTACTAAAAATTAAAAATAATAAATGTCATAAATGAAGAATAATCCAACCACTATTTTTAAAAATACAAATGTTCATAAATAAATTTTCCAATAATGAAAATTAGATTTGATGATCACATTCTAAAACTTCATCCTTCAACAAGGTGAAATTATATAAAATGTATTTAAGATCATGTTGTAATAACCATTCATGAAATTATATGTACCTAAATGATAGAAAAAAATAGAGATACTAAAAAATTATATATCTATATGCAACTATAATATTGATCAAGAGAGATGTCAATCAAACACTTAGATTTAACGACCCACACCACATTATGTTATCAATATTTATTGCTTAGAAAATATTCTCTAAACTAGTAGAGTTACATTTGTCCATCGAGAGTTACAACATTTTACCTTATTAGCATGGAGTTTCATAAACAAATTAAGCCCATTAATCAAAATTTAAGTGCCCACTGTGCCTTCACAAGTACCAATGTAACATTTAATAATTTCCATAAACAAAATTTGTGTGGAAAGACACAAATAAGGCTGATCAAGAATCCTAAACCACCCCTTCCCATTCCAACTAATAATAGTTTTTGATAGTCACCGAGTTGAAATATTATCACACATCCATCCAATGGTCATTTATCCATCTACTAGGGTATCTAATTTCCTTAAACAACAACCCAAATTATAATTTATTTTCAAAAGAGTCATCCAAATTATTGTTTTTTGACACCCATTTAATTTTTCATATTGCAAATATTTTTCAAGACCATCACACAATGGCCAACTCTAAATGTTATTATAAACACAATAGCGCCTACCTTTATAGTAGTAGTAATAATCAAATTAATCATCTTAGGATAATTAAGTCTCAATTTTAATCAATGAAGTAATACATCATCATATGTCCATTAAAGTGTCATAATATATAAGGATCTAGTCCAAACATGTGATACAAATTTATAAACATGAATTAAATATGAGCTTTAAATTTGTTTTTGTAGAAAATGTGTCAATAAGAATGTTCATTTTCATTATTATTTCTCTAAAAACTCTGCCCCTAAATTCTCAATGGTTATTTTGCCTTCTAGAATGGAAAAATAATGTTACCCTACCTCCAAACCATTCAAACCTTGAGTTGTAATTGAATTTGCATCCTTATGAAGATTGTCCTAAACATCCTAAAGGATTATCTAAGAATGAACCTCAATAGAAGTGGATTTCAAAAAATAAACATACTATGAACCAAATCTCATTTAGGACATCCAATCTTTCAGAACCATTTCTACATATCATTGCATGAGAGCCTTCAAAACCCGTCTTGGGACAGGAAGTAATTTTATGATTAGCTTGATTACATTTGAAGCATTTAAAGGGCAGACCTTAAAAGTTAATAAATCATGTCCACGCTTTGTTAGAGGACAAAATTTTGAATATAGGAATGCAAAGGTTTGGATAAATCAATCAAAATATAAACCCTAATAAAACATTGATTAGCGTCAAGGGTTTCATCAATTTTAACAAAAATACCAATCTTTCTAACCAACTTCTTTAGGAGCCTAGGATCACACAAGGACAAAGGAATATTATAAAATATTACCCAAACATGAGCTTGGGAGATAATTGAAGCAACATGGTAAAAAAATGGGCCCCAAGGAGACAAAAACACCCTAGCTTACCAACAAACCATGACCCATTATACTACATAAAATCTCTGTCTTCAAAAGATTGAAATAAGAGCATAAAAAACCATTTGACAACATAAGGAAAGGGGGAGATATTAATGAAATCCAATTTGCTTTTGACCAATACAATTGATCTTCCCATGAAGGCTTCTTCCCCACACATCTGCCAATCAAAGACTTGTGCCATCTATCAAATCTTAGCACTAAGAGATCTGCATTTGAAATCTCCAAAATAGAAGTGTAAGAAACAATTAAAGGAACATCCTCGAAACAAGCTATTTTTAGGGCAACCTTATGTTTGAACTCTACTTTTGCATTCCCCCATAAACCAATCACCACCTCTACTTCCTCCTTAGAAGGCTTTACCAAAGGAATCTAACTCCTAAGAATTAGAAAATGATTAGAATTTGGTAAAACCCTAATAATAGAATCTTTGAAAAATTCCCCACAAGAATTGAAAGGAATATAATTGCAACTGTCATACACCAGTGATCTCTTAGAAACCCTACATGCCCCTTCTATTGCTCTTGAAGCTTTCTTCTTTGGAGAGGAGCATCCATGAAATATGTCCCTATCCTCATTTATATGCTCTATCTCCAATGGTTTCTCTCGAGAACTACTTGGATTTTTTTGCGTAGTAGTATAATAAACTTGAGTATTTTTAAATCATCCCCTGTTGGCTCCTTTCTTGCAGACTATGCCACACACCACCATCCCCATGCCAAGCCCTTCTCCTTCCTCATCCTATTCAGCCTACTGGCTGAAACCTGTCACTACCTCTTTCGCCAATGGATGCCTAACTGAGACCACTGCCATCGTTGCTCACCTTTCAAAAATTATTACTACTCACTTGATCGGATCCATTTGTCTTATGAAGGTTATCTTATAGAATATACTAAATAATAAATATTACACTATATTCTTATTCAAAATGAATTTTTACCATTTTATGTCATGACAATAAAAACAACTTTCTTTTATTCCCCTACTCCAATGTAAATTATCTTTAGCACAATTTACCATTTTATAATCTTATTGACACTAAATTTAAATTTCTAAAATAAACAATAAAAATGATGAAAATAAAATAAAAACTATATAAGATTAATGAGAAAGCATTGAAAGATACTATTTGTTAAACGTCCTTTTAATTTTTGTATTATTTGCACCTCTACTCTTTATTTTAATCTTTACTCCATATTCCTTCCTTTATATTATACTATTTCAATCCCATATACCAATTTTAATTTATTTTTTTTTTAAAAAAAACATTATCTTATGCCATCTTACATTTTTAAATAAAATAAATCTTTATTATTATAAAACTACCTTTTTAAATGAAATAAATCTTTATTACTATAGAACTATTTTGGTGTATGTAAATTTAAAAGATTACAATTACATCATTTCCCACACTGTTGCTATACATTTAGGCATATCCATTAAAGTTCCGAACTTTACCAACATGACATTAGGGATACTAGAAGGTATTGTTTCCTAGATTAGCGGGCAGTACAATGTCAATCTGAATCACTTTTTTAATTGATGGTATCACTGATGGACCTTATTGGAGGCACCGACACTAACTGTGTTGACTTCATACCTCTGCATTGTGGTTTTTCCACTAGCTTTATATGTCTTACATGTACGTTCAATCAGACATTTTCTTTTCATTTTATGGAACATTTTTATTATTATAAGTCAAGGACGGATCCTGACCTTTGTCGGATTGTAATGTATTTATCTGGAAAACAAAATGTGTGCACTCAAATCCTTTGAAAAAATCTGTCAAAGCGTGGCAAGCACTGTTTTTCTTCTCATAGTGATAGGCTGTTAGGTAAACTGTGTGAAAAAATAAATAAAAAATCTATGAAAGAATAAAAACTCTAATTTTTTAATCTTAATCTTAATTTCAAGAGAGCGATAAGCGTAATGATACTGATGGGTTAAAAACGTATGTCTCCTCATTGATTTTGAGGGGTTCAAAATTTATTGTTTAAATGTTATTGTTGCTCGCAGTACAATTATTTGTCTGCATGAGTTTCAATATAGTAAACTATAATTATATATTTTACAAATCTCTAGCGCTTTAGAAGAATTTTAATGTTACGTTTTTAATTCCAAATTAAGTATATTAGCAGTGTTAATTAATTATTAATGATTAAATATGTGATCATATCATAATGCATTTAAAAATTAAAGTATTGATCATAGAAGATTTTTAGATAAATTTGTAAAATATTTTTAAAACAACATTTTTCATCATATTCTATTTTCTTGAAAATAATTTAAAATATTTTACACAATTTTATTAAGAAATTTTCAGTAAAATAGGCTATGAATTATATAAATAGTATCTCTTTCAAAATAAAAATCATTAAAATATATAAAAATTGATAGAAATATCAATTAAAAAAAAATAGACACATCTTTATTCTGAAATTTTCAAAAACATTAATCATGGACTATAGAAATACTATCTATTTGAATATAATTATCATTAAAAATATATATTTTTATTTTTTGGTTTGTAATGATCACTGTAAACAAAATAGTTAATGTTGTAGTAATTTTTTATTTATTTATTTATTTATTTTTTAATATTGAGATTTATGGTATGAATAAATGGATCTAAGTAAAATAATATAATATTTAAGTTCATACATTGTAAATAAATGTAATTAGATTGAAAATAATAAAATTAACTTTAATTATATAAATAATATTTTTTATTATAATAAATAATAAAATTAAGTTTATAAAAAATATATGATTTTATATAAATTGAGAAACATGCATTACAAAATATAAATCTAGACAACAAGGTAAACTAAAAACTTATATCGAATAGAAATTATACACAAAACTATCATAATGTTTCTTTAAGAATGGTACCATTGGATCAAGTAAATGATGGATATATACTTCAACTTATTTGATGAACTTGTTCATAAATTTTATAAATTTGTAAAACTTATTCTATTTCTTAAAATATTATTTGGATTTCTAAAAAACTAATCTCTTAAAATATGTAAACAAATCTTGTCCACTTTTTAAGAGTAGAGTTGACTGCACTTGTTATTTTCTCATAAAATTCAATTTGCTAAGTGTAGTGTTATAAATCTAATGTTATCATTT
Organism: Torreya grandis; assembly: GCA_037957365.1. NCBI lineage: Eukaryota > Viridiplantae > Streptophyta > Pinopsida > Cupressales > Taxaceae > Torreya > Torreya grandis. The sequence continues at coordinate 413,227 of JARHVA010004431.1, forward strand.
ACAACTTAAAACTCAAAATAAATTATCATTTAAAACATTTAGTAAATAATGTAATATTTAGTAAAATACATTGTAAATAAATGTAATTAGATTTAAAATAGTAAAATTATATTAAATTCTATAAATAATATAATTAGTGTAATTAATGATAAGAATGGATTTAAGAAGAATATATAATTTCACACGAATCTATAGATAGATTATAATAATTTAATAAAATATAAGTTTAGTCTAAGAGGTAAAATAAATCTAAAAAAAAATGTATAGATCACAAACTATACTCAAAATTGTCTCGATGTTTATAAAAGAGTAGTGTCGTTCATCAAACATGAGGCCAAATCTATAAAATGGTAAATAAGCAGTTCAACTTATTTGATAACCTTGTTCATCAATTTCAAAGCTATATAAATTAAACTTTCTTTCCTGAAAATTTGATAAAATTTACAATTTTTTAAACTAAATTTTTTTGATAGATTTAAAATTTTATGACCAAACAAATAAATAAAATTAAATTATTCTCAACTTTATTTGATAAATTATTAAATAATAAAGAAAAAAAATTATTATTTAATACATTTAAGTTTATAATTTTTCATTTTATCTAAATAATAAGCATTACCTTATATTCTTATTGTAAATAATTTTTTTATTTTTTATCATTATAATGATAATGACTTTCATTTATTCTTCTAATGAGATTTGCTATTATTTGACTTTATTGAGCACAAATATTTAAATTGATAAAAAATTAGAAAGAAAAATAAATAAGAAAAAATATTAAAAGAACATAATTTATTTTATCTTTTTAATTTACGAGTTTACGAAAATTGTGTATCCACTTTCTATCCCTTACTTTTTTTTTTACATTATGAATTCTTAAAAAACCAATTTTAATCTTTATTAAATTTTAACAACATTACATTATATTATCTTATCTTATAATTTAAGATGAAATAAACCCTTATTACCATAAAACTATATTCCCCGTCCCGTCCCGTCCCGTCCCCGACATGAGTAAATCCTTATTACATCCTACGTAAATTCAGCAACGTACAATTACATCATTTCCACAACATGTTGGTTTGCATTTAGTCATATCTATTAAAGTTCCGAACTTTTGGAACATGACATTAGGGAGACTCTAGAATGTACTGCTTCCGAGATTAGCGGGCACTACAATTTCAATTTCAATCATCCCTTCCACCATTTGAACCACCAAAGCCCCACCAACACCATTCTTTCCAACTTGGGTTGACTCCATACTTCTGCATTGCTGTTTTTCCACTAGCTTTATAAGTCTTCCAAGTTCCACGATTAAAGGAATTGTACGCCCAGTCAGAAAAAAATCATTTTATTTTCAGGAACATTTTTTCTATTAGTCAATGAGAGACAGGAGGGGAAAATGCTGCTCTGACCCTGTAGTGCATCAAAGCATAGAAGTTAATGATTGTAGATTATGGTAATGGGTTTAGGCATTGAAATACGCGTTGTTGGATTGTAATGTCATTTTGTTTATCTGGAAAACACAGTGAGTGGTAGTGGTACTCCTGGTACTTGTTGAATTGCATTGCACTCAAAGCCTTTGAAAACTAGAACGCATGCACAGCATCGATTTTTATCCCATACAGACAAACTATTTGATAAACTATGTAAAATAGTAATAATAATAATAATATGTGAAAGCATAGAAATTCGTTTTTATTTTTTTATTTTTTATTTTTCAATCCTAATTCCGGGAGTGATATGCGTAATGATACGAAGGGGTTAAATTTTTATTATATTCTCGTTTATTTCGAGGGGTTCAAAATTCACTATTTAAATATTATCTTTTTTGGTATTCAATTGCAATATAAATGTTATAGTAGAGTATATTAAATATTAATATAAATATGATTGTAAATTATATCAATATATTATATTAAATTATAATATATTATACAATTGTTTGACACGTTAGTAAAATTATAATTAGACAGATTCAAAGTACTTATAATTATTTTTATATATTTTTTAGGAGTGGAGGAGGGGTTTGAAGGGAGAATTAAATATTTTTTATTTTAAATTTAATAAAATAAAATAAAATTATAATTTATACTAAATATAATATATTATACAATTCTCTGACACATTAGTAAAATTATAATTACACAGATTCAAAGTAGTTATAATTTTTTTTATATATTTTTTAGGAGTGGAGGAGGGGTTTGAAGGGAGAATTAAATATTTTTTATTTTAAATTTAATAAAATAAAATAAAATTATAATTTATACTCTAAATTATAATAATAAAATTATGTATAATTTTTCTTTTTTTTAATCGTTCTTTTTTTTCATGTGGTTAGTAATGCAATTAAAATAATTAATTTTATTATACATATTTTTTAATATTATAATTTATAGTATAAATTCTAGTATGATTTAATTTTACTAGTTTTAAAATAATAAATGTTTAATTGTAGATATATTACATTTTATTTTTTTAAATAAAAGAGGGTAAAAACTTTATTAATCCAAGAGAGAAGTACAAAACATAAAAGGAACAAAATGCCCAAACGAGTCAAGAAACAACAAACTAGAGATCAAGAAGTGGTCATGCAACATATCATATCCTTTGTGACCAAATCCACCAAATCTTGAGCAAGATCCCCAGGGAAAATGTCCCAATCATCCACCAGCCAGGTCCCATTCTTCTTAGAATCCCATTTGGCCAACCCATCAGCCACCTTATTCCATTCCCGAGGGATATGAGAGAAGGTGATAGAATCAAATAAATCTCCAAGACTGGTGATTTGCTTAGCCACCACCGTAAGCTGCCAACTAACATCATCAAACTGCCTTGTATTTATTAAGTCTATCACCCCCTGAGAATCTGACTCACAGATAATCTTATTCTAGCCAAGGGCATATGCCTTCTTCAAAGTTGAAAGAATAGCCAAGGCCTCCATAATATTATTAGAGTGCATCCCCTTATACTCTGAGAAGAAAAATACAACCACCCCAGAACTGTCTCTACCCACCCCACCAATACCAACGTGCCCAGGGTTGCCCCTTGCAGACCCATCAGTATTGATTTTTAAGACTCCAGTGGGAGGGGGTAGCCAGTGCCCTTCCCTAGAAACCTTCCTTCTGGAACACCTGCTCCACCCATTCATGGGCCTTCTGGGAACCCCAACTAGAATCCCCACATTATGAGTTATTTGAATAGCCTCAGTATCCACCAGAGCTGATAGATCACATTTAGCATACAAGGTCTCCTGCAAAGCCCCAAGAATGTGAGACCACACTTGACCCACTAACAACTTCTTATCTAGAAAGACCCTGCGGTTGCGTTCCAACCAGATATGCCATATAATCAGACTAGGGCCAATTGGCCAAGCTATGTGCAAAAATGAAGTCCTCACTAGAATGGGCCTAAAATTCCACCAAAACTCCTCCAGCGAAGAAGGGTGCCTACACAACCAACTCCAAGCTCCTCACCAAAAATGCCAAATAGTCTGAGCAAAAGGACACTAGAAGAAAAGATGTGAAACCGTCTCAACATCTTTTCGACATAAGAAGCATAAGGAAGGGCCTTAGAAGCCACGCTTATAGAGGTTATCCCAAGTCAAACACTTTCCATAGACCATTAGCCAAAAAAAGAAATTGCATTTTGGCCAAGAGAATTTATTCCAAATATTTTTCCACTAAGGAACCTCAACACTACCCCAAACCTGTCTATTCAAAACATGATACCTTGAGGCAATAGTGAACTTCCCTTTTAGATCCGGACCCCAAGCCAACAAATCCCACTCTGGGAGAGAACAACAAACTCTATAAGCCAAAATGGAGGCCAACTCCCTCCTATCCTCCAAAGATCCACCCATGGGCCAATCTTGCATATCCTTCCACTGATAGACAATAGTCTGTCCCAAAGCCTGAGGAGCTTTGAAATCCATCACTTTGCTCCAACCAGCCTGAACAAAAATATTACATAAGTCCCTGAAGGGAGGGTGTGAGGAGAGGATAGGTGGGAAGCCATCCTAGGAGTCATGCCAAAAAAGAGCATTAGAGCCTCTATTGCAGATCCAAAATGGGCCTTGTTTAACTAGCGCAGTCCCCCTCTTGAGAGTATCCCAGATCATAGAACCTTTCCCTGAAAGGCTAAAATGAGGCACCTCAGTGTCCTCCACCTCACTAAGGTACTTGAAGGTAAGGACCCTGGCCCAATACTGATGCTGATATGAACACCATCTCCAATATAGCTTAGTATCCAAATCTTGACCATTCCAATCTATCCTACGCAAACCCAAACCACCATCTGGCTTTGGTCAACAAACAACTTGCCACTTAATTAAGCTCCACTTCTTTGAAAGGAGATTGCTGGACCAAAGAAACTGCTGACAGAGGCCCTCAAAATCTTTGATAAAATTTGAGGGAGCTGTCAACACAAAGCACTTGTATATATGAAGGGCATGAACCACGGACTTTAATAGAGTAACTCTTCTAGCTGTAGATAACCATTTGTAGGTCCAGTGACAAACTAGCCTATGAAATTTATCCATCACATCCTGCCAAAAACACCGGGGAAGTGGGCGCACATGTAGAGGGATGCCAAGGTATATAAAGGGAAATTTCCCTATTGGAAACCTTAAGATCCTAGTAATACGCTGCTGAATAAGCCTAGGGGTATTAAAGAAATAAATACAAGACTTACTTTCATTAATGCTTTGACTTGAGGTAGCTAGGTAACAATCTAAAATCTAATACAAAGCACCTACTTCAGTCACCTTAGCAACACCCATCAAAGCTGTATCATCCACAAGCTACAAATGTGTTTGAGGAGGAAGAGAATTGTTCCATTTCCAACCCTGAAAGAGTCCATCCCTAACATGGGACTTAATGAATTTCCCTAAGCCTTCAGCCACCAATATGAACAAATATGGGGATAAGGGGTCCCCTTGTCAAAGTAATCTAGAAGCACCAAAAAGATCTGAATACTTCCCATTTATGAGGACAAAAAATGAAGAAGTCCTCACACAACTCATGACCCAATCAATCCACTCAAAACTGAAGTTGAAGGCATTGAGAATTTTGATCAAAAAGCCCCAGCTAACTCTATCATAAGCTTTAGCCATATCCAACTTTATAAACATATCCTTTTCCTTAGAAGAGGCCATAGAGTGAATAGTCTAAGCTGCAATAACTACTCCATCCAAAATCTATCTACCTGTAACAAAGCCCCCTTATTCCTCTAAAATCAACTTATCCAGACATGCCTTCAAACATTCAACAATTAGCTTTGTAATAATTTTATACACCACATTGCACAAAGCAATCGATCGAAAAAGATCCAGTGAATCAACACCCTAACATTTTGGTATAAGAGCAAGAAACGTGGCATTCATGGCTCACAACATTTTCTTATTCCTAAAAGACTCCCGCACCACCTCCAAAAGATCAAGGTTGACGACTTCCCAAAATTCCTAAAAGAACTCAACTGAGAAGCCATCAGGGCTAGGAGCCTTTTCTTTTTTCAACTGAAACACCACATCTTCTAACTCCCTCAAATAAATAGGTTTAAGAAGACAAGCATTCATATCCATAGTCACTAGAGATGGAATACAAGCCACGATAGAGGTTTCCTCCTCATTACCAGGTGGGGTATCTCCAGAAAAGAGAGCAAAGAAAAAATGAACCACCTCAGGAGAGTGGAGAGAAGAGATAAAATTAGCTTGTCTACGTGCCTTCACCGATTTATGGAAGGAGTGTTCCTATCCCCTTCCTGAAGCTAATCAAAACGGGCCTTCTGTTTCAAAAAAATTTCCTCACAAAGCTCCCATTCCTCGAGGTCTTTCACTGCACTGACCTCAAGTCTGCTTAGATTTGCATCTAGACCTTAGTCCCAAATTTGCCTAGTAATAGAATTCAAAAGCTCTTGGGAAACCATTTTTCACTAAAACACGTTGTTGAATTGAGACTTATCCCATGTTTCAATTTATAATTCACATATTAAAGCCTCTTCACAAAAGAGTACATCATTGTACCCAAAGCAGGTCGTCCTTCAGTCCACCAGCTAGAAATCAAGTCAAGAAGACTCTCCTCCCTGAGCCACATAAGCTAAAATCTAAAAGTTTGTTTCTTAAGATGATCATCCAAGTGGGCAAAGTATTTAATCAGCTAATCATCTGATCCTTTCCAATCTAAAATTTTAGAACTTGACAGCCACTTGTCACCCACCCAAAAATAGAACACAAGAAACCTGTTTAACCATTCAGAGATGGCATCATCTCTAATACTCCTATTATTTCAAGTAAAGATGCCATTTGAAGGTTTAATATCCACCAACCGGCGCTAAGCCAAATTCTCCCTTAGAAGATCTCAAGAGGGGTCCAAACAAGGCATGCCCCCCCTTTTCTCCTCGAGGGAGGCAATTTCATTGAAGTCACCTGCCATAATCCAGGGGAGGAAAGGATCCAACGATCTCAAAAAATTGATATGTGACCATAGGAGAGTCTTTCCAGGGACATCGATCATAGTATAAATGTTAGAAAGAAGAATTGTTTTCCCCGTCTCCAAACTAATTGCAACCAGAGAGATGGAAGATCTACTAGAGATCCAACAAATAGGGGAAATTCACTGAGGATCCCAAAGGCAAGCAAGACCCCCTGAGTTGCCTTGCGCACCCACACACTAACAACACCCTCTTTTCCAAATCTTAGAAACACATGCATCATAATGTCCATAGATAACTTTGTCTCCTGTATAAAAACCACATCTAGAGAATGAGCACTAACCAAGTCTTGAATAGCCTTTTGTCTAGGGATGCTATTCATACCTCTTGTAGTCCAAGATAACACAATCATCATGAAGGGTGAGAGAAGTGAGTATCCAATGTCTTCACCGACCCAAATTCCACCAATGTCTCTCTAGTTAACTTAACTTTCTCCTGATCCTTCTTCCTCCCCACCTTTTGGGGCTTATCCAAAGTGCCCTTTTTCAAAGATTTTTGCTATAAACCCAAAATAGATGAAGAAGAGATGGATTTTTTCTTACCAGGGTCTTCCAAACCCGATCCACTAGCTAAACTCATCCTTTCATCCAAAGAGGCCATGGGGGTTTCCACCAAACCATAAGAATCCCTAAACCCAGCATCAGGGGGAGAAGCAACTGAATCCATCACCACCCCAAAATCCACCACAGGATCAAGGGCCGAGGTAGTGATTGGCAAAAACCTAGACTTAAGATCAACTAAAAGAAAGGCTTTAACATGCATGTCAGAGGAAACCCCCTCCTCATGGGATAACTCATTCAAAGCCTTAAACTTATTAAAATTATCCTCCTCTTGACGATCTCAAGGAGTCCTCTTCTGACCCTAATTCTTATTTCGTGCCTTAACTGGCACAAAACCATCTTTATCCAGTACCACCCCTTGCATGGGTGTTTTACCCTTTTCTACCATTGGAATAGACGGAGCCTTCACATCATCTAAACCACGAGCACTTGAGGCATGAGGGCATCTCCTTAGAAGATGGGCACACTCATGGCATAACCGGCACCTAAAAGGTAAAGTCTCATATTCTACCTGTTGAGTGCAAGAGCTAGACCCATCAATGAGATCAATATAATATGGAAGAGGTTGGCTTAGGTCAATCTCCACATAGACCCGAGCATAGGAGAAAATTTGCTTCTCTAGAGTTTACTAAGATGGGCCAATAGGCTTCCCTAGTAGCAACACAATTGATTGTATAATATCCTGTCTCCAACATTCCAATGGCAATCGAGGAAAATGTACCCACACCGGCACCTTCGAGGGTAGATCCTCTGCCAAATTAAATCTTACGTGCCAAGGCTTCATGAAGAGGCCAACCTGATTATAAAAGTAAGGCCCTCCCTCAAAAATCTTGTTACTATCAGAGATACATGAAAAGACCACCAGAAAGAAGTTATTCGTAGTTAGCAAGATTTCAAAATCACCTTCTAGATTCCATTGCTTGCAAATCCAGGGTTCCAAAATAGGCATCAAAACCCTCAATCCCATAAATTTGTAGATTAAAACATGTTTGCTATAATACTCCAGGTCCTCGGCTACCACCTTTGTTTGAATCACCAGCTTCAGACAAACTTGAGCTCTTTCCAAGCATCTGTTTATCTTCTGCAATTTCAAAGCCCCAATGCTAAAAACTCCAACATTAGGTGGGGATGGATGAGGAAACCCATCACCAACCCCAGCCATAGCAGTATCCCTGGATGTCTCACCCAAAAGCACAGACCCTGCCATTAGAAAAACCCTCAAATCCTCACGCCCCACACTAGCGCCAAACACAACGTACACGTAGGAAACCCCCCCTCGAAGGCTAAAGACCCCATCCCTTTTCTAGAAATGGTCCCACAGGTCCTGATCTACAAATAAAATCCGTGGGCTGCAGAGATTAAACGCATGTAGACCGCAACCTACTATAGGTTACGAGACTGCTCAGAGCTCCTATGCACTCGTTCGCTCCATCCACCTTCGTCTATCATATTTTTATTTATTTTATTGTATATATATATATATATATATATATATATATATATATATATATATATATATATATATATATAACATTATGATGTAATAAATAATAAAATTATATTTAAAAAAGAATATATGATTTAACATAAATTTATATATGTTATAACTAGGTAACATAAACAAAGTTAGATAAATTAAATCGTAAAAAAATTGTATCTAATTGAGAATGTAACCAAAATTTCTTATATGTTTCTTAAAGAGTGGTGTCATTCCCATAAACATGAGGCCACACTGAGTAAATATAGTTTAACTAATTTGATGACTTTGTTCATCAATTCTAGGGCTTTATAAAACTCGCTTTATTTTTTGAAAATTTATGTGGACCTTTAAGATAATAATCTCCTTATTTGAATTCATAAATGTGTAGTCACATTTAGAAATCCTAAAAAAATAGAGGTTACATTTTGGGTCCAATGTTATTCTTAGATTGATTTGTATCGTGTCCTTAGAATGCTTATACACACTAAATATAATGCATGTTTTATTAATCAATCTAGTAATATCAAAGCCTAGTTTATATTACTTCTCATTCTAGAGTGAATGCATTATAAAATATTAATATTTGAGATTTTTTTTTGTTTATTTTAGAGTATTTTGATATTTTACTTGAAATATATAAATTAATTTATTTTACACATTTATAATATCTTTCTTGGATAAATGATATTGATTACTTAATGTAATCATGCATGTCCTATATACATTAAAATAGATATTTATATTTATAAACTTTCTAAACTCAAATAAAATATTTTTAATACACAAATAACATACAATAGGTTGAAACGCTGAAAAATCAAGAATATATAACATGATAGACCTAAATTAAAAGTTATAAAGGCCCAACCCATAAATTTAAGATGGGGGCACACTATAAATATCCTCCATCATGGCCTTATCCACTAGAAATGCTAAATAATTACATATTGCATACATATCCATGCCTATATGTCCCATAACCATGACATTGTACATCTCCAAAGAATGTACATTAAAAACACAGGGGAAAAAACCAACGGGGAGAGAGGAAATGAGGAGGAAAAGGGAAAGAAACACATAAAAATATAGGTGAATGTATATAAAAGAGAACAATCTGAATTGATGATTAAAAATATAAAATTATTTTGTAATAATTTATTTTTATGATAACGAATATCATGTACCAAAAATAAGTGTTTCTTTAATATTTCATTTTAACGCATATGTGTTTATATTAAATTAATACATATAAAAGTGATATATAATATTATACATTATTTAAACTCCTACAACCAATCAAATATTCCAGCAACAACTTAAATGTTCCTATAAAACAACTTCAATACTCCTATTAAAAAACGTATTCATGCAAATACATGTCAAATCAACCAATTATTTAATTATTTACTAAAATATAAAAAAGAAAGAACTAGAAGTAGTACACTTAATTGGAACAACAGTTTCATAACCACCCTTATATTAATCCTCACAATCTTTGGATTTATATAAATGTCCATATAAAATCCTGAAAGAACAAACATACATAGATAAATGTCCATATGAAATATTAGAAGAACAAGCATACATGAATAAATGTCCATAACAATCTTCTAAAATCTTGAAAAAATGAATTATTAATGATTCACTTGTATTTCTTGGAAAATGTATGGATTCCCTTGGACAGGTTCCTCGCATTTGAAAATCTATGCATGTGAATGACCGAGATAAACTTAATTATAGATATAAGTTGAGTTAAGAGTGGACTTCTAAAATTCATAGACATAGTAATAGCAATATATATATATATATATATATATATATATATATATATATATATGTCGGCGGGGGCGGGGGCAGGGGGGGGGGGCGCGGAGGGGGGGGGAGCTTCTTTCACAGGTAGAACTATTGTTTGTGTGAAGGAAAGGTTACCTTGTGCAAACCAAAAAGCTTGAAATTGTATCTTGCAATAAAATAAAAGAGGCGTACCTTTATTTAGTCTTTATGATTAGTTGTTAGGAAGGAAAAAGAGGGGAAACGGAGTTAAGTTAATGATTGTATGTGTGTGCATGTTAAAAACCACTTTTTTAACCCTTAAGCATTAGCGAAGCTTATCGTGTACATTAACACTAATTCTTTTCTTCAAACGTTAAAACATGCTTAAAAAATATAAGGTTTTGACAATTAGTGCTAACATATTAATAGCTAAAAACTATAGAATGGACGATGCATTTCTTTGTTGGATGGTAATGTATTTATCTGGAAAATAAAATGTTTGGTACTCATGGCAACTAGCATTTATATACATGTCTAATAATAAATTTTTATTAATTGTATTTCACACAGATCTGTTTCAAAAGCTGTCAAAGCATGCCAAGCATCATATTAAATAGAAAACTGATAGTTTTGAATAAAAGGAAAAAATATAGATTTGAGAGAAGAGAATCCAAAAAGATAATGTGTGGCATTTAATCTTAGAATATATATATATATATATATATATATAAAGATTATTGACATGTTCATTTTTTTAAAACAAATTATTGGTTAATAAGAAATAGACTTGTAAATCAGAGATTGAGGCAATGGTTAATAAAGTTATTATTAGAATTTGATTGTTTAATGAGTGGTTTAGTTTTACATATTTAAATTACTATTGATTTTTTATTCGTACATATTGATTTCTTTCTCGTAATAATAAATCACATATATTGATGCAAAACTTGAAGTAGAAAAAATTTATACAATATTAAAAAAAGAATCTCTCAAATCAAATCTAAAGAAACTATATATATGTCAAACCTCTTCACATAAAAAGAAAATATATGATAAAAACTTTCTTTAAATACCATTCAATACATTACTTTAATTTCTATAATAATTAATTAATTTTATATTTAATATATTTATAAAATTTATAAAAAAAAATGTTGATAATATTTTCAACTAAGTTTTTTCTTCCCAACATATTCTACCTTTTTCCTTAATTAATCTTATACAACTGCCACAAAATTATTATTTTTTTCATTATTTTTTGATATATAATTTCTAAAATATTAATACTAGTTTTAATAAATTGATAACTGTAATAATACTAACCAGTGAACTATCTCTTCAGAGTCATTTTTGAAGGGATAAAATTTATCATTTCTCATTCATCTTGAGGGTCCAAATTTTATGATGTTTTCAGGTGCTAATGCTTGCGCTTCAATATGGGTGTTATAATAGGTTATATTTAAATATTTTGTAAATTTATGACATGATTATAAAATATAAACATTTATTTTATTAAAATTTCAAGTGTATTAATAATGATTAAATATGTGATTTTAGATCATGAAAAATCAAACTAGTTTTAATTTAATAGAAAATATGTTGGAAAAAAAGTTAGGTAAACTTTAAGAAAAGGGTTGTAACATTTTATATAAAATTTTGGTGAAGTTTAAAATAGAAGATTAATTTTTAAGGTAAGTTTAAACTTAAATTTTAAAATTATTTATATAATAATTAATTATTATTTTTTAATAATATATAAAAATAGATTAATTCGTTGAAAAATTATATTTATTATTAAAAAAAATAAAAAATTGAGTTCTAAAACTACACAATATTAAAAATTAATTTATTGTCAAATGAAAATAATATTGAGAAATACTAGATGATATGTTTTTTGGTACAAAAATTACATCTCAATATAAATTTATTCTCAATAAACAATATATTTAAACATAATAATTGCATCCCAACATGAATGGCTTTCTAATTGAAGAAATGTTTGTGAAACTAGCGATAAATAAATTTCAAACACAAATTCTTCTTTTAGAAAAACCATCTTAACATGAATTCCTCTAAAATTAAAATTCGATTGGGAACTAAAGTTTTGTTGGATAATTCAGGCATACATAATGTAATAATTACATCCCATCATGAATTATCTTATAATTGAAATAAATTTAAAACCGTATGTAATAAATTAATGTTGGAAACTTAGTTGTTACTAAATTCGTAATGTATGATCTATTAATACAATAGTTGCATCCCACTATGTATTCCTCTAGAATTTTAATAGTTTGGTGAACTTATTCTCAGCGGGGTTTAGGGTAATTAGGGCTCACAGGAGAAATAGGTGTTATAAATAAATGAATAAAACGATTCAAATGGTAAATGTCTACATTAAAATTCATGGACAATATGACCAAATAAAAAATAGTTTTTTTTTTCAATTAATAAATAATCAAATCAAATCATATATTGGGTGATTAGGACACAAATGTCACTTATTAATCAAGTCAAAGTTTCTATTGTTGATAGAATAAATTAATTTTATGATGGAAATATAATACAAAATAACTTAAAATATAATAAATTAAAAATGAATTGGCCATCAAAAAATCAATGAAAATTTGTTGAAATTTAATGCCATAATTTAGAATATTCATTTTTAAAAAAATATTTGCCTCTAAAATTTCCCTTGAAATAAAGTCCAAATAATATTAGCCAATCCCATAAAGCCATGTGGTACATGAATCTCCTTATAGCTCACATAATCAAAATCACTTATCCAATCCTCCAACTCGTCAAGGGGGGCTGGAGTGTAACTACACCTCATGGGAAATTTTCCACTAGTCCATTCGATAGAGTTTTCCTATCCATCAAAGTGGTTTGCTCAAGTGTGTTATACCCATTTACTTTAACTACTTGTACACTAAAAAGAATCATGGGAAATCTAGAGATCTGAAATAAAAAATCCCTAAATGCATAAATGAGTTAGTTTTTGGTAAGTTTTCAAATATATTACCCTCCTCCAAGCTAGCCATTTGAACTTTAAATTTTTAAAATTAGGCATGTTTATTTATTTTTATTGCATTTTTATTATACCTAATATATTATTTTGATATGTATTTACAAAATAGAAAATTATTAAGTCTTTTAGTTTTCTTGTAACACATCTTACAACTTTGTAGATACATGATAAATCGACACTAGATTCATTAACTCGAGAGGGTGATTTAGGTAGTATGATCTTCCCCATGTGTGTAGTATGTACTCTTATCCATAGCTTGATTACACAGTTTACTTTCCACTTTTACATTACATTGCACCTGATTCTTATTTTTTTCTTGTAGGTTTCACAGAGTTTCGGTTGCCTTCACTCCACCACTTATGTCAGTAAGGTAAGTATACCTAACCTATTATTTCCTTTACACACATTTTTACTCAAGACTACACCTTACCAAATCACAAAATTGTGTCCTCCTATGGGGACCACATATATGCAATAAAATTTTACATGGTGTGACATTTTTTATATAAATCTGATGATGATGCATTGATCTCTTGATTCATGCTCAACAAGGAAATTTATAACTCTTTATACCTCTTATTTCTTCCCTGATCCTCCACTGACCCATTTTGGTATGCTTTTATTTGACTTCTACAACCTTTGTCAACTTATATTAAAAATATTCTCATGTAGGACCAAACCACCACTCTAGGTGATGAAACCACCCCTCCAAATACACAACCTACACGATGGTTGTGGAATATAGGTGATGGTTGTATATTTCAAGGGTGATTTCATAATAAAATAATTGTATTTTTTTAACTCAGGTGGAAATTTTGTCATACAATGTGTAGTCTCGCAACCGATGCCTCATAAAGTTGTAGTTTTGTCGCCATATAAAAGTCTTCTAGAAATAGCTTATGATAATAATTATTCGATGTATATCGCATTATTTTTATCATGTTTCATGTTTTATCGATCATAATTTCACATTCAATCAGGCCCAACTCACTCATTCTTCAAATTTTAGTCATTTTTGAGTTCTTCCCAGGTTCAACTCCCATTTGATCTTAGTTAAACTCAATCATATAATTTCCCAACTCTTTATAAAAGATGGATATTTTTTTATTGATTTTAGATCAAAAAATTTCCATTATAAGTTTTTATTTTTAATCTTTTGAAGCCATGGTCCTACTAAAATATCTTGAAGGTCTAGTCTTTATAAATTTTGAGTTGACTACATTGTAACAAGTGAAGAAGTGTAGTTGGTCGAAAAACCTAGTCTTTACAAAACAACACATTGGTAGGGTTCATTTTAAGAGACCATATTAGAAACCTCCTTGGGTATATTTAGCTAAATATGTTTTTTATTCCTAATTAATATAACAATTTCAAAAAAAAAGTCATCTTCTTATTTTTTTTGTATATCCATCTATCTACATAGTTAAAACATATAGGTTGTAGGATAAATTTAAAAATAATATAAAGAACTTTTCTAAACTTTAATATTATTGCATATTTAGATTTTTCTTGAATATCTATCCAATTTGAAAAATATAATCATCTCAAATTGAGTCTATATGTAAAAGTTATGGCCTCTATAAATTGGTGCATAGTTGCATCACATCATCTCATCAGAGGACAACACTATGATACTTGATATCACTATGTCATGCAAATTACTATGTCACCTAATACTATGCTAAAATTTGGATTCATCTTTAGGATATATATAATTTCAAAAAAAAATCATCTCAAACCAAGTTCATATGCAAAAGTTATGCCTTTAAGAAGTTGGTGCTCAGTTGCATCACATCATATCATTGAGTGACAACACTATGTTTCTTGACAACAATATGTTTCTATATCACTTGACAACATGCTAAAATTAGGATTATTTTTAAAAAATATACTATTAAAAAAAATCTTCATGCCAAGTTAATATGAAAAATTTATGGCCTTTGGATGGTCTTCAGTTGCATTGTAGCATGCTACCAAGCAACAACATGCTATCAAGTGACATCATGATACCAAGTGGTAACATGCTGCTAAATAGTAGCATGTTACTGAGCGGTATCATTCTATAAGTTGATATCAAACTACCTAATAACATCATGCTATCGATAAATAGCATCATGATGCTTTTGAATAATAACACCATGACGTGGTTAGGTGACACCGAAAAACAACCTTCCAAGGTTGTAACTTTTATATATAGACTCAAATTAAGACTTTAAAAAAAAATTGTATATATATATTCAATATTAATTAAATTATGTAATAATATTAATGTTTAAAAAAGTTTTTGAAACTCTTTTTTATTAATCCCATAACATATCTTTCATGTAGCCTCAATATTCAACATGGCAATGAGGTAAAGAATGAGACATGGATGGTAACCCTTATATATATATATATATATATATATATATATATATATATATATATATAAGGTGAATCATATGGAGGCTCACATAATTATTATAAATTATTTTTGATTCAACCCCTAAAATAATTTACATCCCAAAAATTTAGGTGAATGGGTCCTAATTATTGGTCATGAAAAATTGCCAAATATAATTTACCAAAAATTGAATATTCATGAATTAATGAATATTTACAACTAAAATTTACCCTACACATTCATAAACCTCATTTTATATTCTCACAATTTATTTTTATCTTATATCCTTCCCCATTTATTCAAAATCTTAGTCGTCCTCTAGCTAGAGAAATAGACTACATGCATTCCAACTGATCTATGCCTTGGCCAGTTTGAAGTTTTGTTTGATTTTTAGTATTTTATTTATTTGTTAAATTATATTAGTGTAGTTACTTTTTAATTATATTAATATTTTTATTTATAAATTATTAAATTTGATAGGAAGAGAAGTATATTTATTTCCATTATCTTTGCTACCAAGAAAAAAGTAGATAGTTTTGATTGTGTTTGCATTCAAATAGTTTTTTTTCTTTCAATTAGTAAAACATTTCCAAAAAATTCATATGAATATTTTGGGTAATTATTAAAACTTTTCTATACAAGATAATATTTCATTTTGAACATCAAAATAATCTTAAGTACGCAAATAGAGTTAGTATACTTGTGATTTTATTTCTTTCGATGAATTAAAAATTATTTTTGTCTCCTCTTGAAAAAAAAAAGAATTTGTATTTCTTGTTTATTTTTTAACAAGATCATTTTAAATTATTTTTTAATAATAAACCAAGAAAGTTTAAATGCTAGTTTAGCTTGTTTGTAGCCAAAGAAAGTCAAAATAAAGAGTTGTAATATTTTTATTTTAGATCAAATTTATTTTACCATTTATTGCACAATCAGAAGACCTAACTTACATAATTAATCTACCTCACATAAAAAAGATTAAAATAAATTAAATTAAATTAAAAAATATCACCACCTAATTTGCATCTAGATAAAACCTAGGAATATCTACCCTCCTTTGCATGCATTATGAATAATTGGAAAAAGATAAAAATAAGTCTTATTTTCATTTACTTATATATTTTTTATTTCTTTGATTTCAATATTTTAATTTAATAAAAAAATTATTTACTTCCCTAAACTCATGAAAACTAAAAAAAACAAGGTAAGAAACAACAAAAACTCAACATTTTTTTAAGAGATCTTGAAAACATATGAAAGCACCTAGATCTCATTAGAAGCCTTAACAACATGTGAAAACATCCAGTCTCTATCTAGGCCTTACCTTTTCTTTTAAACACCCCACATAATGTA
Organism: Torreya grandis; assembly: GCA_037957365.1. Lineage (NCBI taxonomy): Eukaryota > Viridiplantae > Streptophyta > Pinopsida > Cupressales > Taxaceae > Torreya > Torreya grandis. The sequence goes on from JARHVA010004431.1 coordinate 430,293, forward strand.
TTGTTTAAACATCATAGCAAGCATATATTACAAGCAATTATCTAACAAACTCATATGCTTTTAACTTGGACTATGCCTAAAATCCTTTAGATGACCCTTCCTAAGACATCAAGTCTTGTATATCATAGTTTATTCCCTAAGGTTAGAGTACATGGTTGCATAACTGTCATATAGGTCTATTTCAATACCAAGCTAAGATGTGAGGTTTTCCATTCCACCCTCATTTTTCATCTTATTATTCATTCCTTGACTACTTGACAAGAGCAAAAACAATTGCCAATCTACTGATCATCATCCTTACTTATAACATAGGATATCAATAGAATGTCATTCAGGCCTAGTTTACCATTCATTCTTCCTTATTATCCTTAGGTATAGCCTCATATTCTATCATTCACATTTATGGATGACATTGACTGGGCAATTCCAACTTGATAAATCATATATTTTCCTTGAGTCATTTGGCCCAATCTCCCCCATTTCCATAGTTGTAGTATTAAGCAATAAATTCAACTTCTTCTGATCTAAGTGATTGAAGGATCTTGAAGATTTATTTTGGAATGGATTGATACTCTTTATAACCACCATGATTTTGATGAGGTGTTTTTACTCCATCACAATAACCCACTACCACAACCCATTATGAATCCTATTCTACATAACAACCAACCCAATCCATATACCATCCATTATAGTAGTTACCTCGGCCTGACCTCAGGGATTCAAGTCCATAGTTTAATGTATATTATTCACATGCATAAAAATTCATTATACCAATAAAATATTCATAATGGATATCCAAAATTGTCATAGACATCAAGAAACCAACATGCATTAGAGTGTGTATAGACTTATATGGAATCAATAAGATGTGCCCAAAAGGTGACATCCCATTAGGTAATATTGATATTATTTTAGATTAGAAAATGAGATATGAAATGATATTTCTTATACATGGTTTAAAGTTTATAATAAAATCAAAATATCACCTACATACCAACATAAAACAACATTTACCACAAGATGGGACACCTTTTATTACTAGGTCATGGATTTTGGCTTGAAAAATGTAGGTGCAACTTATCAAAGATATATGACTATCATATTTCATGGCATGCTTTATGATAATGTTGAAAACTATGTTGATGATATATTGGCTAAATATAAACTATAGAAAAACATCATATCATCTTGTGAAGAATATTTGAAATACTTGGGGATTAAAAAGTTCATTTAAATCCTAAAATTGTGTCTTTAGTGTCACATAAACAAAACTATTTTGGGATTAATTTTATCTCACAAAGGTATTTAGGTTGATCCTTCAAAGGTAAAAGCTATTAAAAAAAATGCCTTCTCAGACAAACCTTATATTTTTTATGTAGATTAAAAGGTGAAATCCAGGTAATAAGATATTTTATTCACAACTTGCAATCAAGTGTCTGCCATTCACACATATCCTAAATATTAACATTATATTTTATTAGAATGTCGAATGTAAATAGGCCTTTGAAAAACTAAAAAAAAATTGAGACCATCCATTTTTTTATACCATCTACTCTAAGAAAGCATCTATTACTTTAAATCTCTGATACATAATCTACCTTAGCATCTATATTGGTATAACACAAAGATCAAGGAATGGAAAGGCATGTGCACTATCTAAGTAGGATTTAGATACATATGAAATCAATTATACTAAAATTGAGAAAGCATACCTAGTTATGTTCTATTCTTTTGAAAAGTTATGACACTACATTATTTCTAATAAAATGATACTTATTTCCAAAATTGATCCTTTAAAGTATCTTATATCTAAATCAGCTCTTATAATAAGAATGGATAAATGGGTCATGTTTCTATGTGAGTTTTACATTGAATATTTAAATTAAAAGGGTATAAATGGATAGGTCATTGTAGATCAACTAGTAAAAGGACCACTACCAAATAAGTAACCATTAAACATTGGGATTTCAGATGAATCCATTTTATTTCTTGATGAATTATCTAAATGAAAAATTTACTTTCATTGATCCCTTACTACTCATGGTTTACGAGTAAGTATACTATTACTAACACCCAAGGTGGTAGTTATTCCTAAATAATTCAAAAATTAGGTTTCCTTTCACCAATAACATAGTTGAATATGAAACCCTTATCTCAAGTCTCAAATTACCTACCTAATGGAATATTCAACATTTATCATTTAAATATGAATCACAAATCATCATTTAGAAATTTAGTGATGAGTACTAAACAAAGCACGATAGGATAATCCCCTAAAATGAATGGTTGAGAACTTGAAACAATATTTTGTTCACATTAAATTTGAACATGTTCCTTGAGAAAGAAATAAATCTGCACTCACCATGGCCACCATTGGTTCTCTCTTGAAAATTCAAGAGGATACAAAAAAATGTCAGTTATTGGTTGAATAACTCATGATCTTAGTGTATGATGTCTTTGAATTAGATATTATATTTGACATTACTAGTCCCAATTCCCCTTTGTACCATGACATATATAGTTTACCTCCATGATAATTCGATTGATCAAAAAATTTATCACATGTTGATAAATTCATCCAAAATGCCTCATGCTTTACCCTCATTGGTGAAATCATATACCTTGTGTTGCTTTTGAGTTGCACACCTCTAGAATCCAGCCTTGTACACTTGAAAATATGGAAAAAAAAGATGATAAACATGAGTTATGTCATTGTATCTGGAAAAGGGTTTAATATCTAGATGGACTAAATTCAAACAATGATTGGAAGACACTAAAAAAGGGTATGGTTAATTCCCTGCTACTTCTAGCTCTACCTGAATCAAGATGAGAGGACCTATGGCATAGTTTGATCATAAGGAGGGATAATATATTTCAATATACATTATATTATTTTCACACACATAGGTGTGATCAAAACATAACCAAAATTACATAGTCTGTTCAGGAAGAGTTGTCACACAGACTAAGAAAATGCTTCTATATCAGACACAAGATACTAAATACATGGAAATGTGATTGTAATTTTCATTAATAAAGAAAAATTTAATGACTAAGAGCTAAATTTAATATTATAATACTGACCTTTAAATAAAAATTAGAGACACATTCTAGATATACAATATTCATGCCTCTATAGGCAAATAAAACATAAATTTTTTAATAACATGTATTACTTGCAGGTGTTGGACAAGCAAGATGAGTTAGGTATATGTGAAAAGTTATGGTCACTTTCAACATAGGGAATTCCTTTGGTGACCATGTTTTCATTCATTTTAGGATGTAAAAGACTAGTGAACAAGATAAATAAAACTATCAATAATGATTTAGATTCAATGACTCCAATCCAATTAAAATATTCAAATGAGCCATGAAAACTCCAAATCATACACTACATGTGAAAAATCAAGCACTTTCTCCTATAAAATCCATAAATCCAATATGTCCTCAAAATATTATTAACACAATATTCCCAAATTATAACATAGAAAGGAATTTATAACCTATGTTCATTCCCAGAAAGACTACCATTATGTGACATAAAACAAGATACCCAATCAACAATGAATGAAGAATGTGTCATTGCACTTCATTGATAATAAAGAGTATAAATCATAGCTAGTTTCCATTAACTTGAAAGTAAATATACATACATCTATGTTTAGAATGCATGAAAATGGTGAAAATCATGGTGGATTTTCTCTAAAATAAGGGAGACATATACAAAATTCTCTCAGATTTTTCTAATGAATATACATGTGTAATCACCTGAGTAATAGAAGTAAAAAACACAACATAAATTAGAAAATGAAAAAGCCTCTACAAAGAGGATATATCTAAAATTTAAAAAATACTAACCCCAAAAAATGCATCCTCTTATATATATGACAAGCCCTCTTATTCAAATGTCTCACATAAAATATTCATATAAGATGTTCCATCTAGAATATATCTTTTCATATGCCTGGAAGCTCATGATCTGCAAGATAATCATTTTGGTAGTCAGTTGTCCATGTCATGATGATATATTGATTCCACCTAACTTTAAGTTTATTTCATTTGAGATTGAGGGAAAATATTCCTCCTTATTTGAAACAAACATTGTATTCTTGTGAAATCATTTCCCCCTATTTTATACCTAATAATTTTTCCACTCATGTTGAAGATGACATGCGAGATGATGATCCAACTATCATTTTCAACTATTAAAATAATATAGAATTAAAGGATGGAGGAAAGAATATAAAATATAAAAAAATATCCTCAATCTTTAGGTCATTTATAAATGGAACTTCAATGATGGATTCCTTCCTCTTTTGATGTAAAAAACTAAGGTCATCATCACATACCTTAATTACAAGCATGCTTGCAATATTAAACTCACATTCTTAAACTCTAACACAATCCCTCTCTTGACATTGACTTCCCATTTCCCATTCATATTCTATTTTTTTATTTTAGGGTTGACATTAAATGACACATGAACCAATTATTTGATCTATTTTTCCTTGGAGGGTTTTTGGACTTCATGTGCACATTTCCACTTTTCTATCATTGGTGAAATTTCAGAACCCATTTGTAACTTTACACCTAGCAAGTTTGTGGATCCCACTTACAAATTTTTAAATTACAAATTAATTTCCAATATAACATTAAAATTTTCCATGTTCCTTTTTTCTCTCTTGCTTCAATCATGACATCAACAAAAATAGATTCAAAATCCTTTTCATTGAATTCATGATTGGACATAACTGCACCCATCAATTATTTTTCCAATTTCAAAAGACTCAAAATTTATAGGCCCTATTTATTTTAGTATTGTAAATGAAAGAAATAGTAGGCATAGATCACTTTCCACACTTTTAATTTTTTTGTTTTCAGCAGATCTCTCAATTGAATATCTTCTTCCTCCATTTTTTATTCTTTAGAAAATGCTTCTACTAAGGGTTATTCATTTTGATTAGATTTAACATTGAGCATAAATATCCAATGATTCACCTTGCATGCTACTACCCATATGTACCTCTAAGGTCCCATTTGAGATATCCAAGTAATGAATAACTTTGCTATTAACTACAATAAAATTTTATGTCAATATATGAATAATTATTTTTATACCATCTTGTAGTTTATAATTTTACTGGCACTCCTTGTTCATCAATTGTTGATTCATGCCTTGAAAACTTTCCATTTCGCCATTCCTATCCTTTAGGTCAGTTTTTAATTGTTTGAATGACTTGTCAATCTCATTCAATAGAAAAATTGGAATAAAACCATAAATAAATCTAGTATATTTGAAAATATCCTAGTTTGCACACATATGGCTATTATGAACACATATTCTTATTGGAAATGACCATATTATCCTTGGAAGACATATGGCCCAAATGCCTCCAGTCAGATTTCATACCCTACGTGCACATTTATACTTTGTGTCATTGGTATTATTTTGAGACTTGGATGAGCATTTCCACATTTTAAAAGGTGTAAAACAAATCTACTACACACATATGGCAATTTTGAACACATCTTCTTATTGAAAATAACCCTATTGTCCTTGGAAGACACATGGTCCAAATGTCTCCAATAGGATTTCATACACTTCATGTACATTTATACTTTGTGTCATTGGTAGTATTTTGAGTCATCGCTGAATGTTTGCACATATTAAAAGGTGCACAACATCTCCACATCTCCACCACTAATCATTGACAAGTTGATGCCTTTTAAAACATTGATTGTAAGTTGACTGCAAGTTTCAAGCTTATAATTACAATTTATAAATTTCATGTTAAAATTGTAATGTAATGTTGAATCTCTATTGAAAATGTCTACATTGAATTTCCTTCAAATATTTATTCCACTTTGAAAATTTGCATGGTCTTGAGCTTTTGATATTCTATGTGAACATTAAAACATTTGCATGGATTTAAACTAATTAGTGCTAGGCTTATCCTCCTGATAGCTCATGTAATGGGCATTGGGGATCTATATGTACCTCACAATTTGAAAAATAAAATTTCAAATAAATGTGACATTCCCATCTTAGATCTCTATGGACTTATTACTTTCTCACCCCTTTTGAAAAGTTTCATTATGTTGTGACCACAGAGTTCAATCTTTTAACATCACTTTGCATATTACAATTTCATAATTCAAAGATGCATTGTGACTTTGATTTTATCTTGTGAATATTATTATACCTCCACGTGGACTTATGACATAACACACTAGCATGGATTTCTTAAAACTTCATCATGGGTGTTTAAAACTTCAACCAGTGGTAGACATTTTATTACACTTTGCAATTTTCAAGAAAGAAGTTTTAATATGAAACTATTTCTCCACTTAGGATCTCCACCTTGCTTGAGCTCTTAATTGTTTGGCACTTTTGACTATAGACCTCCACATTTATATTGATAATAAAACGTAGCATGGGGTTTGACATAAAATTTTGTGTGGACTTAAAATGTCCACATCTTTCCTTTAATCACACATGTCATAGACTTTGATTGGCACATTAACATAAGAAATTAACATGTTTTTCAAGAAATTTATGTGGGTTTTCTTTATTAACGTGTAAAATGGGTTCTAGTATTTACTTGCATATTACAAATTATATATCCAAACTTGTTGTATCCTGACATTGCACCCTCCTAAAATATTGAAACCTTGTTCTTTTGAAATGACCATGTTAGAATATAACCTTTTTGAATACTTAGTAATTTTTATATTCTTCCCAAATTGATTACACCATAGACAATATTAATTCCATTTAAAAAAAATAAAATGTTAAGTATTAGTTGAAATCAATTTTTACAAGGTTTTTACAACATGATTACAATAACAGATTTTTAGTTTCGGGTGATCATTTTGTGGACTATTTAATAGGGGAAATAATTATAATTTTGAATACTTATTTATCAGAAAAGAGGGCTTAAATTTATCACTCATATTTTCACACTAACATTGGCTCTCACTCGGGGATGTACACCCCTCATAGGTATACAAAGAACCACATAAAACAAGACCAAGTGCCTGTCCCTTGGGCCACAGAGTCATTATTTCAATAATTTCATAATAAGCACCTATGTAAACTCAAAAAAATAAGGGAAGACTCATAAAAATATATCAAGAGGATATGAGAGTGAACACCTGATGAAAAACATTAAAAACATTATACAAATAAAGCCTAATATAGAAGGCTAACAAAATAAAAGATTATACATTATATATTACTTTACAAAAAAATGAATTTAATCGAGGAAGTGCTTTATATTTCTACCATTAACTTGTATTTTTAGTATATTAAAATCCGAATCTATTAGGAAGAAAGTATGTTCCCAAATTTTGTAGTCAATAGAATAAGCACTCATCCATAACACCTCACATTTTCCATGTTTGCTTGTATCCTCATGTTTGTTGTCTGAAAGTAAAACCATATCTCCTACATGAAAAGTTATTGGAATGACATTTATACTAATTTTTTTAAAGTCTTTCCTTGAGCATTATGTATCTTTTATAAACTCGCCTTCTAGTTTCATCAAGCTCAACATTCTAGTTCATTCTGAATACCTAATGGATGTCACCATTCTTATTTCTTAGAGGAAATAAATGGATGTCACCATTCTTATTTATTAGAGGCAATAAGTTTTTAACCCGTGATGAATACCTAATGGGTTGGATGATCCCACCATCCTGTAATTTATTTAGTTCTTCCCACATCTTGATAGCCAAGATGGGATTAATAGGTCTTTTCTTGTGCTTAAAAGGTCTATTGTTAGGATGTAATCGGATGATGTGTTGAATCATATCATCTATATATGATTTTAGTTCAGAATAAGACCAAGCCTAAAAATCATGATACTTCTTTAGCAATTGTATGTAGGATTGATGGTATTTTGCACTCAAGTGAGTACCAAGCCATACCTTTCTTGGATTCTATTTAGACCCCAAATTACATGTAGTCAAATATTTTTGAGGTAAAGAGCTATCTATTATTAATTCTATTTGATGCATCAAAATATGCTTATAAATTTACCAATCCTCTTGGGATAATGTTTGTCTTCAACTAATGATATCTTTCAAAAAAAGGTTTCCTTGCCATCATAGATTTTGACCATGGATTCAAAATCTATAATATTATCTTGAATTTTTACATCACAATTGACAAACCTTTTGATTTGATCATCATCATCAAAGACTTGCTAATGATAAGTGTCTTATGTGATCGAAGGTCTAACAAGTACCTCCACTTGATACTGATAGTGAGGGTTCATATTGTCACTTTCAAACTAAGCACCTAACCCTGCAAGTTTGTCAACTTCCTCATTAAATCTTATATAATTATAATAAATATTGAAAGCATCAAGGAATACATAAAAGTCCCATACATCATTTTTATATTGTTTCAACCTTCTTTTTTTTGTAATAAGCATTTTGGACCTACTTAATCACTAATTATGAATCACCATATACAATCAAACTTGTAATTCAATATTCACTGACAATTCTTAAACCAAATAATAGTGCCTCATATTCTGTAATGTTATCAGTGCACTAAAAAAATAACTTGAAAGAAAAAATAAAGTATTTTTCATTGAGGGTATAAAAGACAACCCCAAATCCATTTCTAAGATCGGAGAAATCCCCATTAAAACACATTCTCCAAACATCATCACTTTATTTTTCATATCCAACATCAAGAATATTAGATTATTAAACATAATCTACATTCCCAAAAAAGTTACCAAACTCCACATCAATGTATGAAACATCATTTGGAGCACATCTTGGATATTTAAGCACATGTAACATTATAGGCTCTCTATGAATTTTCACCATCTTATGCTCTAGAAGAATGATATCATAATAGAGTTTCATTTAAACACTACCACACATGTTCGTAGCCCATTTTTTTGACAATAGTATCCCCCACTTGGGAGGAAAATTAGAAACATATGTAGATGAACCACCAATTATACTATTAATACTTTAACTTATCTAATAATTGGTAGCTCTAGTCCAGGGCATAGCACTTGCCAAAATTAGATTTTACTTTTACTCTAAGCTCATTGAGGACACCCAAAGGCATCACATTGTAAGAGGATCTAGAATAGAACATAAAGTTATGACCAATTAAATCATTAAGTAGCAGGGTAGTATAAAAAGAGTCAACATTGAGCTTAGTTACTATTAATGCAATCCCCAAATGAAGCTCTAGTGCTGGTTCAATAACTTCATATGACTCTTCATTGTCATATAATAGTGTTGGAGGTGAATTAATCTAATTGGCAATTGTATTATCATTAAACTACATATACTCAAATACCCTCCTTCTCTAGATTGCACAAGAAGAAGGGCAATTATCCATAAGATTCCACTTGGGAAAATGATTTGTTGGAGACATGGCCATGTGGTTTCACAAGAATAAATGTCATTTATTTTGTTCCCAAGGGAATATTATCCCTCAAGCTCAAGTAAAACACATTTCTATCCAAGGAGATCAAGGGTTTGTAAATAAAGAATAATATTTTGTTATCAACTCTTAAAACATTTTGGTGAGGTTAAAGAGCTTAATGTAGTTTATGTTTAACCAAATGTACTCAATGATGATTCAAATGTGAAATAAATGGTTGAAAAAGGTAACTATGAAGACTTTTTTGAAGTGTTAGAAGAAAGCTATATGTTGTTATCAAGTAATTATGAGTTGACTAAGGTAATTAGATGTAGTCTTAGTGACCCAATCAACAATTTATAAGTAGTTATCCAAATGTTTTTATTGCAAGATCATGATATTTTAGTTGAGATCAAGGGAATATTATATCTATACCATCTCAGAAGAATATTTTAAGTGAGAGAGTTGTATAAGTAAGAGGGTGTGTCCTCTTTACAAGAATGTTTTTGATTTTCCTAGGTCCTAAGCTCTTTCAACTTCTAAAAATATCCTTTTTGTAGAGGCATATTTTTTTGTTGGATCATTGTTATGTGTGTTTTATCTATCTTGATAAGGTGGTTAAAGTTATAAAACCATTAGCAAGCTCTAAGATCATGTATATATCTCCCCTGTAATAGATTAAACTCACCATGCTTCTCCCCATGTTAGCATTATGAGCAATGATGTATATAAGATCTACATTCAAGTAAATGGAAAATAGATATTATTTTATCTTTATATTATCATTGAAATGCAATAACATATTATTCATGCTCTGCTGATTGGATATATAGTTTTAGGCTTATCAATGGTGGGCATTCTGGGTATAGATCTAGGTTATAAATTCCTGTAGGTATTATGGTTTGAGAATGTGTTATTGATAGTATTATAAGTATTCCCTCCACTTATGAATTTTATAGGAGAAATTTTTGAATATCTAATTTTAGTGTGTCTTAGGGTTTCAAAGATAATCTAAATATTTGCATTGGATTGGAAACAATGGATGCAAAATCATTCTTGATAGTTTCCTTAGATTGTCTTTTAGTCATATACATTTTTTTAAATGAATTATATCATTCCTATTAAAGGAATTCCTATTGTTTTAAAACCATCACACGACTCTTTTATAGCTACCAAACTCATCCTGCCCTCCCTACCCTATAGATAATATATGTTGTTGACTAATTTGAGTGTTACTTTCCCACAGGTGCATCAATCTTGTAAATATGAAATGTGTCAATAATTTATATTAAAAGAATAAAATTAATTTTTTTAATTTGACCCTAATTTATCAAGATTTTCTTTATAAATGTAGGTTGCAGTCATATCCCCATCTATCTTTACTAATTTGTGTGTGACTCGAAGTATTTACCTAACCTGTGTGATAGCTTTTCTTGATTATAATGTGCAAACTTGGTTATGCCATGGTCATATTTGTGTTTTGTGTTAAAATAATCCTCATGGATATTTAATTATAGAAGTAAGAATCTATCCATACCCTCTCATGGTGTCTTATAGTCATTGTCTATATTCAATCTATCTTGATGCTAAAAACTTCCTCAGTTATAATGACATAGTTATGGGTTTACCATCTACATTTTCCATACTACCAAAGTGTGCAAGGCTGAGTGCAATAGTAAAATTACGAACTAATAGTATAAATAACATTTTATTTTGTAATAAATGACAAAACTACATCTATGAAGAATATATGATTTTGCATAAATTTAGATATATATGTTATAAGAGTGATTCTAAAAAATAAGTTAAACTAAAGTAAATTTTTTTATATAAAATAGAGACTATACCAAAAACTATCTTGATGTTTCTTAAAGAGTGGTGTTATTCTTGAAAACATTAGGCTAGAAATAGTAAATGATGGATATGTAGTTAAACTTATTTTATGACCTTGTGCATCAATTTTATGGATCTATAAAAATCACTTTATTTCTTTAAATTTTATATGTACCTCAAGGAAACTAATATCCTAAAGTATGTCAATTAATATCACCCACTTATCATAATTAGGGTTGACCCTAGTTGTGATTTTTCTATAGGATTCAATTTTATTGAGTATAATGTTATAATTTATAAATTCTAACTCAAACAGAGAGGATTTGTAGTTTTTAATTTTTAACATTTAGCAACATACACAATAAATAGTTATAAATAGATTGAAAATAGTCAAACTATATTTAATTTTATAAAGAGTATAACTGATGTGATAAAATATAAGAATGTATTTATAAATAACATATATTTTTTTATGAATTTGGAGACATTTATTATAATAAAATAATGAAAGATAACTCTAGACAGTGTGAGAAACTAACCCCCCCTAAAAATGTATTGATCAGAGACAATACAAAAAATTATCTTCATATTTATAAAAGAGTAGTTTCATTACTAAAACATGATTCCAATCCTAGTAAATGGTTCATATTTAGATTGACTTATTCAATGACCTTATTCATCAACTATGGGTCTCTATAAACCTCACATTTTTTCAAATTTTTTTTTAGAGTTTCTAAGTTTTAAGGCTAAGAATCTTAGACACATTATATTTTTTGAATTAATTATTAAAGGTTAATTGAATGGATAATTTAAAAATATATTTTAGTTTTAATTAAGTTTCAAGAGTAGACAACAAAATAAAATTATTTTATTCTCAACTTCATTTGTTGAATCATATAAAAAATAGGGTTTATAGTTTTTTTATTTCCATCTAAATAATAATAATTACTTTATATTATTATTCAAAACAAAAGTTTTTAATATTGTATCATGATAATTAAAATTACTTTCCTTTATTCTTATAAACAAACTCCTTAAGTGATGAAAACACAAACTAACTAAGAAAAATATCCATAGGCATAAAACTTGAAAATTATATGAAAGCAATCTTCTTTGTTGATTCTCATTAAATGTATAAAATATTACATAAGATTCTTTAAATAAATATCATATATGAATTAGAGCTGACATACATAATTAAAATATATAAATATATTAAAATCTACCTAAATCTAACCGACATAGGCAGTTTTTAAAAATTTACTATTTTTAATAACATTCATCTTTTAGTGATTTTTCAACTTCTATTTTTAGTAAGGTTTGTAGAAAGCTCAGATAGGCCTTAAAATTTATAGATATTTTATAAAGACTAAAATTAACATAATAAATTAAATTTAACTCATGGTTGTGTCCGGTTAAAAAAATATGTTATTTCTTAAAAATGGATAAATTCTAAAAATATATACTAAAATGCATTTTTCACACCCTCATATGGTCATGTATGGCCTCTAAAAATTTATTAAAATGTCCCTAGTTATATATAATTAGTTATTGAGAATTAATTATTTTGATACAATCATTTTGGCACAAACTAAAACTCAAACAGAGTTACGGATCAAAAGTTATGTCCTCCAAAAGTTTTATCTCTGCATAAGTATTGCTTAATATGAATAACGATAATATTATGAATGCATGTTTTGACATATATGTAAATTTTATAATATGATTCATTAAATTTAAGTTGTGATTTTTTAATGCACACTTTTAATTGCAAGGTATGGGTAACTTTGTAAATGGAATTGTATGTTTCAATCCTTGTATGGTATATTGTTGAAATGTAAGACCCAAGATGAGGGAATTTATTTAACATGGTGATTTTCTATAACACCACCTATGTAATTCAACATGTGTCTTCACTTGTTAAAATAATAGTGATCAATAAGGAGGATGTTTTATACATACCTTCACAAGTAAAACTTCACCTTAACATAAAAATATGTGGTTAATAGTAAAGGGTATAACATATATATTGGAAAGATAGATCAAAATCTTATCAACCTTGGTTTTTAGGTTTCATTTCTAGTTAGTCACTTTCTAAGAGAGATAAATAAGCTATGGTAGAAAACAATGATCCAATTAGTATCCCACTTCAGAAGATATAAGGTTGTCTCTCATATTATTATTATATGGATTTTTTGGAAACAAAATCTTTTAAAATTGGTGTACATGATCATAAAATTGGATAAAAAATATTAATAAATTAATTTGATAAAATAATTATCTATCAAAGAGGGCACATTTGTAAAATTGCAGGTTCTAGATAAGAACAATTTTATTATGTAAGGGATTGAACAACATATGTTTAGGTTAAAAATTATATTTAGAATAACATATTTCTATTCCTCTTTGAAATTTAGGTAATATAAAGAACATTGGTTTTGATTTCAAGTTTATATATGAATGTTATATCCTCTAGAACTTAGAGGAGTTTTCGTGATTACAAAATTGTTGGTTTATGTAGGTGGCAGTTTTACAACCATCATAATAGTTTTTAAAACTACCCTAACTATTTAAAAACCAAAATGGAAGTTCCTAAACCTTAAGTTATGGTTTATAAATTATCTTTTCATTTTTCATCCATTTTAGTAGTTTCCACTTACATAAAGTTTGTGTTTTTCCCATATAGGAAGTTCAAGGGATATAGGGGCCTTTCGATTTAAGTTTAGAAATATTGGGAATATTTTGTGAGTCTAAGTGGTGTTTTTATGTATATAAATTTAAAAACAAAGTTCATAAAATATCCATTAAAGAATAAAAAGAGGGGAATTTTATAAATTCATTCATTTATTAATTGATAAACTCATTATTCCATCTATTTGATTGAGTTAAAGACTAGACAATTAACATAGACAAGAGTTCAGTAGTCTCTCCTGGTGAATACCTAACTATTAAATTAAATAGTGCAAAGGTCATTACAAGTGTAGTATAATTTTTATGTTGATGTATTTTGTAATCTGAAGAAGGAAAAAAACTCGTAAACTACAAAAAATAGTGGAGAGGAGCAAGCATAACATCATAATTTTTGGAGTATTTTCACATTTATTTTATATAGAGTATGTAATTTATTAAATCTCTTTTTTACCATGTTTTTTTAATTTATTTTGATTGCATGTTTTAGTAGCTTTCAACTATTATATTATCATAAATACTTAAGATAACTCAAAAATCATGTATCAAAAAAATTGTACAAGTTCATAAAGGTTAAATAACCTCATATTAGTCTTACACTTATATAAAATCATTTCAGTTATAGTCATGTATAGAAGCATGTTTAGTGCATAAATGAATGTGTGCAATTGATGTAACATGTAGGGATCAAATGTAAAAGTTTTATTATTCTTTTGTATATTATATATGATATTCGGAAGAGTTAGGATACATATTAGAACATATTTTTGGTTATTTATATATAACATAGGACTTATGTACAATTGGTTGTCTTGAAAGGAGTTATATTGGTTTAACTTAGTGTGACATATCTACCTAGTTTATGAAACACTAACAAGATTGATAAATAATTAAGTGTATGGTTTACCATTATTATTAGTTTGAATTTTAGTTATTAATTAGAGGGGCATATTAAAATGATTGCATTATATAAATTCATATTTATTTCAGGCATGTTTTCAATAATTATTTCCAACACGTTTATTTAATCGTGCATGATGTAATATAATTTATTTAATTATAGGGTCAGTGAGTTTGATTTTTTTATTAACATTGGAGTGAATTTGTTATGGATCATATAATACTATATTGATAAATTTATTTGTAGATGCAAATATAAAATTTTATACATTTCTTATGTGTATGAAATTAATTTCTTTTTCTTAATGTTTATTTTTTCAATGTGTTGAATTTTTATTTAGTTTTGTTACTACATATATAATTTTATGAGGTTAATTGATATAACATTTTTTGTAGACATTATATGAAGGTATGAAATAGTGTTTTGTATCATAATACATATATATTGAAATCATTTTATATATTGGTAAAAAAAATATTGTGTAAAGATATTTCATTTATAAATGTTGTCTATTTTTTAAATATAATTATAATCTTTGTATATGTTGACTTTTTTTTCCATTACAAGTTACTAAAACAATACATTCTGAGAAAGCATTATTGCATGCCTTGAAATAAGCTATATAAAATATATAGAATTTAGCTCATATGATGAGATCAAATATGGAATGTGAACAATAAATGATGGCCTTCAATTTTTTTTTTCATTTTATTCTAATAATTATTTTGATTACATCTATTTTTATTTTTATTTTGGCCTAGTCTTTGATTTTTGTATTTATTGATGTTGCAACATAATCCACAGAATTATCAACTTCTTGAAAATTATTTCTTGATTTTAAATTAGTTTTGAGCTTTACATATTTGTGTTGATTACTCATGTATGTTATCTATGATTTTATTTTTTTCAATGCACCATTTCATTCACAATATAAAAAATGAAATAAAAGGCATGGTTTTATAATTAATTTTTATTTTTATTTTATTTTATTGAATGTAAACATTATAGATTATAATTTTTTAATGTCGATTCATTGAAAATTGTGTTAATGAGTTCTAGTTATCTCTATTTATGAATATGCAATTTAAAATCAGTTTTTATTGAACAAAATAAACATTAATGATAATATATAATTTAAAACATTTAATTTTTTTGCAACAAAGACTTCCTCAAGTTAAAATTGATAAATTTTTGAAGATAAGGATGATGAAGATCTCAAAGAAATATAATAGATTAAAGAGGATTTACTAGGTATATCCCATATTCCTATTAGAAAAGTCTCTAACCATGTGTAACTAAGGTGGATGTTTTTAAGGTAGAGTGTCACTTTTTGAAGAATACTTACTCTAATAAACCCAGTGTTTTAGATCGTAATTTAGTGAGTACAACTAAGTATTATCCTATTTTTCACTTGTAACATGTTGAGAAAGATAATGAAATTTTACAATTAAAAAATGGTTGTTTTAATGATTTTAGAACTATATTTTGTGGTAATCATAATGGTCTAGTTGAAACTAATAGAAAATTTTAATTGTATGCATCTATGAAACATTTCTTGCATCTCAGTGATAGTGGTGTGTTTTATTATGAGATTGAAATATTTTTTACAATAAACCAAGTAATATCATGGTGAATATTTAGAATTAAAATGATAAATAGGCTTTGTTACTACCCAAAATTTCATTGAGAAATTATGCCCTTATTGATTATAAGTACCTAAATTATTTAGCTTGCTTCTCATATGAAAGTGTTCACAAGATGTCAAGAGGTCATGTTTTCTCCTCAAGTCATTGAAAACCCCCTATTCCCACTCATTCCTTGTTATAAACCTGGTAATATATATGTTTAACTAACATTTCATATTTATATATTTTAATATAATTACAAGACTGTAATTATTTTAGTATAATAAAATACTATAAATCAGATGGCATGGGATGAAATTCAAGCTACTCCTCATCAATGCATGTTTGTACATTCTCTTTATGATAATATAATACTTGATCCTATGAAAATTAAATAAATATAAATATTGATTTTGTTAATAGATGAAGAAGTTGAAGACATATCAATGCCAAAAACTATAGATAATTCCTCTCAGGGGTATGAACATTCATCCTGAGGCTTGATATAGGTTTCAACAAAGAGCCTATCTATGAACTTGTATAATAGATTGAATCACAAAACTTTCCATAAATAGTTTCTACCAAGAATAAGGTAAGTCTACATACTATGTGGCAAACCTCACCTTATTCAAGTCACATTCATGTTGGTAGCCAAGATTTTCTAGAGTATAATAAATATGGTTCTCTTATCATTCGTATGAAAAAAAATAAGGGAGATATGCCAAAATAAAAAGGGTAAGATATAACATATTTTAGTTTTGACTATAAGGGTTAAAATTCTTGTAACTAGGCATTCTTGAAGTGTGTTGCTTCATTATTCATGGAAAGGCCCATTCTAGTAGAATAAGGAGCCAATATTGAGGTCATGGAAGGCCATGTAACACTTAGCCAATATATCAAGCCTACCATGTTGGAGGTAGGATATGGTCAAAAAAATGAAAACATAGTAAGTTTAAAAAATGCACAATGGTGATGTGGAAGGTAACAACAAATGAAAACACATTAGGCTTTAAAATATATGGCTGGGTAACATGATGTGGAACTACCCACATGGAACCAAGAAAAATCCAACACAAAAAAGGAATATAGATAATGTCATAAACATGCCACCATGCCAAAAAACTAAAACCTATGTGGAAAGAAGACAATCATATAAAACAGAGATGGTTTTTTTGTTTGTAATAAGGACATGTGCAATAATGACAGGGTTTTGGGATCAATATATAATGTTGACAAAATTACAAAAGGCATTTTCCATTTTTGTCTAACATGTGGGGTCCAAATGCAACTGCATTTGAGGTGATTGAAGTCCACCAGGGAGTTATGTAGGAAAATTAACATGCCAAAAGCAATGTTTTAAATTTCAAATTGTTGTGGCAAGTTCAAATCCCATGAAATGAAGGCATAAAGTTGAATGACAAAAATGAGAAGTAGAAACATAATTAAAAATTATAATAATTGTAAATTACACTTTTCACTCGCATCTCTAGATCCCATAGGAGTAAATAAGGCAAGAGGATGGCATAAATATTGGGTTTGACTGTACTTTTGACTAGCCTAAAAAAGAGCTTGTAGACTTGAAGGGAAAACTCATAAAAAATTTTAACTTGAAAATCATTCTAAATGAACTCATGTAGTGACCTAGGGACTAAGAAAGAATGTTTTGATCTTAAGATTTCTTGGGCTTCCTGGTTATTATGCTTCAGTTGTCAAGCATGTCATACTAGGAATGCAATTGATCTTGTTTGAATATAAATAAAGATAAATACATGGGGATTTAAAGGTAACTACCAGTGAATATATTAACATTGACCACAATGCATTAAAGTAATTTTAAAGACCATTTCCATCATAGGTTCACTTTAGGAGAGTTTGAGAATATTATCCCCTTTTAGAAAAAGATTTCAAGAAGGAGATTAATGAAAATTATCTCACTACCAAAGAGTTTGAGTTTAATATTTCATAGGATTAGGTACCATATCTTCTCCACTTATTAGCATCTACAATAATACTTGTGCTTTGGGAATGATCTAGTATTGGTTCCCTAAATGTTAGATAAAGACATGATTAGCATAGGATCAATGGATTATGAGAATAATGGATTACATAGAGAGACATCCCAATATAGGTATTTATTTCTCCTTTAAGACAATCAAAGGATCCCCCTCAGGAAAGGAAAGGTGGAATGTCAATTCTATTTTATCCTAGATGATAGAATATAATATGGTGGCTAAAAATTAGGGAGTACATTATTGTAAATAAAAAAAGAGGGTTGGACAACATGTTAAGGTATTATGTGTGCATGTTGTGGAAAGATATACTCTATAACTAATTTTGAAGCCCATTTCAAAGTAAGCATCATTTATCTTCTTCCATTATTATTTAAAAATATGATAGGTCTTTATTACAATACCAGATTCAAGTGTTGAACAATGATAATATGATAAATAGATGTAGAGCCTCCATTGAAATTTGATTCAATAAGGAAATTCAAGATTCAAATGCATTGTGAAAACAAGAAAGATTGTTGTGTTTTTGCATCATACAAGAAATGAGTTTATTTATGAGAATATTCTATAGGGTACTTTTCAAGACCAAGATACAGGAATGGAGTGTTGTAAAAAATCCCAAAAAAATTACAAGTTTCAAAAATTGTAAAATAAACTCCAAAAGACCCTAAGAGATCTTAGTGGGAGAAGTAATTTTCAAAATGTAAATTTCAAATTGTAGTCAACTCTCCCAAATCTAACAGTCAAAGCTAGAGGGCAAAAGTCAACTGAAGAAGAACTTTAGGGAGAATTAGAGGATAAATTTAATTTTGTAATTTTGCACTTTTGCAAATTTCAAATTGTACCTAGATCTCTTAAAGCTCATAGTCAACGCCAATCAACATGAGGTTTTAGTACAAGAGGGAACTTCCATAGATAATTGCATTTTTTTAAAATTATAAATTGTAATTAAAGTTTAAGATTTCCATAGAGGAACTTTGGATGGGAATGAGAATCCCAACTGCAATTTACAATTTTGAAAAATTGAAAATCATAGTTAGAGTTGTGGATTCCCTAAAATGAATCTTTGTAAGGAAAAAAGAACCCCAAGTGTAATTTGTAATTTTGAAAATTACAAATTATAGTTGGAGTTTCTATTTACCCAAAGAAAATTTTTCATGGAAATGTGAACCTCAACTACAATTTATAATTTTAAAAACTACAAATTGTACCTGGAGTTCCATTTTCCATATGATAACTTCCAAGGGGAACTACAACTGTGAATTCAAATTCTATAATTTATAAAGGGAACTTATTATGGGGTTTACAACTGTGAATTATAATTATAAAATTTACAAATTACAAAACTATCATGATCTCTAGAATTAATCAATACAAAGGAATTACAAACATGAAAATGGGACCCATATTTCCCCAAAATAATGGAAATTTACAAATTTGAAAAAGTGACAAAAATTTCCCCAAAATGTCAAAAAGTTCAAATTAACGCATTTATGCATTAAAAAAATGTGAAGTTAGCCCTAGAAGCAAATTTGAAAAATTCAAATGTATAAAATTCAAAATGTGAAAAATAAAGTTGGAGCTAAAAATCAAAAAGGAAAAATAACCTAAGTTTTTGCATTTTCCATTACTTTGCTTGTCTAAGCACTCCATGAGAGAAATATTGTAGGTTGGTAAGATTCATGTGGGACACTCCAAAGAATATTTCTCAAGTAGCTATGGGTATATAGTGTTCAAATTCCATCATTTCAAAGTTAGGGATGTTGTATGGCATGGATATGAGGAAGCATAACAATTAAGAAGGTTCCAGTTGTGAAAGCAAGTTGTAAAAGGGCATCTACATGTAGTTGCACAAGAAGATAAGGGGGGTCTCCACCATGAATATTATCTTTCCAACTCAAGGAAAATGCAATTTAACCAATCAGAGCAAAGGGTTATTATAAATCTTCATCATTACTTATAAAGGTAGTTCGAACAATCATTTTTCTTTCAAAATAGTGAATATTCTAGGCATGGAAAAGGGTATTTTATAATTGTGACAATCTTGGTGAGACTTTGGGGTGTTGAATATAATTTTTAAAATTTACAAATACAACCCCCTTTCCTAGATTTTAAAAGTGAAAAAAGTATAAATAGAGTGTTGGTCCTCTATTTAATGTTATTGGTTGTCTTTTTTTTCGTACGTCTAGGCTATTTCAATAAATTTTGGGATTCATTACTATTGTAGACACTATCGCCCTTGCTAAGGTGGTTACATTTATACATACATTAATAATATTTGAGAGCATTTGTAATGTCTTCCTTGTCTAGAATGGAGCAAATACACCATCCATGCCCCCATGGTAGCATTTTGAAAAATTGATGTATGTAAGATATCTTTTCATATTTAATGAGATTTCTTTTGTCCTTGTTATTTATTATTGATGAAGTATTGTAATTTATTATTCAATTTATGCTAATTAGATATTTGGTTCATGTTTATTACCGGTTACCATTTTGATCATAAATCTAGATTATAAACCATTTCTACATTGTAACTTGAAAATATATTATGGAATAACTCTTTTGGACACACTAGGTTTATGGATTTGATAAGAAAAAGTATTTGAAATTTTATTTATAGTGTATGCTCTAGAGTTTTAGGAATCATTTGATATTTCCTATTATCATGCATTTGAGTTTTTCTACATCTTTAATAAGGAATATTGTCATGAATACTGAAATAAACCTTATTGTTTAAAAATCACTAGCACACCACCCTTCATATTTACCTAACTTGTCCTACCTATCTGATATTGAAAATAATATCCCTTGTTCCATATGTTAAGT
This sequence comes from Torreya grandis, assembly GCA_037957365.1. Lineage (NCBI taxonomy): Eukaryota > Viridiplantae > Streptophyta > Pinopsida > Cupressales > Taxaceae > Torreya > Torreya grandis. The sequence continues at coordinate 451,578 of JARHVA010004431.1, forward strand.
GTTATATGCCTATAGATGCTTTAAAGACCTAACACTCTAGTTTTCCATTTAGCCTATGTTTTTGAAAAGTCTTTAGAATGAAGGTTGTAGTCATATAGCCATTTATTTCTAATAGATTGTATGTGACTTAATGAATTTGCTCAATCCATGTGACAACCCTTCCCATGTGTATTGAATAACTTTGGTTGTACCCTAGTCATATTTGTGTCTCTTTGTGATAAAAATATTCATAGAAGTTGAATTGCATAATCATTCCATGTGAGTAAGCTACCCCTTAGGTCCTCTCACCTAGGTTCAGGTAGATCTACAAGTAGCAAGGTGATGACCATACCCTCTATCTATTCCTCTCAGTCATTTTATGTGTTTAGTCCATTCTTGATGCCAAATTCCTCACTGGCTAGAATGACATATCAATAGGTTTTTCATCTTTGTTTGCAATTTCTCTCAATTGTGAAACACTGAGAAAAAGAGGTATACAATTGTGAACCAACATTTTACTAGTGCCATTTTTGAGAGAGAAAAAACACCTATGGCCTTTGTGTTGTTGGAGACTCTTGTAGAGAGTTGTAAGTAATTCATTTTGAAAATTTATCTACTTATGTTTGTACTAATTTGACTATCTTTAGTTCATCAACATCACCACTCTAATGGCATCATTTATAGGGATTAAAGTGAATCTTGGCACTTGTGTTGCTATGGATTCTTGTATAGAATTATAATTATTTCATGTTGTGAAATTATCTACATATTATTTATTAATTTGTTATCTTGGCCATCAATACCACAACACTCTACTAGGGATGTGTCAAGAATTTAGAGATATGATAAATTAAAATCTACTATGTTTTTCCTAAAGAGCTATTAAAATTGCATGTTGGAAAGTGATTTCCCCTTTTGAACATAGTTCTAAAAAATTTAGTATCTTTGCCTTTTATCTCATCATTAATTTAAGCAAAGTACATTTTTAGTATGTATCATAATCAGTCTATGAACTTTTATATTCTATAATTCTTATTCTAGTGGGGACTCCAATTTTATCACTTGGTTTCAAGAAAGATTGGTGCCTATTTTTAATATCTCATTTTAGCTTTGAGAATTTTATTGTTTACAAAGTTGGAAGGATTGAGATCATATTTTAAAGGTGACTCATCAAAATAGCCTAGTTCTCCCTTAACTTTGCATCAAGGAAGAGGAAGTCAAGTTTGGTGTCCTATTAAAGTGAAAAGTTTAGTTTCTAAAGAGTGTCTAGATTGTGAAGATTTTGATAATATTAGACTTTTTATTAAACTTTATATTATTGAATACTATCAAAGCTTTCTTAGTAATTCAAAACCATCTAGTCCCATTTATTTTATAGCTCCTTCTTAACCAGTTAAATCCCCTTCTAAGTTCAATCCACAAAGCTACCTCATTCACCCCCTAACATCCCTTTGTCATTTGTTCTTGAGCCTCCCATTGAGCCAGTCATGAGACATAGGGACCAAGATGAGAATGAATGTCCTACATTCCAAACTCCCAGGTTTAGACCTATAAATTTTGATGTTATCCCATGAGGTCCCAAATGAATTAAGGAACCACCAATCAAAGATTGAAGAGAACAATTTAGTGAGTGGTGATTAACACTTTAGGTATTTTCATAACTCATTCAAGACTATGAGGTTGACAAGAGAATGTGTGCATTAATTTATTTGTACATATGCTAGAAGAACATGCATGCGAATGGTTCAATTCACTTCCCTAAGGATTTATTGATTTGTTGGAAGAAATAAAAAATGTTTTCAAGATTCAATATGGTGAGATTATTGATTCTAGATTTCTTTTGTCTAAGTTTGAAAACATCAAGAATTACCCCAATGAGTGCATGTAGGAATTAAATATAAGTTTTGATACAATTTTCAAAAATTGTAAAAGAAACTCTAAAAGTTCCTAAGAGAACTTAGTGGGAGAAGCAATTTTCAAAATGTAAATTGCAAATTGTAGTCAACTCTGCCAAATCTATGAGTCAAAGCTAGAGGACAAAAATCAACTAAAAAATAACTTTCAGGATAATTAGAGGGGAAAATGAATTTTAGAATTTTGTACTTGTGAAAATTTTAAATTTCACCTAGATCTCTTAAACCTCCTAGTCAATGCCAATCAGTAGGAGGTTTTAGTACAAGAGGGAACTTCCATAGCTAATTGTAATTTTGCAAAATGGTAAATTACAGTCAAAATTCTAGATTTCTATAGAAGAACTTTAGAGGTAAATGAGAATTCCAATTGTAATTTACAATTTTGAAAAATTTAAAATTATAGTTAGAGTTGTGGATTCCATAAAAGGAATATTTTTAAGGAAATAAGAACCCCAAGGGCAATTTCTAATTTTGTAAATTGCAAATTATAGTTGGAGTTTCTATTTACCCAAGGAGAGTTTTTCAGGGAAATGAGAACCCCAAATACAATTTATAATTTAAAAAATTGTAAATTGTACTTGGAATCCCTTTTCCCTAAGGGAACTTCCAAGGGGAACTACAATTATGAATTATAATTCTATAATTTAAAAAGGGAACATTTTATGGGGCTTACAATTATGAATTGTAATTCTACAATTTACAAATTGTAAAACTATCATGAGCTCTAGATTTATTCAATACAAATGAATTATGAAATTGAAAATGGGACCCAGAATTCCCCAAAACAAAGGAAAATTTTAAATTCACAAAAGTGATCAGAATTTCCCAAAATGTCAAAAAGTTGAAATTAATGCATTTATGCATTAAAAAATGTGGAGTTAGCCCTAAAAGAAAATTTGAAAAAAATCAAAGGAATAAAATTAAAGATGTGAAAAAGAAAGTTGGAGGTAAAAATAAAAATTGTAAAATAACCTAAGTTTTTTGCATTTTACATTACTTTTCTTATTTAAGCACTCCATGGGAGAAATATTGTAGGTTTGCAAGATCCCAGTGGGACATTCCAAAGAATATTTCTCAAGAAACCATGGGTATAAAGTTTTTAAATTTGATCATTGCAAAGGTAGGGATGTTATATGGCATGCATATGAGGAAGGACAACAATTAAGAAGGTTCCAGTTGTGAAAGTAAATGGTAAAAGGGCATTTCTAGGTAGTTGCACAAGAAGATAAGGGTTTTTCTTGGCCTCCAGCATTAATATTCTCTTTAAAACTCAAGTAAAATGCATTTTCAACCAAGTAGAGAAAAGGGTTCTTAAAAATATTCATCATTACTTATAGAGGTAGTTGGAACATTCATTTTTCTTGTAAAATAGTGAATATTCTAGGCATGGAAAAGGCTAATTTACAATTGCGAGCATCTTAGTGAGACTTTGGGATGTTGAATATAATTTTACAAATTTTCAAATGCAACCCCCTTTCATATATTTTAAAATTGAAAAAAAAGTACAAATAAAGGGTTCATCCTTTATTTAATGCTATTACTTGTGTTTTTTTTCCTAAGTCTAGGCTATTTCAACAAATTTTGGGATTCATTAATGTGTGTAGACATTGTATACCTTGCTAAGGTGGTTACATTTATATAGACGTTAGCAAGATTTGAGAGCATTTATAATATCTTCCTTGTCTAACATGGAGCAAACTCACCATGCCTATCACAATGGCAACATTTTGAAAAACTGATGTATGTAAGATATCTTTTTAAATTAATGAGATTTTTTGTGTTCTTATTATTTCCTATTAATGAAGGTTGTAATTTATTATGCAAGTTATGCTGATTGGACATTTGGTTTAATGTTTATTATTGGTTATCATTTTGAGCATAGATTTGGATTATAAATCCTTTCTACATTTTAACTTGAAAATATATTATTGAATAACTCTTTAAGGCACACTAGGCTTATGGAGTTGATAAGAAAAGGTGTTTGAAATTTTATTTTTAAGTGTATGCTCTAGAGTTTCAAGAATCATTTGCTATTTCTCATTGTCTTGCATTTGATTTTTTCTACATCTTTGCTAAGGAATATTGTCATGAATACTAGAATAAATGTTATTTTTTAAATATCACCAACACACCACCATTCATATTTACCTAAATTGTCCTACCTATCCTAAAGTATAAATAATATCCATTATTCCATAAGTTAAGTGTTATATGCCTATAAAATGTGTCTGCATTTTTCTTCGTTAAACACATAAAACTATAGTTTTCCATTCTGCCCATGTTTTTGAAAATTCTTTAGAATGAAGGTTGCATTCATATACCCATTTTTCAATAGATTTTATGTGACTTAATGAATTTTGTCATTCTGTGTGAGAACCCATCCTAGGTGTATCAAACAACTTTAGTTGTGCCCTAGTTATATTTGTGTCTCTTTGTGATAAAAATATTCATGGAGGTTAAATTACATAATCATTAAATGTGAGTAAGCTACCCCTTAGGTCATCTCACATTAGTTTAGGTAGATCCAAAAGAAGAAAGGATATGACCATAACCTCTATCAATTCTTTTCAATCATTTTCTATGTTCAATCTATTCTTGATGTTTAAATCTTCCATGACTATAATGACATATCAACAGGTTTTTCATATTTGTTTCCTTTTTCTCTCAAGTGTGAAAGGCTGAGTAAAAGAGGTATATAATTGGGAACCAACATTTTACTAGTGCCATTTTTTGAGAGAAAAAAAATACGCGTGGCCCTTGTGTTATTGGAGACTTTTGTAGAGAGTTGTAAGTAATTACTATTGAAAATTTATCTACCTATGTGTGTACTAATTTGACTATCTTTGGTTCATCAACATCACCAATATACTAGCATCTTATCTATGTATTAAAGTGAATCTTCGCACTTGTGTTGCTAAGGACTCTTGTAGAGAACTATAAGTATTTCATGTTGTGAAGTTCTCTACATATTATTTGTTGATATGTTATCTTGGCCATCAATACCACAACACTCTACTATGGATGTACCATGAATTTAGAGATATGATAAATTAAAATATACTATTTTTTTCCTAAAGAGTTATTAAAATTGCATGTTAGAAAGTGATTTTCCCGTTTGAACATAGTTCTAAAAATTTTAGTATCGTTGCCTTTTATCTCATTATTAATTTTATAAAAGTATGTTTCTATTATGTATCATAATTAGTTTATGAATTGTTATATTCTATAATTATGATTCTAGTGGGGACTCTAATTTTATCACTTTGTTTCAAAAAATATTAATTCCTATTTTTAATATCTCCATTTTATCTTTGAGTGTTATCTTTTTTGCAAAGATGGAAGGATTGAGATCATCCTTGAAAGGTGACTCATCAAAACAACCTAATTCTCCATTAACTTTACATCAAAGAAGAGGAAGACAAGTTTGGTGGCCTATTAAAGGGCAATGTTTAGTTGTTAAAGCGTGTCTAGATTGCCAAGATTTTGATAATCTTGAACTTTTTGTTGAACTTCCCATTATTGAAGACTATCATAGCTTTGATAGTAATTTAGAACCATATAGTCCCATTTATTTTATATCTCCTTCTTAACCATTTTAATCTCCTCCTAAGTTGAATCCACAAAGCTAACTCATTCACCCCTAACATCCCTTTTCCATTATGTTCTTGAGCCTCCCATTGAACTAATCATGAGGCATAGGGACCAAGATGAGAATGAGCATTCTTCATTCCAAAATCTCAGATTTAGACTTATAAATTTTGATGACATGGAGGATTACCGCAATGAGGTCTTGAATGAAGTAATGAACCACCTTCCAAAGATTCAAGGGAACAATGTAGTGAGTGGTGATCAACACTTTAGGGATTTTCATGATCTCATTGAAGAATATGAGGTTGAGCATGAGAATGTGTACATTAAGTTGTTTGTACATATGATTGAAGAAGATGCATTTGAATGGCTTAACTAACTTCCTTAAGGATGCATTGATTTATGGGAAGAAATGATTTTTTTTCAAGATTCAATATAGTGATAGGATCGATCCTATATTTCTTTTGTCTAAGTTTGAAAACATTAATAATAACCCCAATGAGTACATGCAGGACTTCAATATAGTATTTAGTAAGGCCATGATGCAGCTTCTCAAGAATAATTGACCTAGTGATACAACATGATTGCTTAAATATTATGATGCCTTTGACAAGAAGGTTGTGTAATAATTCAGCGATAAGGCTCCCAAGAACCTACATTTGGCATTAAATATGGCCTACCAAATTGAGAATAAAATAAAGGTTATGAGAAATCCCTTAAATAATTGGGTTGATGTAAAGTTGGTTAATCTAGAAAAAGCATAATCCACTAATATAACAAACCTTGAGGATATTGTTCAGACTTTTTCCTTCATTGTCAAAGAGATTTCTTATAAGTTGGGTAGAGATGAAAAAGGGATCCCTCATGGTCTACAAGTCAAGAGAGAGATATAAATTTGAATCAAGCACAAATAAGGCCTACTTTCTATAACCCAGATAATGATAGAGGGAAGAGGTCTACACATGATGAAAGAATGGATAAAAATTAGAATAGAGGGTCTAATAAATAAGTGCCTAATCTATGAAATGCCAAAGCTAATATGGTAAGTTATGACATTGATATTGATCGGTATGATAAGTTCTTCTTTCTCCATCCCCCATGTGATACTATCAATCTAATTGATGAAGATGTGGATTAACCTAAGTCTACATCATCTGATGACAAGATTTTGATATTTAATTGTCAAGACACTTGAATTAAAATATCTGCCTCCTTGGAATTGCTAAGTGCTACTATTATTGATCATTTTTTGAGTGCATTACAGAAGGTATGTGTCAAAACTTGTGAATTTGCTTGTGATGTTAATATGGCATAGGTATATGAATTATTTGTTCATGGTTTGAATTTTTAAGATTATTTATATTAATAAATATAATGGGGGAATTCCATCTATTTATAATAGGTAGCTGATAATTAATGCAATAGTTTCCAAATAGAAATAATACTACTTGAGAAGAAAGTATCAAGGTGTTTTTCCTCAAGGCACTACCCCTATAAATCTAAAGGTAGATGATGCAAGTAAGGAGTTTAAAGAAGAAATAATAGTCCCAAATTCATCTAATCTAGCACTTGTTTCCCAAGTTTCTAAGCTAAGAGGTGCTCAAGTTAATAATATAATTCCCTTGCTATATAATATCCCTAAGGGTGTGAATGATGTTATAAATAATACACCTTTTAAAACTAATATTAAACATATTAATTCATCCCAACCTATTCCACTTCAAACTTTAAGTGATTGTATTCAATCTGAAAATGTTGTCACCCTTCAACCAATTGCTCCTATTCATTAGTATAGTGTATGTGATATGGATCAAGTGTTGAGCCAACTGAAAATCACCATGTCACTTATTGAGTTATTATGAATACATAAATGTAGGAAGAGGGCATTTGAATATTTATAATTTGGTGAGAAACTAGGTATAAATGAAGTGGACCCACCCCCAATATTCTTAGATGAAGAAGATGAATCATAAGAAGTTATTGAACCAACTCTAAAAGTCTATTTACGGACTACATTAGTACAAAGTCAACTAGTTGTGAATCTATTTTATACAATCCTATAGATCAATGGTAAAATTATCCACAATTATATGTTTCATTCCATAGCTTATTGTAAGGTGATGCCCTAGGTGTCCTAAATGATCTCAAAGTGAAAAAAAATCAGCCTTTGGAAAATGCTATGCCATAGATTCATAAGTGGTTCTAATTTTTTGATAAGACAATAGGTTTGTTGTATAATTTATAGTGCATCTAGGTAAGTAATTGAATATGGACATGGTACTTTTGGACTACTCACCTAGGTGTGGGATGTTATTGTCATGAAAATGGGTTGTTAACATGGGTAAAAGTGTGCAAATGGACTTTTCCTATGACACCATTCTATTTGAGGGTAAAATGGTCAAAGTTTATAGAGATGAACGTGCTAAATGCAATTGAAGATCTGAAACATGTTATAAATCAAATAATATAAAAAAATATTTAGCTAGGCAACTTTTTTTGGAATATTGATGCTGATGAACAACCTACTATTCTTGATGTTAGACTTGACAAAAAAGGTGTTATTTGGAAGATGTATTTCGATAGGGCTCACTTTAACATTAGGAATGGAGTAGTGAGTGCATGAATATTACTAATGAGTATGAGGATCACTTGCTTCATTTATGGATTGCCTAAAAACATGGAATTTAACGTATGATTGTATAGGGTGAATCTAAACTACTAGTTAAGGAAGTTCAAAATGTTTATGCCATCAAAAATAAAAGGTTGAAACAATATTAAAATGATGTTTGTAATTTTGTTAAATTCTTTGATGCCTTCAACATTTGTTATCGTGACAGAAGTTTGAATAATGAAGTTGACAAAATTGTAGGGTCAGGTGCTTAGATTGATATTTAAACTATGAACCATCATTATCAGTATCAAGTGGAGGTGCCTATTAGACCTTCAATACCAGACAATGTTCATCATTGGTAGGTATTTGACGATAATGATAAGATCAAGAATTTTTTAAATTATGAAGTGGAACTCCATGATCAAATCATATATTTGGAGTCTATGGTTCAATTTTGTGATAGAAAGGAAACCTTGTTTGAGGACATTATTCAGCTGAAGACAAACACTCTCCCTAGAATATTGGTATGTTTAGAAGCATATTTTGATGGAGCTCATAGAATCAATACTCGAGACTCATTTATTTCAAAATATGAGACTGAATGAAATTTAGATTCTAATTAGAATCCATAGAAATTTTTGCTCGATACTCACCTAAGCACAACTGAGAAGTAGGTTTAAATGTAGTTGCTAATGAAATACTAGGATTATTTAGCATGTACTTATTCTGAATTGAAGATATCGGTGGAAGACTTGTTTTAGCATGTCATCCCATTTCATTATGATAGAAATCCTTTCATATATATATATATATATATATATATATATATATATATATATATATATATATATATATATATATATATATATATAAACACCATCTTGGATACTAAAATGCATGATGATTTAAAGAATCAAAGGATGGTGGGATCATTTAGGACATCAAGTGTTACTGCATGGAAAACCTCACCTTATTTAAGTCATGGTCCTATTGGTAATCAACATTTGTTGGAGTATAATAAACATTATTCTCCTATCATTATTATGATTAAAAAAATAATTGAGAATATGATGTAATAAAAAGGGCAAGAGATAATGGTTTTCAATTTTGATTGTAAGGGTTGAAACCCCTGTAACTAGGCATTCTTGAAGTGTGTTGCTACATTGTTTATAGGAGGTCCCTTTTGACTTGAATAGGGAGCCAACATGGAGGTCATGGAAGGACATGTAAACACTCAACAAAGCTATCAATATTACCACATTGGAGGTAGGGTATGGTCAAATAAATGAAAACATAGTAGGTTTTTAAAATTAGCAATGGTGGCATGGAAGGTAGCAATAAATAAAAACATAGTAGGTTTTAAAATATATAGATGGATAATGTGATGCGGAGTGGTACCAAGAAAAAGATAATGAAGTGAAGGAATATATAAAATTTCTTAACCACATAGCCATGCCAAAGACTTCAACTCTTGTGGAAAGAAGACAAGCATATAAAACAAAGTTTGAATTTTTGTTTGAAATAAGGACACATGGAATAATGGTGGGCATTTGGTGTCAAAATTAAATGTTGACCAAATTACAAAATGTGTTTGGTATTTATGTCAGAGGTGTGGGGGTCTAAAAGCAACTATATTTGAGGGGGTTAAAGTCCATCAGGGAGTTATGCGAGAAAAACAACAAGCCAAAAGAAAAAATTTAAATTAAAAATTGTTGTGAAAAGTCAAAATCTCATGTAATGAATGCATAAAGGTAAATGTAAAAAATGGGAAGTATAAATGTAATTGGTAGTTGTAAAAATTGTAAATTGTACTTTTCACTCCCATCTCCAAATCCCATGGGAGTAATAAAAATAGGAGGATGGTGGAAATTTTGGGTTTGAATCTAATTTTTATGAGCATACGAAAGAGCCCGTAGACTTGAATGGAAAATTCATTAAAAAAATTAACTTGAAAAGTATGCCAAATGAAGTCAAGAAAACACCTAGGGACTAAGAAAGAATGTTTTGATCTTTAGTGTTTTGGGGCTTCTTAGTTCTTATGCTTTAGTTTTCAATCTTGTCAGACTAGGGATGAAATTTTTATTGTTTGAATATGAATATAGATAAATTCATGGGTATTTTGACACAATGACTAGTGGATATATTAACATTGGCCATAATACATTCAAATAATCCAAAGGATCATTTATAAAAAAAGTTCAAATTAAAAGTGTTTGGGAATGTTATCCTCTTTTAGAAAAATATTTCAAGAAGATGATTAATGAAAACTATCTCACTACTAAAGAGTTTGAGTTTTATTTGTAAAACAAATAGGTGCTAAAATTTCTCCACTTATTGGCATCTATAGAAACATTCAAGTTTTGGGAATGACATAGTACTAGTTCCCTACATGATAGATGAAGACTTGATTAGCACATGCTTAGTGGATCAAGGAAATAATGCATTTCATAGAGAGATATTCCAATATAGGCACTTCTTTCTCCTCTAAGGGAATCAAAGGATCCCCTTCAGGGAAAGACAATCAGAATGTCAGTTCTATTTTATCCAGGATGGTAGAAAATGCTATGGTGGCTGAAAATGAGGGAGTACATTACTTTAATTCACAAAAAGAGGGTTGAATAATCTATAAGGATATTATATATGCATGTCATGGAAATATATACTCTCTAGTTAATTTTGAAGCCCATGCTAGAAGCAAACATCATGGACCCTCTACCAATATTATTTTGAAAGATGGTAGTTTTTTATTGTAATGCTAGATGCAAGTGTTGAATAATGAGAATATGAAAAATGGATGTAAATTATCCATTGAATTTTTAGTCATCAAGGAAAATCAAGATTCAAATGCATTGTGTAAAGAAGAAATATTTTTGTGTCTTTACTTCATACAAGTAAACACATGGTTTTTAAGAATCTTATATAGGGTACTTTGTTGGACAAGATTGAAAGAATGGAGTTGTGTAAAAGATGAAAGTTTAAAAAATTAAAAAATAAGCTCTAAAATTCCCTAGAAGATTTTAGTGAGAGAAGCAATTTACAAAATATAAATTACAAATTTCAATCAGCTCTCACAAATCCACAAGTCAAAGCTATAGGACGAAATTCAACTCAAGAAGAACTTAAGGGAGAATTAGAGGAGAAATGCAATTTTGTAATTTTATGCTTGTGTAAATTATAAATTACACCTAGATCTCCCAAACCCCCAAGTCAATGTCGATCAATAATAGGTCTTAGTGAAATAGGGAACTTCCATAGCCAATTGTAATTTTGTAAAATTGTAAATTGCATTTGGAGTTATGTATTCCCTAAGAGGAAGTTTTGAGAGGAATGGGATCCTTGACAATAATTTGAAAATTTTCAAAATCTCAAATCATAGTTGGAGTTTCAAATTCCTTAAAAGGAATATTTTTATGAAAATGGGAAGCTAAAGTGCAATTTTTAATTTTGTAAATTAAAAATTATAGTTGGAGTTCCTATTTACCCACATAATGTTTTTCATGATAATGTAAACCCCAAATACAATTTATATTTTTTAAAATTGAAAATTTTAGTTAGAGTTCCCATTTCCCTAAGGAAAATTTCAAGGGCAACTACAATCACAAATTGCAATTCTAAAATTTACAATTATGTAATTTAAATTTTTTTAATTTGTAATGTGAATTTTCCAAGGGGATTACAAATATAAATTTCAATTCTACAATTTGAAAATCATAAAATTATTGCTGAGCTATGGATTTACCCAATACAGAAGAATTACAAAATTACAAATGGGACCTAGATTTCCTGAAAACAAAGGATTTTTTTTTTTTTCAAAAGTTATGAATTTACATGAAAGGTCAAAATGTCAAAATTAATGAATTAAAAATTGTGGAGTTATCCATAAAATAAAAATTTGAAAAAATCAAAGGAGCAAAATGGTAAATTGTGATAAAGTAAGTTGGACCCAAAAAGAAAAAAAGGTAAAATGACCTAAGTTTTTACATTTTCCATTGCTTTTCTTACTCAAACACAACATGGGAGAAATATTGTAGGTTTTTAAGATCCAAGTGGGTCACTCTGAAGAATATTTCCCAAGCAGCCATGGGTATAAAGTGTTCAAATGACATCATTGCAAAGGTAGGGTTATTCGTTGGCATGCATATAAGGAACGACCACTATCTAAAAGTTTCTAGTTGTGAAAAAAAGTGGTCAAAGGGAATCTTTAGGTAGTCGTGTAAGAAGATAAATGGTTTTCTCACCTCTGCCATGAATATTCTCTTTCCAAATCAATCAAAATGCATTTATAAATGACAACAAAGGGTTATTTCAAATCTTCATCATTAATTATAGAGACAGTTAGAACAATCATTTTCCTTTCAAAATAATAAAGATTCTAAGGATGGAAAAGGGTATTTTCTATCTTGGATCATCTTGATGGGACTTTGGGGTGTTGAATAGAATTTTGAGAATTTACAAAATGTAACCCCTATTGCTAGATTTGAAAAGTGGAAAAAATATTGTAAACAGAGGGCTGGTATTCTATTAAAGGTTGTTGTTGTTCTTTATTTTTCCCATGTCTAGGATATTTCAAGAAATTTTTGGATCTATTGATGTGTGTAGACATTGTCTCCCATGCTAAGATGTTTTTAGTTGTATAGACATTAACAACCTTTTAGAGAATTTGTAATATATTTCCCTTGTCTAATAGGGAGAAAACTCGCCATCCTTGTCCCCATAGAAGCATTTTGAATATGTATGTAGGATATATTTTCAAATTAATGAGAATGATTATGTTCTTGTTATTCTTTGTTGATAAAGTGTGGTAATTTTTTTTTAAAGTTAGTTGATTGGACATTTATTTCAATTTTCATTACTAGTTATCATTTTGAGCATATATATAGATTAAAAAACCTTTCCACTTTTTAAATTGAAAATGTATTGTTCAATAACTCTTTAGGGCACCTTGGGTTTATGGAGTTGATAGGAAAAAGTGTTTGAAATTTTAGTTATAGTGTATGCTCTAGAATTTTAGGAATCATTTGTTATTTCTCGTTATCTTACATTTGAGTTTTTGTACATCTTTGCTAAGGAATATTTTAATGAATACTAAAAGAAACCCTTATGTTTAAAAATCACAACACACCACCCTTCATATTTACCTAACTTGTACTACATATCCTACCCTACAAATAATGCCCATTGTTGTATATGTTAAGTGTTATTTGCCTACATATGCATAAATATTTCATAATTAGAATGTGTTTGAATTTTTTGCTCTAAAGAACCATCACTGAAGTTTTATATTTAGCCCATATTGTTGAAAATTATTTAGAATGAAGTTTTTATTCATATACCCATTTGTCTTTAATAACTTGTATGTGACTTAGCTCATTTATTTTTCCCATATGATAACCTTCCTAAGTGTATTAAACAAGTTTGGTTGTTCCCTAGTCATATTTGTGTCTCTTCATGCCAAAAATCCCCATATAGGTTGAATTATAGTATCACTCTATGTGAGAAAGCTACTCTTTTCATCCTCTCACCTTGGTTCAAGCAGAGCCAAAAGTAGCAGGGAGCTAACCATACCCTCTATCAATGCATCATAGTCATTTTTTATGTTTAGTCCATTCTTTAAGCCAAACCCTTCCATGAATATAATGACATATTAGTGGGTTTTACATCTTTGTTTGCCATTTCTCTCAAGTGTGTAAGGCTAGGAAAAAGAGGTGTACTACTAGAAAACAATAACGTTTATGTAGGAAAAAAATGTTTGAATATGTTAGGAGTTTCAATATGGGCAGATGTTTAATAAGTTCATTGTGTCCATTACAAAAGAGGGATTTGGAGATCATGTCAACTAATAATAATATGCCCCATTATGTGGACAAATTTAATTTTAAACAATATTTCAATAATAAATAAAAAACATAATTTAATAAAAAAAAAAAAGTTTGTGCACTACATATTATTATATATAAACTAAAACACATAATTATTACTACTATCAATGACCCAAACCCATTATGAGCAGTGATTGGAAGTGTATGTAGCCTCTAGATGCTTAAAAGTGGGACATGGTATTATGATTTGCCCTGATCTTGAACCATGGCTGCATGATAGTAAAATTTAAATGAGTGTTTCCATAATATTTTATTGTTATTATGATTTTTCACGCCTTTATGTTTTGATAATACATGTTTATTTTTTGTTCAAAAAAACTTGTGAAATTTTGTTATATGTTTAGAGAATTTATAATGTCTCATTTTTTCCTTAATATTTATTACAAATTGTGATTTTCCTTAAAAAATTATTTAAACATACATTTATTATTATATACTCAAGATGTTTATTCTATTACATGTGAGTGCTATTTATTTTCAACATACTCTTTCCTATGATGTAAAAGTAATCACCTAAGGTATACTATTATTTTTTAGCCCTTTTTTTTTCTAATACTTATAATATAATTAGATTATAGGAAAATATATTTTGTATTTTAGTGTTAAGAATGAGGTTATGCCATGTATTAGGATCATGAGAGGTGAATAAATTGAGTGAATGACATTAACACATAATTATTTATAGATATTATTCACCATAAAATTTATTTCTAAATTATTATGTATATGTTTGTTTTTAACCCTAGTTTGGATTTAGATGCTACTTGGGTAGGTATTGTTAAGAATAAAAAAAACATAGGGAACAAACGTGAATATCATATCTATATTAGGATAGTTAAATGCTAAGATTAAAAATAACATATACATAATTTATTAAACTATGATATGGTATAAATGTAGATTAAAATTATGATAGATATATAAATTACATAAAACAAAGTAGTTAGCTAGTTTTGATGTAAATATAGTGTTAGATCTGAAACATGGTAAAATCAAGTGGAAAGATAGTTGTGAAAAAATTGTTGGATTCTAGATCTAGTGCCTTTGGCTCTTAGGATGGTTGTATCAACCCTTGATGATATTATTGATGATATTATCCATATCTAATTCTAATATCTTATACATTAATATCTAGTGAAAAAGGATGTAACCACCTGAATGCTTCAAGGTTTTTCATCATCTTTACTCTGGTGTATTTAAATCTGGGTCATAGACCATTACTTCTTTTGAAATGGAAAAACCCTACCCTTCCATATTCAATATGACCTTGGATAAAAATTGGTTAGTTGGCACACTATATTGAGGTAACCCACAATGACCCTATTATCAAAAGGGTACTACCTACATATCCAAAAATCTAAAAGAGGGAATCAAACTCATGTAGTTGTCCCTTATGTATTGGATTACGTGTTAACCATGAAATTTATTTAAATTGAGTACAATAATGACCTATCTTGTAACTTAGAAATTAAGACCTTATGACTACTTATTTAGTGTTTTAGAATTGTATATATATTGTACCTATGCCTAATGTGTAAATAGGGATGCTTTGATCGATTTAGTGATTGATAGATTAATTTTTATACGTGCCTTAGTCTCTTTGGTATGATTTCTAGGTTAGGAATGAATGAAGGTTGATCTGATATTTATACCAATCTTATGAAGAGATAAATCACATTAAAAAACTTAGGCTGACCATTATACTATGTTTCATTTCCAAATTAGATGACTTTAGGGCATTAGATACTTATGTCAAAGTATGAAAACAATGTCAATGATATCATATATCCTAGACATTTGTGTAAAGGGAGTAGTAAAATAGGTATATGATCATAACATGCATAGGTGTAAGATAAGTAAATTTCAAGCATTATATCAAGATATGATTTTTATTTCATCAATATATGGCTAATCAGACTAAGAGATAGGAAAAGGGGTAAAAGATAGAGTAGATGTGAAGTTTACATAAGCAAGGCATGTGTAGAACTAAGAGGAGAAAAAAATGTCTAAGTTTTCCATGTGTAAGAAAATGAGGTAATACATAATAAAAAAATATCATGTACATTTACCCCCAACCCTATTTAATCTAGTAATAAAATAACTAGTTTAAAATAATTGAATAAGTGTGTGGGTGTGTGTGCACACCTTGTCTTTATTAGAGTTGAATTTGGGTGATTTTATATAGAATAAACTACATCCAAGAAAAATTTATATTGTAAAAAAAGTGCGTATAAACTGGGTTAAAATTACTTGACATAGATTGAAATTGTAATAGAAAGGTTTAGAAGTACCCTTGTGTGTTGATGTAATTGCCTTGTCTTTTGGAAAGTTATTTTGAAAAATATGTATCATTGTGAGGATCTAAAAATGAGATTAAAGTAAATATAAATACATATTCAAAGTGTATATATACAAGGAGAGAGAGAGAGAGAGAGAGAGAGAGAGAGAGAGAGAGAGAGAGAGAGAGAGAGAGAGAGAGAGAGAGAGAGAGAGAGAGAGAGAGAGAGAGAGAGAGAGAGAGAGAGAGAGAGAGAGAGAGAGAGAGAGAGAGAGAGATAAAAGTGATTAAAAGGCACATGCCCAAAACTTTGGAGTAAAAGTGAGCTTCCACATAGCAATTGAGATTAGCTCAACTGTGTAACCCACTAATACTTATAACCTAGTGAGGATACTTGATGCAATCAAATCAAACCTAAAAAATTGGAATGATTGAGTGATTTAATCTCATGAAGAATACTAGAAGGTGAACCAATTATTGTAGTGAATTGATTCCCTAAAGTCTATAAAAAAATCTACAAGGTATCAATACGTGCAATGGTTTTAAAATATGAGACTAATATGAATTTTTTAATATTATGAAATGTTTCATGACACATGCACCTTAGATATGTCTCATGTTGGAAATATGTATGGCAATGGTAACATGTATATAATTCTATCATAAATGTGTATTTGAATCATATAACTATGTAAGGTTGAGTACATGCTTCTAATGTATTCCACAACTATATATGGAGAAATATTAAAATGATACAAGTACCAATGTGGAGGGTATGTTTCCAAAACATCCACCCATTATAATTTGGAGTTTATAAATACTAAATAGGTGTGAAAAATATTGTTCAAAACCATGACCTCCCTACATTTGTGAAATGATTAATTACCATATGTTGAATAAATTTAGAGAACATGCTTTTAAAGCATGCCCCCATTGAATTTGAAAATCACAAAATCCATGTTCCCATGATATTCCCCTAATGAATCCACAAACTGGTGTAACTACCAAATACTAAATAAATAAGGAGAACATGCTTTCAAATCATGCCCACATTGAATCTAAAAATTGTGAATGTGTGGAATCCATTTCCATATGACATGCCCCCACTAAAAATACAAACTCTCAATTTATGGAGAACATTATTCCTAAGCATACCCCCACTAATATGCTCCCACCCTTTAAGGTGAGGGTAAAATAGTACCTGGAAGTTACCTCAACTAAAAAGGGTAAGACAACTATAAAATCTATGAATTTAACCATGTAGCATATAAAAGCAACAAGTCTAGCTAAATGTATCATTCAATCATTGATAATGAATGTGATCTCATTTATGCCTAAAATGTATGATAAATATCATGGCAACCTATAGATAGTAATAGTATGATATCAACAAGTAAACACATGAGAGCATTCAAAATAAACTCAAAAGGCAATGGTTCAAGGAGACCTGAAACAAGGGACATGTTCAAATGCCAAAAAATAAAATGGACGTGACTTAGTAAAATTTAAAAATAGAAAATAAATACATATTCACATGTTCACATAAGAATCAATTTCATATTTAATTGTCCAAGAAGAAAATCATAGGTACATGGGTTGTATATAATGGAGCATATTTTAAATTATCAAATAATTAAGACAATATTATGGTAAAACACTTTAGGAAGTACATAAATTATAAGCAAAAAAACCATCATAAATATGTCATAGTGTCCACTGAATCAAATGTGTTATTAAAATATTTCAAGTGTGTACCATATCAAATACCATTTATAATATATAACCATGGATAATAGGCATGTGTAAGTACATATGCAAGCTTAAACATGATAGTGAATGATGTGATCATAGAATGATATAACCTAGTAGTGTCAAAATCTAAGAATATAGATGCCCTAAACATCCTAATAATGTGAGTAAATGGAGATCCAAACACCCATTAGTTTATATAATCATGTACTTTTCTAGGCCTATAAATGTGCATTTAGTACTAAAATGATATGCTATCCCTCAACATATAACTAGCACATAGATGCCAAGGAGTTGATACAAATGTAGGTGTTGAAATAGTTTTTGGTTTTTGGAATGTTTTGATTCATTTATTATTTTTGAAATTTTGATGATAAGGAAGATCATCCTATGATGAAATATAATGCATGGTTGTAGATATCTCCCCTCATTTTGAACCTTACAACCTTGGATTGGCCTTGAAACTTGGATTGGCCCGAAGTTACGTAACATTTATAAATAAGTCATATAGATGTTAATAATTCCATATTTTTGTGCATAATACTCTTTAATCATTTTATCTCCTTCCTTTATTCGAGGAATAAAACATTCATACCTTGAATGAGATATGTTAATTTTTTTTGGATGAGTAAGTATGAAAATAACATACTTGTTCACATTCAAAAGTAAATGAGTGAAGGACTCATATTGATTATGAAATATTATTTCCTTTAAAGGGTAAAGAGACCTAAACTAAATATAAACTATAATTCTAAATTTGAGGTTTTAAATTCTATTTCATATGATGTAATTTTTAATGTAATAATATAATATTGAAGGTACCCATCATCACATTCTTTGAAATTTTCAAAATGTTCTATTGTAAGTTTTGGCATCTTGTGAATATTAAAATTCATGAAGAAAGAATTTTTCAATTATAATAATGTGATTAAGGAACCCTTTGGTAGGATAAAGGAAAAGATTTAAGCCTCATTTGTAATGTTCATATGAAAAAGTTTTAGTGTTAATTTTTCATCTTGTGCCCATAGACTAAAAGAATGTACACAAATAATCATGTGGTCGAATGGGCATTTATGTGTTGCAAAGAGAGTGAAATGTAGTATCTCAAAACTTTGTGGATAAGGATATTTAGTAATACATTGTGCAAGAGGTTGATTATTAAATAAGATAATAGTTTCATTAATATTATAGAAAGCCATTTCCATTTTAAGTATAGAAACCTGTATTTGAAGATACTCAATAATGTTCATCATAGACATAACATAATCCTTGTGAATGTTGATGTTTGACATAGGTGTTATCATTGGTTCTATAACACCACCTCTCTTGAATCTAGGCATATGAGTACCATCATCCTCAGGGATAATAAGTGTGAAGTTTTAATGCTTGCATTTTGGATTTTTTGGTAATGTTAATGGATATTCAAATTTTGGTACACTTGGTGTGTTATCTTAAGAACCTGAAATGTCTTTGGAACTTAATTGATGATCCTTTGGTAAAGATATGACAATTACAGATTTAGGAAGAATTAGTAATGACACCTATTTTTTTCTAGAATAAACCTCCTTTGGTTTAGACATCTTGATTAACATTAGTACATGGTTTTTATTTGCAACAATAATATTTGTTTGTTCTATAGATGTTGGATGTTTCCTTTTTTTTGATGGCTTAATATGACTTGGTAAAGATTACATAATTTCTTGATTAACCTTTTGTAAATTTTTAATATCAAATGAATGCCAAAAAGGATAATCACCATTGATAAGAGGAATAATTTTTGGAAAAGTTAGAATAGGATGGGTTTTGATCAATGAACTTGAAGGAACATCATATTTATGACTGACTTGTAAATCCTCCATGATTTCCTTATTGACTTGATAGAAATTATCATGATCAAATGAAGGTACATTTTCTCTATGTGCAACCAATTTTCATATAGAAGGCACGGGAAAATGGTTTGGACCATCCTTGGGAAGGATCAAATTATGCCTTGAAGGGATGATAACATGGACATGATTAGATGGATAATAATTACCACAATTAAAATCCTTGATATTGTATGACATAGAACTTGGAGGAATGCAATTATAATGGATTTTAATTCTTGATTTAAGATATCATTGAAGGGTTTCATAATTATAGTTATTAAATAAATCAATGTAATCAATGATTAAATTGTTAAAGAACACCAAGTAAAATAAAAGGTAAGAAATAGTCAACTAAAAGAGAATTCTTATAGAATAATGATGATGAAAGGTTGAGTTTACCAAATGTTTAATCCTAATTTGGATTTAGATCTGAATTGGGTATATAGGTTTAATAATATATAAATGATAGGGAATAATGGAAAATATCATATCTACAACATATCAATTAAATATTAAATTTAGATACAACATATACTAAATTTATTAAACTATGATAAGCTATATATAAACCTTAATTTTATGAAGATATTAAATTTACCAATAGGAAAAGGTTATCAACAATAACTAGTATTGATCTATATTAAATTATTCATATAATTACTAACCATTTTAAGTTATCTTCAACTTCAAATTAGAGTTGACATGTAAAAATGAAAACACTAGAGATAAATAATACTTGACCTGCTATTTTGAGTACCTATTATTTTTTGTAAATTTTGTATGAAAGCATGCATAGCTCTAAAAATATCCAAAAAGTAAAATAAACTCTAAAATTAACCTATCAAAATAAATAAATCTAAAGTTGAGATCTAGTTACAAAAATATAAAACTTATAAATTTAGAAAAAAATCCAAAAAAAAATTAAATGGCAATTTTAGACCCTAAAATGGTCATGTAAGGTCTCAAAAAATATCAAAGACATCCCATTTCTAAAAGGGTATATTATATCTGCATTGAATTTTTTAATTAGATCATTTTGATAGAAAGATGGGCTAACATAGAGCTATAGATCAAAATTGATGGTCTCTAAAAGTTTGGCATCTTTTTCTACATCATTTTCCTCTGGTTAAAAATAACATAGCTCCTACGAGTTACATTGATTGTATTGCTTCCATTTATTCTTATCAATATTCTTTAGCTCCCATTCTGTAATCTAAGTTTTGTTTTCTTGTTGTAATCCTTCCCACTATACTAAATACTTGTCATAACTTTTTACCTTGTATTTACTATCTTCTTATCCAGAACATGCACTATGTTTTTATTCTTCATCTTTAACACCTCTTGATTTAAACCTACTTTATCATGTTCTTAACATTCACCATATTCTACATGGAAATCATATAAATTTGAAACACTAAATATAGGAGAGATATCAAAATTCTATCGTAAACTCACATCATAAGAATTATCATTGATTTTCTTCATAATTATGTATGGCCTAATTTTATTGTACTTCAAATTTTTATATGTGCCTTTCTGAAATCTCACTTTCCTAATGTAAACCATAACTAAATATCCTTCTTCAAATATTTTGGACCTTTTTTGACATATGGTGTTATTTTATACTTTTCATTACTTTCTTGCAACTTTCTTCTTAATTATTATTTTAATTATTGTATATATATTGAAAATGCTTTTACATCATCACTAACTCATTTTGTAACTGGTAAATGTATAAAATTTAAAATATTCATAGGATTTCTCCCATAAATAATCTAAAACGTTGATTTACCTATTGATATATTCACTGAACTATTATAGACAAACTTAAATTATGGTAAACCAAGTCTTAATTGCTTGGGATTCTCTCCAATTATACATCTCAATCAATTTTCCAAGGTCTTATTTACAACTTTTCTCTCTCCATATCTTTTTGGGGGTGATATACTCTATCGAATTATATCTTAGTCCCCATATTCCTCTAAAAAGTCCTCTACAAATAGCTTAATTTTTTTGTGTCCCTAATTGATGTAATGGTTTTTAAAACACCATGTAATCTCACAATATCTTTAAAAAATATTTCTACAATTCTAGTGGGATCATTGGTTTTCTTACATGCAATCAAATCAACCATATTATAAGACCTATCTACAACAATAAAAATAGAAATATTAGCCCTCTATGTGTTTGGTAATCCCATGACAAAATCGATACTCAAATTCATCCATGGTCCTCTTATAACTAGTAATGGCATGTACAACACCATATTTTGAGCATATGTTTTTGCAATCGAACATATCCTACGACTTGAAACATATATTATCACATATATTTTTTTATTTGGCTAAAAATACTTCTCCTCCAACAGATATATTATTTTTATCTTACTAAAGTTTCTTGATAAACCATCACTTCACAATTATATTTAACATTTTCTCTTATAGACCCAATTAGAATACATAATTGTTACCATTTAATGATATACCCATCCTACGTAATATACTCTTCATAAAAATTACTTGTATCATGTGTCAATGGATTACTACATTACTTAAACATCTTATCAAAATATAGATCAATATCATTAACTTATTTAATAAATTTAAATACAACTACTTCACTCACCATAGTAGTCATCAACCCCACTTGCCTGCTCAAGGGATCAACTACCTATTTCATTTTTCATCATTTATGCTTCAATATAAAATAAAACCTTGAAATAGATACACCATATTTGCATGTATACCATTTAACTTCTTTTGAGTGTTCACATGCTTCAAATCCACATGACTAGTAAATAAGATAAACTCCTTAGGTAGATAAACTCCTTAGGCACTAGTTAATTCCTCGAATGTCTTAATACTTTTACAATGGCATAAAATTTAACATCATACGCAGAATACTTTGCTCTTAGATAATTCAAGTTTTCACTAAAATATGCCATTGACTTTTTTTCTTGAATAAAAAAGACACTAATTCCCATAAATAAAGAATCACAATCAGCCTCAGACACTTAATAAAAATATGGTAATGCTAAAATAGGTTTTTCTATAAGTTTCTTTTTCAAAAACTCAAAGCTTTCTATTGCTACCCTTGTCCATGTAAATTATTTTCCTCTAATAAAATTTTTATTGGTGCAAGAATATTAATAAAATTCATAATAAATTTAATGTAAAAAATTGTTAAACCATGTAAAATTCTTATCTATATGATGGTCTTTGGGATAGGCCACTCAATAATTACCTTTAATTTTTCTTCATCCATTCTTAAACAATCTTTTGAAACTACAAATCTGAAAAATACCAAAATATTATACATATATCTCAACATATTCAAATTAACATTTATATTCTCTTTTACTAAAAAATATAATACCATTCTCAAATATTTTAAGTGCTCTTATTTATTCGTATAAAATATTAAAATTTCATCAAAATAAACAACCATAAACTTACCATTATATTCTTTTATCATTAAGTCCATCATCCTCATAAATGTTCTACATTTATTAAAAAACCTTAAAGGAATGACCATCCACTCATATAAACCATCTCTATTATTGAATGTTATTTTCCATTAATCTCCTTAATGAATTCAAATATGATAGTAACCACTCCTTAGATCAATCTTGGTAAAATACTTTGCTTCTGCAAGAACATCCATCATATCATCTAAAGGAGGTATGGGAAACTTGTACTTGATTGTAATTTTATTAATTTATATACTATCCACACATATACTCCACCCTCCATACTTATTTTAATTTATAAACACTGGTGTTGTACAAGTTCTCATGATGTCCCATATTATACCCTTCCTCAACAATTTAGTAACCTGCTTATTCAATTTTGTATGTTCTATTGGAATCATCATATATGATGATTTATTGGGTAGATCTGATCCTAGAATCAAATAAATATGATGCTAAATATCTATATTTTATGGTAAACCATATATTAACTCATCAGGTATAACATATGCATATTCTTTTAGCACTACTTCTACTTCTGTTGGTATTTGCACCACATATGTGTATTTTTTATTTGGTACTAACACATAGTAACAACCTATCATCTTAACATATTTGATACTTATTTAATATGTAAAAAACTACCCTCATACCACCTTTATAAAAATAGTATGTGTACTTTGTTCCATCATGAAATATTTTTCTATCAAACTGTCATGACATTCTCAATAATATATGACATACATCCATTGGTATAACATCACACTATATTTCATATTTGTAATTTATACCCTTAAAAACTTGATCAAACACATTTTATCTATTGTAACATTATTACCTTTACTAAACCATAAAATCATATAAGGATTAGGATGATTTTCAAACTATAAATCTAGTTTCTTAATCATATCTGTATAAATAATATTTTCAAAACTACCACCATCTATAATTAATTTCCGTATATCTTGCCTCCTTTACTAATCCTTGTTTGAAATATATTTGTTCATATCCACACATCACCATATTCTTTATTATTCACATGTTTTTTACTTGGATAGATCATTGTTCTTCTCATCATGATATTTTTCCCAATAACCATTACTGCAACTTCAATATTTTGCTCTTTTGACATAGCTTCAACTAAATTCACTCTTGGGAATTTATCTTTCCTCTTTTTTCTATCTTGGTAGTGTGGACACTCAAACTCTCTATGACCTTATTCTCCACATATGTAAGAAACATAAGACATGCATAATTTGGAAACCATCAACTATCACCACCATAGCTTCATCCTTTTTGAAATCCTCTTCTTCTTTGTTGGTTTTAAAACCCTTGTCTATTATCTTCATGTCTTTCTAGACCACATTGTCATTCTCCTATAGTGGTATTAAACTAGCCTTTGCTTGTATTAAACCCACCTCATCCCCTTATATGAGGGGATTATTCTCTTCTTGTCCCAATAGATCTTTTTCTAAAATTATGTCTATTTTTTTCTTCTGCCTTCAAATCTAACTGATAAGCTTACTCCATACAAAGTAATATATATGTGCTTAATTCATCGTAAATAGAAAAAATTAAACCATTTACATTTCTTTCTAGCATCTACTCTTTTGTCTCATCATTCTCCATGCATATGGAAAACTAGTAAAATTCATCTATATACTCTTGTATTATGTGAACCTTATACCTCAAATTTTAACATATTTTGTATCAGGTTTTTACGTAATCTAAAGGAATAAATTTATACCATAGATTTTTATTTATCATTTTTCATTAGTTATTCTTTTGATTACCTTTTTTTTTATCTTAATTTATGATGATGATCTTACCAAATCATTGCATGTCCCTTACACTTCATGCATGAAAACTTTAACTTTTTTATCTTATCTCATAACTCTCCATTCAAAAAATTCTCTATATTATTCATCCAATCTATCAAATCCGCTCATTTTTAACTTCCTCCATAACATGGAACATTAATTTTGAATCCTTATTTCATTCTTTCTAAATCTCTAACCATCCTCTTTTCCATTGATTGAAGTTATTCTTATTGCTCCTCTTGTAAAATTTATTCTTCATGATTTATGTCATCTTCTACATCATGTTGGACTCTCCTTTATATTTAATTTTCAATGATATTGGTTAATTTTTATACTTGCCTCTATAGCTATTACATATTACTGACTCTCCTCATCCTCTCACAACCTCTTACACATTTAAGATTTGAACTTGCTATGATATAAAATAAAAAATTAGAATACTATCAAGATAATAAAATTAATAATAGAAAAATAATCATATTGATTTCTATTGAATGATTAAAATAATTGTAAACCATGCGTAAATAAGCTGTAATGTAGAATTGGAGCTACATGCAAAATTTAGAACTCTAAAACTAAATAAAACTCAACCTACTATTTTTAACATCTACTATTTTTAGTAAGTTTCAATGCAAGCATGTCAACTCTAAAAAAATATAAGAATAAGCTAAACTCTAAAATTAACTTATCAAATAAATTTCAACTAATATTGGATGGTTAAAAAAATAAGTTATTTATAAATTTAAAAAAAAAACCTAAAAATAATTTTAAATAATAAAATCAAACCCTTAGATGGTCATTTATTATGTTCAAAAATTATCCAAAACATCCTAGAATCAAAAGGTCATGTTATGAATGTATTGAATTTTTTGAGATAGTCATTTTGGCATGAAGATGGGATGACATGAAGCTATGAATCAAAAGTTATTGCCTCCAAAGGTTTGGATTATTTTTTTACAATAACTATAAATGTAAAATATAATTATGATAGATATATAAATGAAATCAAATTACTTAGTGAATTATGATGCTAACATAGTGATGGATCTAGAATAAGATGAAAACAAGTAGGAAGATAATTCTAGATTAATTTTTTAATTTTGTACTTGGAGCCTATGGCCCTATGAATATATGTATCATCCCTAAATGCTTACAATAATACTATTATCCATGTATGACATTAGAATCTTATACATAATAACTATTAAGATAGGATGAAACCACCTAAATGCTTCTTAGTTTTTCATCACCTTTGCTTTAGTGGATTTAGGTTTGCATCATGAACAGTCACTCCTTGTGAAATGGAAAACACTAGCTTTTCATATTCAATGTGACCTTAGGGAAAAAAGGGTTAATGGACACATGATACTAAAATAAATGGTAATGAACTCATTCTCAAAGAGTGTTACCTACATATCCAGTACTCTAGAAGAGGGCCTACAACTCATGTGGTTCTCCCCTATGCATTATCTTTTATGTGAATCATGGAATGTGTGTAAAGCAACTATAATAGTAACCAAACTTGTAACTTGGTAAACAATACCTTATGATTGATCTTTTATAATATTAAACTTTTATATGTGATATACGTATGGCTGGTGTGAAATTATGGGAGCTTTGACTAATTGAGTTCTTGATATAGTGCTTTTGATA
Organism: Torreya grandis; assembly: GCA_037957365.1. Classification (NCBI taxonomy): domain Eukaryota; kingdom Viridiplantae; phylum Streptophyta; class Pinopsida; order Cupressales; family Taxaceae; genus Torreya; species Torreya grandis. The sequence continues at coordinate 478,385 of JARHVA010004431.1, forward strand.
AATGCCTTAGTATCTTTAGTCTGATTATTAGGTGAGGAATGAATGAGGAATGATATTTTATTGATACTAATCCTATCAAGAGATAACTCAAATTAGATCACTTAGGCCATTCATAATAATACATTATTTTTTAAAATTTGATGGCTTTAGGGCACTAGACACTTGCATCAAGGAAAGACTACTATCGATGTTATTGTCTATCCTAAACATTAGTGTCTAAGGAGTATAAAAATAGATATAGAATCAGAACTTGTAAAGGTGTAAGTACATTTTAAGCATTTTTGGAAAGGTAAAATAAATGTGTCATTAATATAAGGATTTTATAGTTAAGAGATAGGCCAAGGGCCACAAGATAGAGTAGATGTGAGGCTTGTGGAAGGCATATCTAGAACTAAAAGTAAAACCAAAGGTCTAAGTTTGTCAAGTGTACAAGACTAAGGTGCTTCATAAGGACAAAACATCATCTATAGTTTTTCAAATATAAATGATATTATTTTGAAAATATTTACATAATGATATTGATTTGACCCTAGCTTACCTATTAATGCTTTCAAATAGATTAACATATATCAACATTTTTATTCAACCATTTCTTAATTTTCAAAGAAAGATAATAAAATTAAATACTATAAAAAAAATTATTAGACATTCTTTTCATCTCATGGAATAAAAAAACTAGTTATGTAAAACAAATCAGTGGAATTTACTACTCACATTAACTTTACCACAACTAAATTCACTTCATATTTTCAATAGGAGACCCACAACTTTTAATTTCCTTTGACATAAAAAACATTAAATTAAATTATTTTTCAACCCCCTATATCTACCACATGGTTTTCAAGGAAAAAATATATAAAAAAATCTATTTCCATCTCCATTAATTTTTAAAAAAGTCATAAAGTGATTCAATGTTTATCATTCTCACATTTTAAAACAATCCTTTATGTCAAATGTTAGAGTCAACTATAAAAAAAAAATTCTGATGAAAATCTTATAAAAAAAAGACTTGAAAATGATTATATGATTAAAATTTAGTTTTTGCATGTCTAGATATCAAATCCACACAATATTTCAAACACAAAATGACATGAAAGAACTATGTTAGACACATTTTCAATCTTAACTATCATTTTAAATAATAATAAAACATTGTATTGCCACCTACCAAAATAAGACATCCATTTACTACTTGATTCATTATCCATGGTTGAATATGGATGATGAATATGATCACATTGATTTTAAATCTCCATTATCTGATTAAAGAATAAAAAATATCAATTTACCAATGGTTATAAAATTAAATCACAACTACAAATCCTTTCAAGGCTTATGGATCTCACCATTGTAAACTAACACTTTTTTCCAAGGAGATTAAGATAACTATCCAAAAATATTTATTACCTTTAACTTGTGTGTGTGTGTGTGTGTGTGTGTGTGTGTGTGTGTGTGTGTGTGTGTGTGCGTGTGTGTGTGTGTGTGTGTGTGTGTGTGTGTGTTGTGTGTGTGTGTGTGTGTGTGTGTGTGTGTGTGTGTGTGTGTGTGTGTGTGTGTGTGTGTGTGTGTGTGTGTGTGTGTGTGTGTGTGTGTGTGTGTGTGTGTGTGTGTGTGTGTGTGTGTGTGTGTGTGTGTGTGTGTGTGTGTGTGTGTGTGTGTTTTTGAATTTGGTGCATAAAACAATGCATAATATAGGTTTAATCATGGATAAGAGCAAGTTGTTGATCCTTCTCATAGATGCACAAAAGACAAAAATGGGGATTAGGCTGGGTCCTAGACAAACCAGATTCAATAGCTCAAATTATTTTAATTTTATGGGAACAATCTAAGTTACTCTCTTCACCCTATCAACACAATGAGGTGTACAAGTAAGATATCTTTCACTTCAACATATGCTTTGGGGTTTTAACGTAGAGAGGCTAATCAAGTTACCTATATTTAGGAAAGAAGATGAGATCATGCATACCTTGTTAAGTAGATATAACTAGGGGGTAATCATTTGTCCCAAGATATAATCATCTAGATAAATGCATAGACCATGGAAAAGGCCACATGCCTCCCAAATCCTATAAAATATTTGTTTCTATACAATTCCACTGCACCAGCAATTTATTCATTTTTTTGGGAAGAATCTCCCACTAGGTCAAGTAGAGGAACCCAAATTGACTCCATTTAGGATGTTGTAATTCAAATTCTAGTAGAGTGTATTACAAAGAGGTTTTAGTAGATAATAAAGCAGGCTAAGTAGGTAAAAAAAGAGTAATTAACATTATGTATCACATGATACACCTAAATGATAACTTTAATTGGCTCATGTTTCTTGAATTTGAGCTTACCACTAATATCAATAATCTACTTTCAGGTAGATCACATAATTTCCAATATTAGTTTATGTTTTATTGTTATGCTTCAACCAATGCAAGTCATCACTATGCCAAGTTAATGTTAATATGGACTTTTGGCCTTCTACTACCCTCATAGGCATCATTTGGACTAAGACAAGGAAATATTATGAGCAACTGGGGTGGTTTAACACATGGTGACTTGAGGCTCTATCTTTGATCAAGTCACACCCTCACATTCCATGAGATGTCATGCAATATTTTTGGTAGAATGCATCAATAAATAAGTTTTAAAATGGTATTAAAATCAAGGTGCATGAGTTAGCCATATCAATTGTCATTTCAATGGCCTTTTTTATCATAATGGTTGAATCATCGACCAAATTATGGAGGCAAAGAGCCCTAGTCATGATGTTAATATAGAGTATTCGAGGCACCCCTCTAGGTACACAATAACCTTGACAATATCAAGAACAACTATAGCTAGCTATGTAACCATATGCCTCACCACAATAATCTACATCTCCTCCATAGCAATAAAAAGGCAAATAGAAGGGACTTGTCCAAAGAGCCTCACCACAAATAGCTAGAAAGAGATCAAGGAAGATTGAGTCTTGGTTGGACAACCCAAATGTTCTAAGGATAACTTGTGAGTGAGATATAACAAAGTTAGTGTTCTTTGAATAGGAAGTTCTTCAATGCATGATCAAAGACATCTGCCAAGAGGTATACAATAAGGATGAGGAGAAGGAATTATTTTTCTAGAAAGTAGTTTATAGTTTCCAAGTATGAAATAAGGTAAGCAGTGACCATTTGGTTGAAATTACACAACCCCTCCCTCTATTATTTTGGATACTATGGTCAATAAGAATTTGAACGTGAACTTACAGTATAAATTTTCTAAACATATCTAGCAATTGGTTCATTATATGCACAAATTATAGATATTCCAAAGGAAGGGAGATGATATGACCATTGTTTTGAAAATAACATACTTGTCATTGGGTTAGGCCATCATCCACCATATAATAATGTATGGTATATTTTTCAGAGCTAACCATAACAATCAATGCCCATTAGGTGAAATTTAGGGGCACAAGGATACACTTATCCCTGTAGTTGAGTCAAGAAAACTTTTTGTGCATAGAGGTGTGATTATGGAATCTGAATCTTCAGAGTACTCACAATCTAATATGGAAACATATAATGTATACATAATGGAGGGACCTCTAGATACCACTATGTTATATCTATCAAAAGAAGTGGATGTTGCATAGGATACCATGGATCATGAGGAGAAGGATACAAAGAAAGAAGAGAGGAAAAAGAGAAAAATAGAGAAGAACAAAAATAAGAAAGATGCCACAGAACAACCAACTAAGTAGGAAGCCCAATATGTGCAATATAAACAAGATCAATAATGTTCTAAGGAGGAAGGAAAATAAAATAAGTATAAATAAGATGAGGTCAAGGAAAATAAGGCTAAATAATCTCAAGTTAAGAGAAATAAAGTGGAAGAATTAGAAGGCAACTGAAAGAGAATAGAACATCAAGATGTAGTATACAAGTATGAAGGGGTGCAAGCTATGCAGAGATAAAAGGAAATTAAAAAAGAGTTGTGAAATAAATATGCCAAAGAATAACACTAGAAGGAATAGGAAGCCAAGCATGAGATAGATATTGAATATGCCAAGGAAAAATATGAGGTTCATACCAAAGCTAAAATAGAGGCTAATGTTGAAGCTAAGGCTGAGGTAGATGCTAAGGCCAAAATTATTGCCATAACCAAATCTAAGGAGGTGGCTTGAATTCACATTGAGGCCATTCTTAAGGCTCAAGCTGAAGCTAATGAATAAACTTTGAAATAAAAATAAGCTAAGGAAAAGGTAGAAATAGAACACATAACATCCCATAAGGATGTGACCTAATCAGGTGTACTAGAGGAGACTTCAATGTCAAAGTCTCTCCCCTCTACCTAATGGTTGTGGGATGTCCTTATTGCTTCATCTCATCATAACACTTTATTTTTTTTGTTGTATCAATATATGCCATCTCCTACCATAGTCACATTAAAATCCATTTCACTTACTTCCACTTTTATGGAAACATCTTTGGATGTTTCATAGCTACCATTTTCCAAGAAAATTGAAGGAGTAGCTACATTCCAAAAATCCATTATGCAAGAGGATTTAGAATTGGAACATATAATTTTTTTTCTACATAAGGAGAAAATGGAAGCACAAAATCAAATTACTGAGGCTAGGCATATCATTAATTCCACTTGTCATGCTATGGCTATTCAAGTCCTTGGTGATCAAGTAATGTCTAAGGACAAATAAATCACTGCATTACTAACTCAGCTAACAAAGGATTGGGTGATCATATAAAAACTATGAACTTAAGAGTAGTTTATCTATGCTAAAATAGAATGCATTTAAAAACTACAAGAGGAATATATAGGTCATAGATACTATTGCATATCAGGCTAAGAAGATAACACAAGAGATGCTTGATTGAAGGTAACACATTAACAAATCCTTGTCTTCTATGGAACTAGAGTTCATAATTGTGTATAAAGCTAAAGATGTAACGAGTGATCAAATGGTGACAACAGAAACACTAAACATTGTATTTTAATATTTTTTAGATGTCAGGGATACCATGATGAAGAATCCCTATGTTTGGAAGAATGGAATGATGCACAACACATTTACAACAATTCAAGTCTAAAGCACTACAAAAAAAGTTAGATGATATTGTGTTAGATATCCATATTAAGATGTCAAATATGAGAGACTTCTTTACCATCACAGAATAAGATGTGTATAATTTGTTGGTCATTTAGATTCCACTGTGAATTTTACATACCATGGTACAAGAAGTAATTGATAATAGGAAAACACTCAAGTATGAACTCTCGTAGGTTGAATCAACTATTTTACATATCATAGATGAACCTATGTTCATTCCACCATATAAACTCCAAGAAATTTTAATAGAAGAGAAAGATGGATACAAAGGTATAGTCTAAGCAGCCACAACCTACACAACTACTTGGCTAAACTTTGGCACCACCTCCAAAATAGGTAAACTCAAAATTCAAGTTTTGTAGTTTAATAAAAAAAATTATAACATAGTCATAAACATTTAGAAAAGGGCTAGGTTGACTAAAAACCTTTAACCAAGATGGCCACCTAGTTAATCTAGTCTATGGAAAACTTAAAAGGGAAGTAGGCAAGTATGTTAATTGAAAATCCAAAACGGAGGATAAGTATTAAACAGAGGGTTGAAATTGGTAAATGACACCTAGAGTGATTATTACCACTTTTATGAAAGGCTAATATTTTACACATTTAGTCAAGATCAGAGTTCAAAATTTTCCTCAAGATGAAACAACATTTTATGTCTAGGAAAGTGTTGTATGTGGAGCAAGGCCTCATAACATTTAAAGTGTATAATTGATAGACACATGTGCAGAGGGTATAATTTTGTCATCTATATTATATTTTTTATGTCTTTGGCTTTGTTAGCCATGTGATAGATATAAGAATGACAAGAGTGTTTCTTTTTTTATGGTAGAAAGCTATAATGTAAAGTGATAGAACCATGTAAAAATCTATCTATAGTGATTTGATATAATGGAATATGGTTTTGATACATGATAGAGATTAATAAAATTGCTTGGTTATTTTTTTCCTAAGATTCTTTTATGTATGCCTAGTGTATAGTGTTTACTTTGTTATGTTTTAGATTTTTCTATCTTCTATTATGTTGTTTATGTTTTATAATTATTAATGCCATATTAGTTTATCTTTATATTTGATGTTTTGTATAAAATTGAAGACTTTTTAAATTCACTCATGCTATTATGATTCTTTTTTGCTTCTTGTTGTGCAAGCTATCCCTGTAATTTACATGTTTTGGAGAATTTCAATGAAACTTTGATAATATTCCTTCAAAATGCACATGATTGGAATATTATTTCAAGGTATATTCAAGGAGATACCTTGAAGGGCTTTGTATAAATTTGAGTGTACCATAATGCATGTTTGAAAGGTAAAATGTATATTATATGAGATACTTTCAAACATGCATTAGGTTTCCCTTGAACGTACTACAAGGTATCTTCTAAGATATAGATTGAAAGAGATTATAGTACCTTCAATGGGTATCCTATTAAATACCTTTAAAATGCACATGAATGAAATTATATTTCAAGATAACTTCAAGGTACCTTTATTTGGAGGAATTATTCAAAATTTTGGTCATCAGACATTTTGATCAGGCCTTCTTATGATGAATTTTATTTTTCAAAACTTATTTTTAAGTCTTACATGTAAAAAGAATTGATCTTCAAGATTGTGTTCAAAAGACTTTTTTAGCATTTTTTCATCAAGGTTTTTATATCAGGATTTCTTTTTTAAGTTTACACATCAAACTTTTTATCCAAACAATTCTTCTAAAAAACTTGCCTCTAATCAAAAAATTTGTATTGGGTTTTTTTTAGTCCTTATCATAGATTGTTTTTAATATTTTTGATTGGATAAATTGTCCAAAAGAGTCATCATAGGATTTATGTGATTTAGATATTTTTCTCTTTAGACTTTTATATCAGGAATTTTGTTTGGAACATTTGTTCTAACATATTTGGTCTTCGGTATTTTTGTTTAGGATTTATGTTCATAAGATTTGGTTGGATATATTTTAGTCTCGATGCTAACACAAAACCTAAATCCCAAATTTCAACTACCAAAATCCTTCTAGACTTGACTAATAAAGAAAAAAATTGACAGTTTCTAAATTCTTGACTACCAAAAACCCACTAGACTTAGCCAATAAAGCGAAAAAAATACTTTGACATGTTATTAATTCTCAAAGACTTGTTTGGAACTATACATGTAATATGAAACATATGACTAAAGGACATTTATAATGTAGAACTATAATTAAATACAAAGGCTATTATGTGATGTGCAACTATCAATGTATTCATTGCTCCCAAATGGAGTTGAACCCTACTACTACCTTGCAAATAAAATCCCCATGAACCTATGAAAATATTAATGATAAAAAATCCACTAGTAGAGGAGAATTTTTCATAGAGCACATAAAATAGACTTTGAAGTACTACACATAATTACAATGGCATCACCATCTAAGAGTTTTAGAGGAACACTTATTCCATCATTCGTTCTCTATCAATTATTCAACCAAGTTCATAGACACAATATAAGGCACAAATATATTTGATAAAAGGTGAAACTATTATGAATTAAGGGATATTGTGGATTCTATCTACATGTTTTTATTAGACAAAAATATATCCATTACTGAATGAAAATTCATTACAAACTTGCTCTCCCTTAAGAGGAAAGCACTACACTCAATGATAGCCAAGCCTGAGGATATGCCTTGCATCTATGTTTTACGAGATTTAATCTTGTGGGGAAGGTTACATAGGATGCATTTTTACACCACATGGACAACCAGACAGTTATATCTTAGATCACTACATTCCAGTTCTAGACATAATTTTTGATAAGAATAGATTGGTGTCATGGAATCAACAAAATTCAATGGACAAGGTACTGAAATTATGGCTTCTCCTTGGGGAGACAATTACTTATAAACAGAGGAATCCCACCCAACTTAAAAAATTTAGAATGGGATTGAGGATTAGGATGGTATTAATTAACAAGATGTTTGGCATACCCAACATCTATTTTCTTAATTTAGATTTGGTATCTCTACTGCATTCAATTATTTCCAATGATGCAACCTTTTCTTTAGGATAAATCATTAGCTTCAAGTTGAGGGAGCAAGTCATACATAAGATCAAGTGGCCCATTTGAGTAGGCTACTTCTACATAATTTGTTATCTCTTTGATCTCATAATGGGCATGATTTATAAGGTCCTTAGTGAGGTTTGGATCCCATCTATATATTTTGTCAAGAATCACATTTGTGATTATTATTAGTGCATGCATATCTATGCATACATGGAGAACATGGTCTAAATTGTTGAGGATGTCTATCCTCAACTATGGTAGGTAATATATAAGACTATAAGGTATGACTACTAGGTATACCTTGAATATATTTCAATTATGATTACTAGTCATAAGCTCCATCCCATGTACCTCCACAAATATGTACCAAATAAGTTAGTAGAGAAAGAAATTGCTTATCAATTATGGTGGAGTGTCAAGGAAGACTTGATAAAAAAAATAAGAAAAACACATATTGTGGATTGTTTATGGTCATTGGTAGAATGTGATACAGACAAAGGAATTAATTTGGAGAGGTTGGAAATAAAATTAAAAGTTAACACTTGCCCACTATACCACATAGGGACTAGGATCCCCATGGTAACATATAAAGACACATTTAGGGTTTTTGTATCCCATACCAACATGTCTTTATGACCATGAATTCTTATTTTTGAATACAAAGGATGATAATCAGGTATTATAAATAACACAAGTTACAATCAAGGAAGATCAATTTAGGTTAATCCAACAAGAGCCTTTAATTGTAGTGAAGGAAATATATAACAAGCTCACACTTATTGCAAGGTTGATAGCTTCAGATTTTTGAAATAGTCATCTCCCACAAAAATAGAGATACAAGGGGAGCCTTCAAAATAACTTTAATTTAAGTTGAAATTTATCAATAAGGATCCTATATTAATTTATTCTAATCCTTGGGAATCTATAGGGAATCCAATTGACCTAGAGTCCTCTAATGAAGAAGACACAAAGCATCTAGTTGTAATTGCATTACAAATGCCTTCAAATACCCCCTAATTGCAAGAATTTATAGTCCCATGGGTAGCCACAAAGGAATTTACTACCTCAAATCAATGAGGCTCCTCCTTGGAGGAAAAGACCATTATTTTCTATAGAAGGAAACCAAGGACTCCCCTCACAGGTAGTCCAATAGTTCATCAACCATAAAGCCTGACTTTAGTTCCTTAATAATAAGAATAAGAAGAATAAGAAATTAATGAAGAATAATAATTAGATGGAGCCAAGGAATTGAGCATCATAACTGATAAAGGGAAGGTGATAACTATAGATGATCTAATAAGTAAGAGGGCTCAACCTTTAGACCCCACTTCCCTAGTTTCTTTCTATGTTCTTATTTTTGGTTCATTCCAAATTTCATTTATTTTGAGGACTCCCAAGGTGGAGGATTCCAAATCCACCCTTGATATTTCATTGACTTCCTCTTCTCTCTTATAAATTCATTTAATCACTCCTAAGGTGGAGAAGGATTCTTCTACCAACATTGCTCCATCTCTTCCCACCATACCATCTTCATCCATTCTTCTCACTACTACTAGTATTCCCTCTAGGACTACCATAGTTATAAATTTGGAGAACAAAATGGTAGCCAATAAAATTGACACAACCATAGCCACTTCCCCACTTCATGTGTTATCTACATAAATCACTTTTCCCATGCCATCCACTAGTTTAGCCGAAGATATTACCATCATAAGCTTAGGTAATGGAAAAAAGGGAAAGTAAGTCATCATGGTATTTCCACTCTACTAATATGTAGGATTGGATTGGTCCAAGATTATTTAGACCTCCCTTCCTAACACAATCCTCAAGGTAGCTAAAAATTAGTAGTTAGTAGAATATATTGAGGAGGTTGTAGCTAAGAACACATAAGAAATAAACCCCAATGAGCTGGTGATTCCTCTATGGGCTATTCATCTGAGAGGAAAGGCTATTCAAATGTCCAATTTTAAAATCTTAGAGATCACATTAGTTATAACCCTATTTGATAAGCCCTCTAGGAGAATTCAAAGGGGAAGAAAGAGAAAGCTAGAGGATGAAGCTGGTAGGGAAATGATTTTTGAAGACAGCCAAGAAGTCTATGCCTTATCTAAGAGGCAAAATTGTAATTGGGGTAGTCCCCATAAAATTAATATTATTGGTCCCTAGCTAAATTACATAAAGATACCATGGCAGAAATATATGAAAGGATAAAACTAGCAAGACAAGAGCTGAAACCAGAATTTCAATAGATCAAAAAACAACAATAAATAGTTCACATCCCAAAGGGTATTGAGGTTGATGTAAAAAAGGCTACCTCAAAATATAAAAATTCCTTAGAGGCACTAGAGGAAATGTGAGATGAATTATCCCCTCATATGCCCAAACACATAAATTATTTAAATCCTTGAAGGCATATGATAATAAATTAAAATTATTGATATTATATACAACCAATAATGTATACAACCAAATAAACCTAATGACACCATTAGAGGCATATAATTCACTCAATTTCATGGTTATTAGAATAGAGGAAGCTAAATAATGGGTTAAAAAAACTAGATCATTGATCCCCAAGTACCAAGCACATGAGGCACTTATCTTACAAATTTTGAATGACTTGAGGTTGTTAAAAGATAAGGATGTTATAGGAAAGTTGATAATCAAAATGAATTTTTATCAACTTATTCAAGAAGCTTTGAAAAATATCAAGTAGATTTTAAAATATTTGTCTATATAGGATATTGAAGTAAAACTAAGCTTTGTAAGGAAAAAGGTAACTAAATTTGAAATTTTAAAATCAACTTTTAGATGACAAAAGTAGAACATGTAACGCTGCTAGGGCAGATTGGTAGGGTACATATACCGTCACTTCTAAAATTATATATTATATGATAATAGAATGATATGAAACATAAGTAATTTATTTAGTTAGAAGTAAAAAAATAACCAAATAGAAGTGCCAACATCTACTTCAACACTGACAACTACAGCCATAACTCTCATTGAGGTTAATATAGCCATGAAGATGTCTACTCAACCCTAAGGTCTATATTTGTACATGTACATTCTAATAGTGACATAAATTTTATATTTATAGTTTTCTTATGATTTAAACATATTTTAAAGGGTTGACTATTCATTTTGTAAACATGCACATGTTGCATGATTTTATAAAGTATGACTTTAACTATTGACAAGTGTAAGATAACTTTATATGATTTTGAGAGCACAGTTAGAATTGAAGTTCTAAGTATGCCATGTAACCAATTTTACATGTATTTTGAGGATGAATTGGCCCCTCTCCAAGTCTATTTAAACACATGTAACCCATAATTGTAAAGGGTTATAAGATTTTCAGTATACAAAAGGAGAAGTAATTTCTGATTTCCAACTTATGTGTTTGTGTATTTTCTTTCCAATTTTTGTGTGATTAGGCTTATATATTTGAAAGGTATCTCTTAGGATATAACTTCAAGGTAGCCTGGAAGGTATTATAATTCCCTTCAAGGTATCTTCTAGGAAATAACTTTAAGGGTCTTGTAGTATCTTAAGGGTTCTCCTAGTAGATACCTTGAACATGTATACTATTGGAATATTTTTTCAAAGTATCTCCTAGGGGATTACCTTGAAGGTTCTTGTAGTAATTTCAAAGGATACCCTCATAGATACCTTGAACATGCACACAAATGGAATTTTATTTTAAGGGAATTTATAAGAGATGCCTTGAAAATACACATGATTGGAATTTTTATTTCAAGAAATCTCCTAGGAGATACATTTAACATACACATGATTTGAATTTTCTTTCGATGTATCTCCTAGGAGATACCTTGAATATGCACATGATTGAAATTTTATTTCAAGTTATCTCCTATTATATACCTTGAAGGTATTTCAAATACCTTCCATGTTGATTTCAAAGGTACTTGTAAGGGATTTGATATAACCATGACACCTTTTTATTTTGCAAGAACCTTGATGCCACCTCAGCTTTAAGAGATACCTTCGAGGTAACCTTGAAGGTACTAAAATTCCCTTCAAGGTATATTTTAGGACATACCTTTAAGGATATTATATTACCTTCAAAGGTTCTCATATTAGATATAGATACCTTGGAGGGCCTTGTAATATATTCAAGGATACCTTTATACATGTTTGAGTGCTATCTATTAGGATATACCTTTAAGTTAGCCTTGAAGGTACTAAAATGCTCTTCAAGGTATATTTTAGGAGATACCTTGAAGCGTATTACATTAACTTCAAGTGTTATCCTATTAGATACCTTGAACATGCACATAATGAGAAGTTTCTTTCAAAGTATCTCCTAGGGGATTACCTTGAAGGGCCTTGTAGTACTTTCAAATGGTATCCTCATAGATACCTTTAACATGCACACAATTAAAATTTGATTTAAATGTAACACTTAAGAGATACCTTGAACATACACATGATTGGAATTTTTATTCGAACATATCTCCTAGGAGATACATTAAGCATGCATATGATTGAAATTTTATTTTGAGGTATCTCCTAGAAGATACCTTGAACATGCACATGATTGGAATTTTATTTCAAGGTATCTCTCAAGTGATACCTTGAAGGGCCTCAAAATAACTTCTATGTTGATTGAAAAGGTCCTTGCAAGGGATTTGATATAATCATAATACCTTATTATTTGGCTAAAACTATGATGCCAACGCAGCTTTAAGATATACCATCAAGGTAGCCTTGAAGTTACTACAATTACCTTTAAGGTATCTTCTAAGAGATACCTTGAAGGCTCCTGTAATACCTTCAAGGGTTCTCCTAGTAGATAGAGATACAGTATAGGGCCTTATAATGCCTTCAAGGATACCTTTATGCATGTTTTAAAGGTATCTATTAGGAAATACCTTCAAGGTAGCCTTGAAGGTACTATAATTCCCTTCAATGTATCTTCTAGGAGATACCTTGAAGGGTCTTATAGTACCTTCAAGGATTCTCGTAGTAGATACCTTGAAAATGCAAATGATTTGAATTTTCTTTAAAAGTATCTCCTAGGGGATTTCCTTGAAGGGCCTTGTATTAATTTCAAAGGGTCTCCTCATAGATACCTTAAACAAGCACATAATTGGAATTTTATTTCAATGTACTTCCTAAGAGATACCTTAAACATACACATGATTAGAATTTTTAATTTTAGGTATCTTCTAGAGATAAACTGAACATGAACATGAACATGATTAGATTTTTTTTGAGATATCTCCTATTAGATACCCTAAACATTCACATGATTGGAATTTTATTTTAAGGTATCTCTTAGGAGATACCTCAAAGGGCCTTGGAATACCTTCCATGTTGATTACAAAGGTCTTTTCAAGGGATTTGATATAACCATGGAACCTTTTTATTTGGTAAGAACCCATATGTCAACTCAACTTTAAATGACATGTAGCAGTGTCACATGCATCAGTGACTCAGATGCATAATTTTTGGACTTTATCACATATCTTTATGCCTTTGTAAAATTGAACAACAATGCGATTATATGGGATTTTGATACTTTTCACCCAATCATGTCATTCCATCTTATGAAAAAGTTGTAAAATTTTTGACCCTATGACTAAATTAAAACACTACACATGGATTCCAATCATGACCTTTCATGACTTCATTATTTTCTAATTGTCATGACAATATGATCCTATTTCATTAAACCACTTGGCACTCGATCATGCCCCATAGTCAAGATGCAATATTTCAATATCATAATATAAATATTGCATGACAAGATGAATCTTGGTAGTAAGTCACTTAATATTAGGTATATATATGTGACATGTAAACCACACATCATTTTGAAGCAATGGGCTAAAGACATGTGGACACATATCTCATAACAATAATATGATCAAAGGAAAATATGAAACCCAATGACTACATGATAAAATTAAAATGTGATACATGGCAAAGTGGAATGGCATTTAGGTGCATTAAACATTTCATATAACAAAGCCACACAACAATGTGAGCCAATAACAACTTACCACATGGGAAACTAACAAAAATTCTAAGGCCATGTCCATGTAAGGATGAAAGAGGTTGATTCATTCAATAATTGAAGACAAATGATTTAATTGAAGGGAAACACATGGAAAAATGTTAGAATGTATAGGTCCACTGATTGTTTCATATAATATAACCGCATAATATCATGGTCCAATGAAAGACTACCACTTAGCAAGTTAGTAGGGGTCCTAAGACCACATTGACCCAAAACAAAATGGGTCAAGCTAGGTAACATTATAATGAGGTGCAAGACAAGTCAAAAATACCATGTGCTAGAATATTGTGTAGCCCACCCAGATATCCCAATATCAAAAGTAAAATATTGGAATGCATGAAGAGACACCAAGTGTTAGGAACATGTCAAGTAAGACACTTAAAGGACACATTAACGTCCATGAGCACCATCTATTGTTACAAATTAAATGCTAATAGAGGCTCATTTTAGTGGTTATAAATCCAAGCAACCTTAATTAAAATTCAAGCCTATGATGATAAGACATGTGGGAAAACTAAGAGTGGTGATTAGCCAATTCCCAAAAGTGAATTTTTGAACCCATCAAAATAAAACCCAAGATCCACCAAAAATTTATGTCAAAGCAAATGAAATATAATTAATATTTATATCTCATACATTATAATTCAAAATTTCAAGAAAAAATTGGGGTTTAAAGCTCTGAAGCTTAGTATTCACCATTGTTATCTATTAAAAACTCTGAAGTACTCTTTATCATTTGATAATAAACTAATACACATTCATTCAACATATAGGAAACCTTTAATGTCATCAATAAAAAAATTAGACATCAAGGCCAAGGTAGGAGCATCTAGAGCTACCAAGATAAAACAAGTCCCATTCCTATATTCCTAAAGAACAAACATAGTCTTCTGAGACACCAACTTCAATGAAATTACATTGGCCATAAATGAAAAACACTAAAATGAATTATTATACCATGTGGAGAGGATGGTATACTAGGACAATGATGATGAAGAAGCTCCAAATGTTGTAGAGTAAAGGTCTGACATCTTCGTGCTTAGGTTTGTAGGATTACACAAAGCTACATCTAATTTAGAGATGATCCCCTTTGTGGACTTAGTCCACCAATTTTTTTTTCACTCCAGGTGTGTGATCACATGATCAAATATTTCAAATTTGGTAATGATATCACCTATATAGCTATATTGGAATTTCAAGCTTGTTATAACTTATCTAAGATTGAAATTATTTACAATCAAGACACTGTGACCTAATGGATTTATACACATAATATCAAATAAGTCTTCATAATATGGGAAGAGAACCCAAGGAAGTTCATCTTTAAGTCTAAAATAAATTATATTCCCATCAACAAATTCATAAAAGGGGTGAGAATGGGGATGGCTATGATGAACATATTGCATGGAGTAGAAGACACTAGCCACATGGATGAGAAGTGGGTTCCAAAACGATCTATGGTTATAGATGACTTCACAACCCCTTCCCTTGGGGATATCATCTCCTATAATTTGGATACAAAAATCAAGAAGATGATCACCAACCATGGAAATAATTTCTTTATTATTTCATACTTGGTTGATGCCATTTTTTGGTGATCATCTTCTTGATTTTGGTAGCCAAATTATAGGAGATGATACCCAAATTCCCCCATTTTACTAATTAAGAACCAAACATGAGATAAACCATCCTTTATGTCTTCAAAAAGGTTATAATTTACAAATATAGGTAGGATATGTAGGCTATTATTGATAAATTCTACCTGATCATATATAGATCCATCCATGAAAGAACTATGCATAATCTATTAGGAGAGATTAGGGTAACCCTTAACACATTGAGAGCCTAAAGATACTACCTAGACTGCACTATAATTAGAGTTGAAGGAATTTGGATAGCCCCATTCAGATTTCCCACCACAATGCCAGATAAACTAGCTCAATAGGATATGGCCTTATAACTATACACATGAGTAGATGGAATATGCAAAAATAAGAATAAGGGGCCGGTCCACCCCTAATTAGTTAACATCGATCAATTCAAAATTAAAAGTTGGCACTCAGTCATAGATACTACCAATCATAGGTCTAATTTCAATCTATATAAAGATATTGAAAAATAATGGGGCCTTATGCACTTGACATTTGAGCATTACATCAAACACATGGCAACTCTCAATATCACATATCATCATGATCTTGAGGATGGAGACTAGTTCTACCTTAATTTACCTGAAAAGGAAAAATTTACGTATAGGCTAGAGGTTTTTAAGATGAAGCAAGTGAAAGGAATACTAAATGGTGCTAGGTTTTCTCAAGCATCTAAGTACCAGGATACTCAAACATGACCTTTAACATCTCCTATCCATACTCCTAGTATTTAAGGAGATGGTCTAACTAACCCATAAATTAATCATATAATACTCTTAGTATTATCTCCTAATTTAGAAGGAGGTATTGGCACTCAAAAACAAGTTGGGAAATATGCTACCTCAAGGGTCCCACTCAGCAGCATGTCCCAAGTGTAAAGTTATACTATAATGCAGGTTGCACCTTCAATAAGAACAATAGTAACTCTTGTTTATTCCTAGTTGTACACCTCTATCATGTAGTTTATCACACTTGAATAAAATGGAAAATAAAGATGAAAACTCCACTAGTATGTCATTATAGATGTGAAATGGTTTGACATCAAGAATGGACCGAATGGAGAAAATGATTGAGAGGCACTGATAAAGGCTATAGTCAGCTCCTTGCACTGATATAGAGAGGGAGAGAGAGAGAGAAAGAGAGAGAGAGAAGTAAAGAGGTAGAGAGGAAGAGAAGAGAGATGAATTATAGAGCATGAGCAATTACACATGATACCTATAATAGAGAACATAGAATTAAATTAATTTATTAATCTATACTATAATATAGAGTTGTAGCTCCATAGTAGAATCTGATAGGTAGGTGCCATTATATAAGCTAAGTTGGTGCTTATTTAGAGTAGGTGCTCTTAAATTAGGGGATTAGTGTTTGCTTAGGGTTGGTTCCCTTAAACATTATAACAATTGAGGTTATTTATTATGAGGTTGTATTTGAATGGTAGATTTTAACAACTATTATCATTGTGGTTTTTCCCATATTGGGTTTTCCATGGTATATATATTGTTGTGTCTATTTGTGTGGATGTGATCTATTCATATAGTTTTAATCTACATTAAAAATTTAAGAAAATGACTAAGTTAATCAATATATTTATTCACTCCCTGCTCATTATATAGTTGTATTCTAATAATTGGTATCAGAGCCATGTTTCTTTAGAATAAGATTAATTATCTTAGGTACATCTTGGATGGTAAATGCAAATAGCTAATCAAGAAGGCTCTTCCTAAAACAAGGCACTTCTCTTTGATAGATCAAACTATGAATTTTGGAGCATAAAAATGAAATCATATTTATATTCATTAGGGTTTGATGTATGGATGTCTATTTTAAATGGATATACAACTCCTAATAATTAGGCTACCAAGAAAACATATGAGATCAATGCCAAGGCTAACAATGTTATTTTATGTGGATTGTCTAATTCATATTTTGTTAAAAGTGACGCATTGTCAAAATGCACAATATATTTGAAAATTTTTGAAAACCATCTATGAAGTTAATGACAAGGTAAAGCAAGCCAAGCTATAAATGTTCAAAGGCAAACTTGAAATCCTTAAAATGAAAGAAGAAGAGAAAATTTTAGACTACCTCCTCAAAGTAGATGAAATAGTCAATACAATTAGATGCCTTGGAGAAAATATGAAAAATCTAGTCATTGTCAAAAAGGTCCTAAGATCTCTACCATCAAGGTATGACTTAAAAATCTTGTAATAAATGAACCAATAAATCTAGATAAACTCATTATTGATGAGTTTCATAGAATATTCACAACCTAGGAGATGAAAATGGGAGAATGAAATACCTTCAATAGAGAAGCTACATTCAAAGCATCCAAACCAGTGAAGGTATAAGCACCTACATCTAGATATGAGGATACTAATAAGAAGAATCCAACTTTGTTAGAAGATTTAGAAGAGGGTCTAGAAAGTACAAAGGTAAGTTATCCTTCAAATTATTTAACTATGGTAAAATAGGACATTTTTCTTCTAAATGCCCTTATAAATATAAGGATAACTCTTAGCAATAAAAGAATAGTAAAAAGGTGAAATATCACTATTCTCAAAAGAAGAATTTCTTCAAAAACATTAAATTCCTATACATAGAAGAAGATAGTGATTCAATGGATGATAGTGATAGTTCTGATGATGATCATGATTGTGCTTTTATGTTTGAGGAAAAGGAAGTCCTATTCATGAAAAAAGAATCAGCTTTTGTGGATCAAGAATAATTTGAAGACTCAGATGAAGAACTATAAGGATAAGTGGATTTATAATGTGAACTCATCTATGCTCTAGAATAAATAGATAAGATTAGAAAAAAGAGCTTAAAATAGAAGAATATTGGACAAAAGGAGATTGAGAAAATGTCCAAATGTCTTGAAAAATGTAATTAGTTGGTGGTTATAGTAAATTCACAAGTTGAAGAGGCCAAAATAATAGAATATGTAGTCAAACTTGAAATAAAATCTAATTATGAGTGAATAAAGTTAGAAGCAAAGATAGTGTCTTTACAAAAAGAGCTTGAGAAAGCTAAAATACTAGATAAAAGTCTAAATTTGATAGGAGGATTAGACATTATTGATGAATTGATCAACTCTTAAAATGATTCAAAAGATAGATCAAGTCTTGGTTATGAAAAAGTAATTTTTTTTATAATTAGTACATTTGCTAACATATATGATAACTTCAAAGCAGAAGGAAAATCAAGAGCAAAGAAAGAGAAATATTTCAAGGATATAAAGACACACTCAAACACAACTGATTTGAGGAGAGCTAAAGGAGAAAAGAATCCTAAAGAAAAGAAGAAAATAAAGTTAGCTGATGTAGATGGATACACAAAAGTGAGAGACTTGAAGAAGCCAAAGTTTAGAATAAGTCATATTTCTCAAAAAAATGTTATGACCAAGTATTCTTCATATTTATATGGTTATTTTTATACATTTAATCAGTTTGGTCATAGAGATATTCATTATAGAGTTTTACCTAAAAGGAGAATAAATTATGTAAGTAAAAATTTATTTTCTCCTTTGTTAGATACAAATGTAATATGTTATAACTGTAATAATTTTGGTCACATAGCTAAATAATGTAGAACAAAGTTTGTAAGACTAAAAACATAAAATAAAAAGATAGGCATGTCTCCCAATGTGATCAAAGTTTCATAAGTCTTTAAAAAGGAGAAAAAGAAGTCAAATAACAAACCCAAGGATGTGTAGAAAGTGAAAGATCAATATATGATTACTCAAACTACACTATATGCCAAGGAGTAGAATTTTTGGGTAATAGATAGTGGTTTCTCAAGAAATATGACTAGTGATAAGAACCAGTGCATCAAATTGAACAAATATAAGGAAGGATTTGTTAGCTTGGAAGACATCATTAAAGTAAAGAGCATAGGTAAATTAACCTTGAACATAGATGGAAAAATGACTTCACGTGATGTCCTTTATGTTGATGGATTGAAGCATAATCTACTAAGTTTCAGCCAAATATGTGACAATGGATATAAGGTCACATTTAATGTATAAGGCTACCAGTTAAAGATATATGGAAGACTAGTTGTAGTAGGGAAAAAAACTAAAAGCAGTATCTATAATCTTATTGAAGTGAATGGTAATAGTTTCCTGATAGAAAATATTGATGTGAGTTGGTTATGGCATAGAAGAATGGGTCATGTCAACATTGATAACCTAGTCAAAGTGAGCTCAAATAAGTATGTTAGACACATTTCTAAGATAACCAAACCTGTATACACTACATTCAAGGAATGTAACCCAGGCAAGTAGACAAGGGTCAAATTTCAAACAAAAAAATATGCAACTACAATGCCTATAGAATTAGTTCATACTGATCTTTGTGGTTTTACAAAGATAAAAGGATCTTAAGGAGAGAAATACTTCATTTTATTTATAGATTATTACTAAAAAATAACATGGGAAACCTTTTTGAAGGACAAGTCACATGCATTTGAGAGATTTAAGATCTTTAGGGCCATGGTAGAGAATAAAATTGGTTGAAAAATCAAATGTTTAAGATCTGATAAAGGTGGATAATTCACCTCAAATGATTTCATAGAGTATTGTGAGAAGCATGGAATCAAAAGACATTACTCTATATTAGGACTCCACAACAGAATGGAGTTGTTGAAAGAAAGAAAAGGATAGTCAAGGAGATGGGTAGAACAATGTTAAAATATGCCAACTTACTTGATGGATAATATAGAAAATTAGTCCAAACAATAGCATATATCTTGGATAGAGTTCAACAAAGGGTAAATAGTGACAAAACTCCATATAAAAAAGGTATGGAGAACCTACCTTTATTAACTATTTAAGAGTATTTGATAGAAAATAATACATCAAGAGAAAATAGGATGAATTGGGAAGCTTTGAATCTAGATGTGATGAAGGAATATTTATTGGTTATTCCACCCAAAGTAAAGCTTACA
Source organism: Torreya grandis (assembly GCA_037957365.1). Taxonomy (NCBI): domain Eukaryota; kingdom Viridiplantae; phylum Streptophyta; class Pinopsida; order Cupressales; family Taxaceae; genus Torreya; species Torreya grandis. Next base: position 499,158 of record JARHVA010004431.1, read on the forward strand.
TATGTTATAAAAAAATGCTGCAGAAGATTGTAGAGAGCTTCAATGTTAAGGTTGAAGAAGGCATGAAACATGTTAAACCTGAAAAAGAAATCTATAATGAAGAATTATATTTTGAAGAGGAAATAGCTAATGAAGATCTTGAGAAAGTAAATGAAAATACACCTCCAAAATTTGTTCAAAAAGATCATCCTAAAAAGTGTATCATTGACAATAAGAATGAAGGAGTTTAGATAAGGAGAAGAGTTACATGAAATAAGGAGCAAGTAATTTTTATTCTAATGTCTGAAATTGATCCTAAAATCTATGTTGAAGCCAATAAGGATGAGAATTAGTGAAAACCCATGGAAGAACTGAGCCAAATTGAAAATAATAAAACTTGGCAATTAGTTCTAATACCTTCAAACAAGAATGTGATAAGTACAAACTTGGTCTTTAAAAACAAGCTCAATGAGGATGGAGCTATTATATAAAATAAAAAAAGATTTGTGTGCAAAGGATATGCATAAATTGAGGGCATAGATTTTGAGGAAACATTTATTCCAGTTGCTAGATTAGAATCCATAAGAATTTTTATAGCATTATTTGTTTATAAAAAGTTCAAATTCTATCAAATTAAAGTTAAGTCCACTTTATTGAATTGAAACCTAGAATTTACATAGAACAACCTAAAGGCTTTTAGCTACTAGAGGAAGAAGATTATGTGTGTAGATTGAAGAATGCTATAAATGGTCTAAAATAGGCACATAGAGCATGGTATTCAAGATTAGACCAGTAGCTATAATAAGAAAGATTCAACACAAGGTGTAGAGATAATAATATGTACTTCAAATCAAATGGTGAACATGCATTGTTTATTATTTTTTATGTAGATGACATCATCTTTGGTGGTATCAATAAAAAAATGTGCAAATAATTTGATACATAAATGCGAAGTGATTTTGTGATGTCTATGTTTGGATAAATTTATTTTTTCCTTTGTCTAAAAATAACACAAATTGATGAATGAATATTTATATCCCAAACCAAGTATGCAAATAAAATGCTCAAGAAGTTTGGAACAGAAGATGGCAAACTAGTTAGTAATTCCATGATAATTGGATGTAAATGTAGCAAAAATGATGAGTCCCTTGATGCAAATCAAACTATGTAAAAATCAATGATAGATAGCTTATTATACATAACTACATAAAGACCATATATAATATAATTAGTGTGTATGGTTTCAATATTTCAAGTTTTTCCTAAAGAGTCACATGTCAATGTATTGAAAAGAATCTTTAGATACATCAAGAGTGCAATTGACTATGGTCTATGGTATCCTAAGAATTATTATTTCACTTTGACAACATATACAAATATTGATTGTGTAGGAAGTGTGGATTATAGAAGAAGCACTAGTGGTGGTGCATTTTTACTTGAAAATAGACTTGTTTCATGGTTAGGCTAAAATAAAGAGTCAGTTACTCTTTCTATAGTAGTAGAGTATGTGGAAGCAGTGGCATGTTTCACTCAAGACTTTTAGATGAATCAAACACTCACAGACATCAAGGTAGAGTATAAATTACCTATCTCTATTATTTTTTATAATTAAAATGTTATTTACATATCAAAGAATCTAGTGATGCATTAAAGAACCAAGCACATATCAATCAAGTATCACTCATTAAGAGAAAATATTATAGATCAAGAGGTCACAATGGATTATATGTCAACTCAATATCAAGTTGTAGACATATTAACCAAACCTATTCCTAAGGAATAATTTGAGTATCTAAGATAGAAGTTGGGAGTGGTGGCCCCTACATCCCATCAATAAATACTAGTGATGGGGCATGAGTCTAGGGGGAGAAATATAGAATCTTTATTAATCCCTAGAATAAGAGAGAAAAGGTAACTCAAGTATGCATACTTTTGTAAATATCTAATGAGATGATGGTTGTATATTCTTGGACAAACTCTTTTATTTGATAAAGGGGGAGAACGATTTAGACAAATAGTGAGAAAGAGTCCCTTTGCCATTGATATCAAAATGGGAGAAAAAGTGCAAATGCTCTCTACAAAATCTTAGAGAAAAAGTGTAAATGTTAAATAAGATCAGAGTATGTATCCAAGTTGAGCTTCGGTAATGTGCCATTTCCTAAGGGGGAATAAATTTAGTATGAATATATTTAGTTCATAATCATCGTAAGTTATTGCAAGCAATGCTAGAGGAGCACTCAGATCATTTAGTTTACCATCAATGACAAAGGGGGAGATTGTTGGCAATATGATTGTCATTGATGTCAAAAGGGAGATTATTGGCATTATGGATGTCATTTATGCTCAAGACTGAATATGGTTATTAGAGTATATGCAATGGATACTATCAAAGTTCAAGAATGATTAGAGTGCTTGTGTGCATGAGTAGAATTCATCCAGTTCTTCATAATGATCATCTAGACATTTTTGGTCTATGACAAAAAAAATTTGAATAGGAAATTTGTTGATGTCACCATTACCATGTGTGGATGAGTTTATGGGAGTTTTTAAGTGCCATATTTGTTGTTAAGTGACATATTTAAAGTCATGTGATGAAGCACAGTAGAATATATGAGGATGCAAAGTTGGCTACTTAGATAGAATTAACTAAGTTTCTATACTTAGTAAAATTTGTAAAAGGGTTCAGAAAGAGCTAATTAATCATGTTGATAAGGTCATCATTTTCATACATATAGGTGTTAGGACAAAATGATCATACAAGTTTGTTATTATTTGTGCCTAGTTTCTATGCACTAAATCTCAGGTCATGCAATGTAGTGCAATAAAATATATGCATGAGAAATGTTGGGCTCTCAAGCATTTTGATAGTGTTTCTTTAAACACTCAAATTTGTAGATGGAAAAAAAATGTTGAGTAGGAGTTTTTATGATGTCATATATAGCACGTGTGAAGGTTTCTTGGAATAAGATGAATATATGGATGGAATCCCCTATGTGAGAGGATCTTATACACTAAATTACAAGTCATGTGATGAAGTTCACCAAAATTTATGCAAGAATAAATTTAGCGTTCATGACAGTTCTAATCATAGTTAATTATGTGGCATAATAATATTAGTGATCAAATTAATGACATTATATATGGCACGTGTAAAGGATTTAGAAAGATGATCATATGGGTTTGGTCATTATCATGCCTATTTATATGGTCCAAGTTTCAAATTAGGTAGATGAGGGAAGAAAAAGATATATAGGTGCAAATTTAGCCTTCCAAGCATATCGAGATGGTCCCCATAGTCAAATCTACATAAGGTAAATTTTGATATTTTTATAAGATCTAATGGTTATCACTTAATCGTATATTAAACATCTAATGATGTGTAATAAATTCAATATGTCAAAGGCACCTAAGAGTGAATGCACTAGTGACATATGTCACAATCATGGAGCTTGAATAGTAAATCTATGGTATGGTTCAAAGTCAAATAGTCAATGATTAATGTAAGGATGCCAAGTGTCTCAATAATGGGAACTGATAGTAATATGTAGAATGCATACACTAATGCCAAGTTTTTCATTCATGGGAACTCATTAGAGATAAAGTTTTATCTTGTTAGAAGATCAAATGTTGAGCACTTGATCATGAAATAAAGATCCAATAAAGTGAGTGGACTCAATGGGATAAAGTGCTTGATGTTTATCAACATAGAGACAAGTTAAAGATCTAGATAGTTTGATGAGATATATGAAGTGTATTCATTTCAAAAATTGCAGACACAATGATATGAGGACAAACGGTCGAGGATTAACCTTAGATATAAATAAATTTCATGCAAATTTAAATATGTAATAACATGAGGGAGCTCAGATCAAAAATATCAACAAATGCATTTTAAAGTTGAGAAGTTAAAGTATGGAAGTATATAAAGATCAAATGGAGTGCATAATCTTATCAAATATTAATCTAATGGACATGTTTTAAAGTTGATTAATTTCAATGAAGACCATTAGATCATTGTGGCAAATGTAATATTAATGGTTGATATTTACAGATATGCTCATCCTAATGGTCATGTACAAGGTTAAGCCATAAATTACAATATAGATAATGATATTCATTACAACCATCAATAAAATTTATGTAATATGGCATTTGTATCAAAAATAGAGCCCAGTATATGTTATAAATAGTAATAAAACCAAGAATCGTAGTGGTGGATCATGAGTTCAAGATGCAAGAAACATGCATTTAAAGACATGAAATAAAGTCTAACAAAACTAAGTTTGATGTGTTAGCAAACTAGTGTGAACATAGATGAGATATAAAACCTAGATCAATTGCTTATATATGTGTCCTCTAGGATACATGCAAAATTTATTAGTATTATTGAATTGTGTCAAATAGAGATATATAGAGACATATAAGCAGAGAGGTAGAGTGGAAGAGAAGAGAGATGAAGTGAAGAGCATGAGTAGTTATAGATCAGACCTATAACATAGAACAAAGAATTGGATTCATTTATGAATCTATACTATAATTTGGATTTGTAGCTCCATAGTAGAATCTGATAGGTGGGTACCATTAGATAATCTAAGTTGGTGCTTAATTAGGGAGTGGGTGATTACCTAGAGTAGGTACTCTTAAATTATGCGATCTATTTCTCCTTAGGGTTAGTGTGCTTAAACATTATAACTAGTGAGGTTATTTATTATGAGGTTGGATTAGAATGGTAGATTCTAGTAACTATTCTCATTATTTTTTCCCATATTGGGTTTTCCATGAATTATCTACTATTGTGTCTATTTGTGTGTATGTGATATTTTCATATAGTTTTAATCTTAATTAAAATTATAAGAAAAGGACTAAGTTAATCAATATACTAATTCACCCTCCTCTTAATATATAGTTGTGTTCCAATAATTTAAATTTTGGAAATCCACACATAAGTAGATATCACCTTTTTATTTTGTATAGGCACTAAATTTGAAACCCATGATGAATCCCTGATGGGCTAAATGATGCCACCATCCCTTATCTTATTTAACTCATCCTACATCTTATTGGCTAAGATGGGGCTAATAGGTATTTGTTTCTACTTGAAAGACTTGCTATCATGATGCAATGGGATGACATGTTGGAACAAGTATTTCATATATGATTTCAACTCATAATACGACCATGATAAACAATCCTAGTAATTTCTTAACAATTACATGTAAACTTTCTTGTCATCTGCACTTAAATGAGTACCCATCTAAACTTTCCTTGGATTCTCATGAGAACCCAAATTACACTTAGTCACATATATTTAGATAAATGAGTCTTGAGTGTTGATTCTATTTGATCCATCAAAAGATGATTATAAATTTACCAATCCTTGAGGGAACATGCTTGTCTTCAAACGGATAATGCCCTTCCCAAACAAGGTTTATTTTCCATCACAAACCTGAATCATAGATTCCAAGTCTATGAGTTGATCATGGAACTCAAATTCATAATTTAGAAACCTTTTAATTTGTTCATCATCATCAAACACCTACCAATGATGAACATTATCTTGGATTGAAGGCCTAACAAGCACCTCTACTTGATACTAATAATGAGGGCTTGTATTTTCAATGTCAAATTAAGCACCTAACCCTACAAGTCTGTCAATGTCTTCATTGAATCTTCTATCATGAAAACAAAGATTGAATGCATCAAATAATTCAAGTAAATCCCAAACAACATTTTGATATTGTTTCAACCTTTTTTTATGGTGTAAGCATTATGGACTTGCTTAACTAGTAGGGCAAAATGACCCTTGACAAGTAGGATTTTAATTCCATATTAGTGGGAAATCTATAATCCAAGCAAGAGTGCCTCATACTTAGCAGTATTATTACTGCACTCAGAAGTAAACTAAAAATAAAACTTGAAACACTTACCATTGGTAGTATAGAATGCAACCCCTACTCCATTTCTAATATTGGATCAAACCCCATCAAAACACACCTTCCAAACTACATCTTCAATGTTAGGTTCAACATCAAGAGCAATAGGATATTCAATAGTGTCAACATTCTTAATTAAGTTCCAAAGACAAACATCTATGTATAAATACATCATTTTGAGCATGTTTTATATCTTCAATTACATGTAGCATCTTCATCTCTATATAAAGTCTGACCATCTTACCCTCTAATGGAATGGTGGTGTAGGAAAGGTCCATTTATACACTTCCACCCATACTCATATCCCATTTATAGATAATATCATCTCTCACTTAGGTGGGCAATCCAAAACTACCATTTCAATATTCAAATACTTACCTAGATGCATTGCCAACTACACTACCAACCCATTAACTTGTCTAACAACTAGAAATTCTCATTAGTCCATGCCATAAAAATTTTCAAAGGCTAATGTAATCTTAATTCTAAGCTCATTTAAGTCACCCAGGATCATTACATTATAAGATGTATCGATATAAAACATGTAATTATGGATAATAATATCATTGATCAATAGGGTTTTATAAAATGGATCCACATTCAGCTGACTCTCTACTAATGTAGTCCCCAAATAGACCTTTAGAGTAGGTTCAACAACCTCTTCAAATTATTCATCACTTTTTGGTGGTGTTTAGGGTAAATCAATTTCATTTGCAGTTGACTTCTCATCAAATTTCAAGTATTCAAATTCCCTCTTCCTATGTTCAGGTATTCTTAATAATTCAACAAGTGTCATGGTGATTTTTAGTTGGCTTGATATATATTCCATACCATATTTACTATATCGAGGAAGAGGATTATTTGGTGGAAGGGTAATAACACCTTCAGTGGAATACAATCACTTAAGGTATGAAGTGGAGTAGGTTCGAGTGGATTTGCATGCTTAGTAACAGAATTCAAAGGTGGATTTTGTTTAACATAATTCACACCCTTAGGAATACTAGATAACAAAGGTACTTAGTTTTTACCAGGAGTACCTCTAGGGTTAGCAACTTTAGGAAATGGGTACTAGTTTTGAAGTATTAGAAACTACCATTGTTTTCTTAACTTCCTTACTTGCATCCCCTACCCTTGGGTTTATAGGGATAATATCATGAGGAGCAATAGTTTTTTTCCTTCTTCTCAAGTTGTATTCCTTCCCTTAGTCGATTATTGCATTAATTAGCAGCTAGCTATCCTCAACTAATGGAATTCATTCGTCATATTTTTTAATCATCATTGATATTAAAAAGTTGAAATTATGAATGGGTAATTCATATGCTTGTGCCATATTAACCTCATAAGAAAATTCACAAGTTGGGACACATACCTTTTGTACCACACTCCAAAACTGATCAACATTGATAAAACTCATCAATTCTATGGAGGTTAATATCCTGATTTAGGGACATTGCCAATTGAGCATCATAATCTCATCACCAGATGGTGTAGACTCAATTTCATCCTCCTCTTCATCAATTAATTCAATAGTATCACATGGGGGATGGGGAATGAAAAACTTGTCATACCAATCAACATCAATGTAAAAACCAATTATATTCACTTTGGTGTTTAACAAATCAAGCACTTCTTTCACAACCCCTCTATTCTAGTTTTTATTTTTTCTTTCTTCACATGTAGGCCTTTTCCCTCTATCATTTTTGAGATGATGGAAAGCAGGCCCCCTTTATGCTTGATTTAGATTTGGATCCCTCTCTTGACTGGTAGAGACATGAGGGATCCCCTTCTTAACCCTGGTGATCTTGTATGAAATACAGTGGAGGCCAGAGACTTAACTATCTCCTCAAGATTGACATACTTAGTAGATTGTGTTTTTTCTAGATTGACCAATTTCACATCAACGCGCTTTTTCATGAGGTTTTTCATACCCCTATGTTGTTCTCAATTTTCATGGCCATATTGAATGCCAACCATATGTTTGTGGTAGCTTTGTCCCAGAATTAATATATAGCCTTCTTATCAAAGGCATCATAGTATTTAATCAAGCATGTTGTCTCATTAGGACTTATGTTCTTAGATAATTGCATCATTACTTTGTTAAAATATGTGTTGAAATATTACATTCACCAATTAGGGTTATTATCGATGTTTTCAAAGTTAGCCAAAATGATCATTCAATCAACTCTATCACCATATTGAATTATGAAAATATTCTTCATTCCCTCATAAGAATTAATGCATCCATAGGGAAGAGAAATAAACCACTCACAAGCATTTTCCTCCAACATGTGCATAAATAGTTTAATTCACACATCTTCATGATCAACCTCATAATCTTCAATAATATTGTGAAAATATCTCAAGTTTTGATGATCACTCATTGCATTACTACCTTTAAACCTTGGAAGACATTTCCTTACTTCATTTAGGTCCTCATTAGTATAACCTTCCATGTCATCAAAATTTATAGGCCTAAATCTAAGAGCATAGAATGTAGTATGTTCATTCTCATCTGGGTCCCTATACATCATGATTGTTTTAATTAGAAGTTCAAAAACAATTGTCAAAGGGATATGATGGGATGAATGAAGGGGACTTGTAGGATAAAACTTCAAAGGGGATTTAGTTGGTTGAGAAGGCATTGGATAATAGATAGGTCTATAAGTTTCAAAATGAATAAAAGAGCTATGAAATTCCTCAATAATGGGAAGTTCAATAAAAATTTCAAGATTATCAAAATCTTGGTAGTTAGGACAGTATTTAGCAACTGAACCTTGTCCTTCAATAGGACTCCAAACTTGTCTCCCTCTTTTTTGATCAACATTTAGGGGCGAGACAAGTTTCTTGGATGGGTCACCTTTGAAGGATGATCTCAATACATCTATCTTTGCAAGCAATAAAACACTCAAATCCAAAAATTAAGATATTAAAAATAAGGACCAATCTTCCTTGAAAATAGATAATAAAGTTAGAGTCACCATTCAAATCATAATTCTAAAATATAGCAATTAACACATTGATTGTGATACATGATGAAAACATATTTGACAAATATAATGATGAGATAAAAGGAAAAGACACTAAATTTTCTAGAATTATATCCAAAAGGGGAGAAAGCACCTTCCAACATGTAATATTAAAAACTCTTTGCAATAAACACAATAGATGTCAAATTGTCAAATATCTCAATTCTTGGGATGTCTCTAGTGGAGTTATATGCCATTGACAGCTAAGATAATCTAACTATAGTAAATAATAGTAGATAAATTCGCAACATGAAATACTTATAGTTTTCTACAAGATTCCTCAACAACATAAGTAACCAGGACTTCAATTTAATCCTCAATAATGATGTCAAAAGATTGTTGGTTCCCAATTGTACACCTTTATTGCTCGACCTTGTACACTTGAAGAAAATGATAAATAAAGATGAAAAACCCACTAGTATATCATTATAGCTAGGGAAGGGTTTGGCATCAAGAATGGATTTAATGGAGAAAATGATTGAGAGACATTGCCAAAGGGTATGGTCAGCTCCCTACTACTTTCAGCTCTACCTAAACCAAGGTTATAGGACCTATGGGGTAGCTTTCTCACATGGATAAATTATGCAATTCAACCTCCATTGTGATTTTTGGAGTAAATAATAAAAAGTAATACCAAGGCACAACCAAAATCATTCAATGCACTTGATAAGAGTTTCCACATAGAATGCATGAATGTAATAGGTCACATACATGCTACTAAAGATAGATATAAAAGTCCTTACAACCTTCATTCGATAGAATTTTTGACAATAGGGCTGAATGGAAGACTATAATTTTAAGCTTTATAGCACAAGATGCAAATACATGTTATATAGGAAAGATCTTATGCATTTGCAATCAAATAATACTTATGATATGCAACAAGTGTATATTATTTGTAGGGTAGGACAAGGTAGGATAGTTTGTTTATTATAAAAAGAGTGGTGGTGTGATAGTGGTTTTAACATAATAGGGCATCTTACAATATTCATGAAAATATTCCTTTGTAAAGATATAATAAAAAATCATAAGAAATCTAATGGGACATACCAAATGATCCTCGAAAGACATTGAACATACACTGAAACTAAACTTTCAAACACTTTTCCCTATCAAATACATAAACACAGGGTGCCCTAACAAGTTATTCAACAATGTATCTTAAGATAATGTAAAAAGGGTTTATCATCAAGATCTATGCTCAAAATCATAACCAATAGTGAACACAAACCCAACTATCAAATCAACATAACTTTAAAAACACATTATTGCACTTCATTAATAGGAAATATCAAAGAACCATCAACATTTCCATTAACTTGAAAAGAGATATTACATATATTAGTTTTTTTAAAATGCTACCATGGGGACAAAGATGGTGATATTTCTCTATGTTTGACAAGGGTGACATAAACGTGCACTTAGAACTTGCTAATGTTTGTACATTTACAACCACCTTAGCAAGGGAGATAAAATCTACACACAATACTTGATACCAATTTTTTTTAAAAACCTGGACTTAGAGAAAATTAAAAACCAACAACAACCATGAATAGAGGAAAAAACATCCTATTTGTACATTTTGCACCCCTTTTCAAATTTGGGACTTTGGGTTATAATTTACAAAATTATAAAGTAGCACTCCAAATTTTGTCAAGATGGTCCCAAATAGAAAATATTCCTTGCCATGCTTGAAATTTTCATCCATTTACAATAAAAATCATTTCTCTAAGTGCCTCTATAAGGAATGATAAGGATTTACAACCAACCCTTTGAATTCTTGACTGGATATGCCTTTGTACATGATCTAGAAGGTGAAATTTTGTGGTGGAGGCTAAACAAACTTTGTCCTCTTGTGTAACTATCTAGAGATGCACTTGATCAGTTATTTGCATAACTAGAACCTCCTAGACATCTGCATTTCCTTCTTTACATGCCATAGAATAACCTTCTCTTGCAATGATGGCATGGGATTGATTTATTTATGATAGAGTTAGAAAATGATCCATAGCCATTTGGAAAATATGCTTTAGAATGGCCCACAAATCCTATTTTTTAATTTTAATTCTTGCCCATCCATGAAGGAGCCATCAATTTTAACTCATAAGACAAATATCACCACATATCGACATGTGGCACACCACATTATATCCAAATAGGCATTCATAGGGCTTAAAAGTGACTAGGATGCTTAATTAGATCTAATTTGGACACATGTCACTTTCTTGTGTAGTCTTAAAGGTGGAACAAATATACACCATCAATCTTTTTAGATGTATGCAGGCTTAATCATGAGTTGTGGGTTCAACACTTATCACTTCCACATTTTCTTCGAGCTCCATTAAAATGTCCACCTTCATATCGCACCATTTATCTCATTTTCCTATATCAAATGTGTTCCATTGATATTTTGAACATGTTGTCATGGTTTTTGAAAATAGTAAAGAAAAATGGTGAAAATTTCATTTTTGTTAAAAATGGCTAAAATTATAAATTTTGACCAAAAATGCCATAATTTTGCAATAAATTCAAAAATTAAATTTTATGGCCTTTTTATTTTTTTATCCCATTATGTTTTAAATCCCATTTGAACCATATGTTTAAAATATTGCTAGCTTTCCCAGTAATCTACTAGAACCTTTTTGCTTTTTGTTAGTTACAAAACATATTTTCATTTCTCACAACTCGTGCAAAGTGCAAAAAATATTACGGTGCAAACTGTAAAAACATTTTTGGTTCAAAGTGGAAAAATGTTTTTGGTGAAAAGTGTTAAAAAAATTTCAATGCAAAGTACAAAAAATTGTTTTTTGTGCAAAGTGCAAAAAAGTTTTTATTTCCTGTGTAAATTGTAAAACTATTTTAGTTATCCCTAGCTATGCAAATAAGTTTTCCACTTTCTTGACTATGTAATTTGTTAATTTATCTCTTCAATTCTATGTAAGGGTATTTACATAATGGGCTCAAGCATGAAGTTCTAAAAATATTTCAAAATTTCTTGAAAGATATTATTTTATGGAGTCTAATGATTATTGAATATGCACAAAATGGATTTTTTCATGAGTCCTTGATGTTATTTCAATAAATACAATTAACAGGTGTTATAAAAAACTCTATAACCTTCACTTGTGCTCTCTTTGCATATGATCGAATTGTAGATTTTGGATAGGGTATGGACATCCATGCAAAAATAGTTAAAAATGAGTTTCAATCTAATGTCATGTTGCTAAATGCGCTGATAAACATTTTTCCAAAATGTGGAATCATACAGAAATCCCACCAAATGTTTGGCAAAATTATTCATTTAGATGTGGTGTAATGGAATGTAATGATTACTATATATTCAAATAATGTAATTATTGATAAAGCCTATCAACTTTTTATGCAAATGCCTTGACTAAATTTAATCTCATGGAACTCAATAATCACAAGATTTTAAAAAAATGGATATGGCAAGGAAGCATTGAATATGTTTTACAAAATGCAAGGATTAGGTATCTATCTAGATGAATATACCTTCCCCAACATGGTCTCTGTGTGTTCTATATTAGGTACTCTAGGGTTTGTTATGAAGATCCATGATGGCATAATGAGATGTGGATTTTGATCTAATGTCTTTGTAGGAAATGTCCTTATAGATATGTATGTGAAATGTGGATGGATGGAGTGTGTGTATGAAGTGTTTCACAAAATTATTTAATGATAATGGTACTTCATGGAAGATACTGATTTTGGTCTACTTAGTCCACAAAATGAGCTAGAAACTCTATATTTCATCTACTTTTTGACATGTGAACTCCTTCACTCGACTGGTGGTGAAAATGTAGAGATATTACATGCATTTTAGACTAAAATGGTTGATAAGATTGACTAATTTGTAGATGAGGATATGGAAAATATAAGAATTATTATATTTACTAGACACTCATAAATATGATTGCTAGACTGGGAAACGACATAAGGTGTCAAAATAAATTTGAATATATCTGATTTTAAGGGATATGGGTGAGGAGCAATAACAATGGACTTTAATGTTAGAGAAATTGTAGTGGAAATTCCCAAAACACTAATCATCTATGAGGATGTTGTTTTAAGATCTGAAATGAAATAAATTCTTAAAAGTATTGATGGGATCACTTCTAAAACAATGACACTTTTATGGATCATGAGGGAGAACTAATTTTAGATTTAAATCATGTTATAGTTTGTGTCTACCATTTTGGTTTTGAAAGCAACCAAACTTATTTCTCATATTTTGTGGAGTGAGAATTACAATTTAATATCTAACAGACATAATGAATGATTATGTGTGGTTAATAGAATTCATTTTACATGCTCTGAGGAGCAACATAGGCATGATGAATTGTAAATTGTTAAAGAATATGAAAATAACTCTTTGAAGAGTTCACCGAGATGTCCTACAAACCTTGGTACAAAAGACAATAATGAAGTGATATTCATGGGAAGGATATATAATGAAATTCCAAAGGTATATCATTTACATGTGTTTTATCATGACAACTAGTCTAAAATAAATTATTTCTATATATCAACCTTGAATGGAAATAGAACCCTAAATACAAGGAATTTAGATTCACTTTATCATGTTCTTAGTAGAGGGGAATTTTTGTGATAGATGATAATGGCGTGAACTAAATGGTTATGAGGATCCTTTTTACTCAATTAGATTATGATGTGACAATGGTTGGTATAATAAGAGTAAGTAGGGATTATATCAAAGATGTAAGGGATGACGAGCTTGAAAGTGTAACTAACATTGGTGATTGTGTGTTTATGCACAATATTATATTCATTGATGGAAATAAGATAATTGATCCAAAGCATTTTCAATGGCCTTTTTAAATATCCTTCATCTATTAAATACATGAATACTTTTCATATATAAATATCATATCAATATCTTTTGAGTCATTTTATAAAAATATGGAGAAGGTGTTGTATGAAAATCCTAAAACTGGTACCAATCTCTGCGCAAAGATTTTTATCATGGAATGTGAGAGAAATAATTGATATGTCAAAAAAAATTTAAAGTGCTTGATTTCTAAAGTGAATCATGCAATTTTGATTTGCACATTTCAAATGATGGAAAATCATCAAAATATTTTTGCACCATTCAAGTGGTATAATTTTGTATTTTCATTTTTACATTCAAATGCAATTGCACCAATCCAATTTTGTACCACCTAAGTGGTACATTTTTGTAAACTCATTCTTGCATCTTCTAAAATATAGAAAAGGTGGTTCTGCATCATAACCACCTCTGCATGATATAAATATGAGTGTAAGGCTCATTGTAAGGGGCATTTTGGCAGTGAAACTCTATAAAAACTTTTGAAAGGTGAGATTATATTTTCAACTCAATAGATATCTAAACAAGGAGTTTTTATAGAATTTGTCTTCAAGACTTCTTCATGAGTTATAACTTTGTGTATGATTCATCTATCTATGTATATTTACTTTCAAATTATTTTCATAATCACTACCAAATTGCTAGATATTGGTAATTGCACATTAAGTATTTATTTTAGAATATTCTTGTCTTATTTCTATGAATGTGAAATCTCAGTGGGATTTAAGAAATATTTTAGTTATCTTTTATGGGTAGATATGGGATGGTTGCCTTTAGTTTGTTACCAGTATTAGAAAATTGTCTCTATGTACGTTTTGCACTCCTAATGGTGTAATTATGTCTTTACCATGAACTGAATGAGAAGAGGTTTCCATGCACATGGTGTTTTACCCTTCTTGGACTATTTTATTAAGTTTCTACATTTAGCTACCCAAAGTTGTCATTCATTTTTCTTAGGGTTATCAAAGTAGTTTCTGTATATAACTAACTATAACAACATTGTTCTCCCTTATTTATTTCATTTCTCTATTCATATTTTATTTCTATTTTTCCCTCATTTCACCTCAATGCTCAATAAAAATGAATAACAATAACACAGTAACAATGAATTCTCTAAGAAGAGATGTTTTATTACTCAAGATCACAATACAACTATATGATTATCTCTGGGAAGAGATGTCTGATTTTTATTTTAGGTTACATCTCCATTTATACACATTTTGAAGTCAAGAGGAGGATTTGGAAGGTCACCAATCTTGAGGGAGATTAAGTGGTTTAACTTCCACCATTTAAAATAATACAAAATTAGAGGAATTTTTATTTTTAGAAACTTACTATTTTTAGACTGCACTAATAAAATTGAAATTTTGGGCACTTCCATTGGGTTTTTGGGGGTAAAAAAATGGTGAGTAAAACACCTTGATAAACCTAAGAAAAATGAAAGAAAACTTTGGGTAGCTAAATGTAGAAACATAAAAAAATAGTCCAAGAAGGGTAAAACACCGTGTGCATAGAAACCCCCCTCATTGATCCAAAACTCAAATGTTTTTATTGACAGATATTTCAAGAACACAAAAATAACATAGTAACAATGAATTCACCTTCCTAATTTAAAAAATGGCATTACTCCACCCAAATACAAATGTTACATATGTCCCATGGGGAAAACATTTTAGGCCGTTGGCTTTGGCCCATTAGAATGAGTTCCCATCAGGCTCAAAGAAGAGATTCCCAAAGTTCCTTGGAGAAAATAGTTAAGATGTAGATAAACATATCTAGGTCTTCACAGTGTCTTGTAGCATTTTGGGAGTTATGTATGAAGATGTTACAATGATAATTTTTATTGAAACTTTCATTAGACCTACTACTGAATGGTTTTGCCATCTGGAAGATGGATGCATTATGAATTAGGACTCTTTAAATAATAGGTTTTTGGATATATTCAAATAAGTTGTGGATGTGTGTGTACTTTTGTCAGACGTATTCTAGATTCATAATCAAGACAATGAGAGAATGAGAGATTATGTATCACATTTCAACAAATTATTTAGACTAGTTCCTCATGTAAATCAGCTAAGTCTCAATAATCAAATCTGAATTTTCATTAATTATCTTCACCTAGAGATCATGTTTGTCTTGATGAGGAAAAAGATAAATGACTTGATAGTTTCACAACAAGATGATATCAAGATTGAAGATGATTTAATCATGTCTAGAATGTTGAAGAAGGAAGTTTCAAAAGGTGATACAATTATTGTAAATAATGATGAATAAATAGTGAAACCTAATACAATCAAGATTCTGCAATATTCAGAAAAGATAATTCAAAGGCAAGTTTTTGATCAAACTTGTCAGAATTATAATAGAGAAAAATAAAAAGTGATTCTTGTCATATATGATTGTTTTAGTTTCATAATTATGGAAGAAGGTGAATAAATATAAGAACTGATGACTGATTAGAGAACCGATGAAGAGTTTAACTTACCACTTGGTGAAAAGGAGAAAGATCTACCTATTTCACTAGATTGCTTAAATCCCATGGTCCTAGTAGAAAATGGGTTATTTGAAAAATAACTGATAAAACCACAAATAGAAAGGATTAATAATGCAAATTTTGATTTTATACCTTTATAAAGAGAACATATTGTGAAAATAGTTCTCAGCAAAGTAAATGATCCTTTCTCTATCAAAATAAAAGACTCAATAGTCAAAAATGAATATTCCTTAGGTATTTCATTTTTAAAATCTAGCATAGAATAATTATCTATAGGATCTGAATCCAAAGCAATTAATCTAGTATAGATTGAAAATCATAATCATGCCAAGGTTGATTTCAAAGAATACATCAATGTGGAAAAAAATGAATGGTGCATAATAATCATTACAAACAAAATGGAAACTGTCAAGCTAGAGGGAATTGGTGAAGATGATTATATTTATTCATCTAGTGATGAATTCATTTTTACCATGGGAAGCAATTCATATAATAATATCAACACCTCACTCATTTTTCAAGATGATCATATTGTGGTTCCAACATAAAACTAGATATATGACACAATTCTCTTCAATTTAGATAGTGTACCTATCATAGATGCATTTGAAGTCATCCAAGAAGATATTGAAAAAGTTCAATATTGCTCAGAGTTGTTCATAGAATATCAAATAATTCATAATGATTTCATTTAAAAAAAGGAAAACATTGTTGATTTGTGCATTCATGATCATCCTTGTATAAATGAGAAATGTAAGTCCATCTTCCCACGTTCTTGGTCATTGGTAAATGTGTTCAAAGTTCATAATTTAAATCCATTATTTCAAAATATCAGGTACTTTTCCCAGTCAGTGAATGGTTTTTTATAATCTTCTCATTTTTTTCTGCTCCCTGTAAATAGTTCTACTTTCCTAATTTTGGCTTGTTTCCCTTTCTATTTTCTATTTTGTGGTGTGTGTGGTTTTTAGATAAAACACAATAGTCTATTTCTTACCCATCATCCATGTTTTAGTTTTTCTCCATGCACACATTTGTAGCAGTGATATTTATCTAGGAAATATCATGGGTAATCACATGATTTACTAAGATGATATAGTGGATATATTTTTCATCAAGATCTTTAGTAAATGGGTGATCGATATGCAAGTTTTTAAGTGATCAGAGGATCTGGCCTGGTATTGTGTTTTCATTTCTCATATAATTTAGATGGATGAAATGGATGTCAGTCAATTGGATCTAGATACATAAGTGTAAGAAAAACACTTCTCTTCTCATTTTAGTTTATGTAAAACTACATAACTGAAAATGCCCTTGCATACACTATCCTTTTGGATATGTGAAATCACCTGTTCGGTTGAGTACCTAACCCTCACATACACTATATTTTGACTTGTGATAGATTTCTAATGGCTTGAGGACCTATCCCTTTCTTAAAAATAATAAATCTAAAGATTTTTCAAATCTATCAAAGTTATTGCTAAAGACTACACTGCGCAATGGATAAAGCATCGACATACAAAACTAGAGAATTCTAAGTTCTTTCTATTCCTTACAGTTTGAAATCCTAGTCAGAGCAGTTTATTGTCATGATTTTTGAAAATAGTAAAAATTGGTGAAATTTTTATTTTTTTTAAAAAAGGGTAAAATTATGAATTTTGCCCAAAAATACTAGAAATTTATAAAAAAATCAAAAAGTAACATTTATGACCTTTTCCATTTTTATCCCATTATGTTTTTAAGCCCATTTGAACCCTCTGTTCAAAATATTGCTAGTTTTCTAATAATTTACCAAATCCTTTTTGCTTTTTATGAGTTGAAAAAACATATTTTCCTTTTTCACAACTCGTGCAAAGTGTAAAAACTTTTTTGATGAAAAGTGCAAAAACATTTTTGGTGCAAAGTTCAAAAAAAAATTTGGTGAAAAGTGCAAAAACATTTTTTTGTGTAAAGTGCAAATAACATATTTGGTGCAAAGTGCAAAAACGTTTTTGTTTCCCATGTGAATTTTAAAAACTATTTCAATTTTCCTTAGTCATGCAAATAATTTTTGCACTTTCTTGGGTATTTAATTTTTGAATCTCTCTCTTCACTTCCATGCTAGGGTATTTATAGAATGAGCTTGTGGATGAAGCTCCACAAATATTTCAAAAATTCCTAAAAGAGATATTATCTTATAGAGTGAAATGATTATTGGATATGCACAAAATGGATGTTTTCATGAGTCCTTGATGTTATTTTAACCAATGCAATCAGCAGGTGTTATACCGAAGTCTAGAACCTGCACATGTTCTCTCTTTGCATGTGCTTAAATGGTAGATTTAGGACATGATATGGACATCCATGAACAAATAGTTACAAATGAGTTTCAATCTAATGTCATGTTATTGAATGTGTTGATAGACATGTTTTCAAAATGTGGAATCATATAAAAACCCCACCAAATGTTTGACAAAAGTCTTCATCTAGATTTGATGTAATGGAATGTAATGAATACTGGATATTCACATAATGGAGTTGTTGATAAATCATGTCAACCCTTTATTTAAATGCCTCAACTAAATTTAATCTCATGAAAATCAATAATCATAGGATTTAAAAAAAATGGATCTAGCAAGGAAGCATTGAATATGTTTTTCAAAATGCAAGGATTAGTTATCTAGTTGCATGAATATTTCAAAAATTCTTGAAATAGATATTATTTTCTAGAGTGCAATGATTATTGGATATGCACAAAATGCATGTTTTCATGAGTCCTTGATGTTATTTCAACAGATGTAATTATGGGTGTTGTAACAAACTCTAGAACCTTCACATGTTCTCTCTTTACTTGTGCTCAAATGGTAGATTTAAGATAGTGTATGAACATCCATGAAAATATAGTTACAAATGAGTTTAAATCTAATGTCATGTTGTTGAATGTGTTGATATAGACACTTTTAAAATGTGGAATCATATAAAAATCCCACCAAATGTTTGACAAAAGTCATCATCTAGATGTGGCGTAATGGAATGTAATGATTATTGGATATTCACATAATAGAGTTGTTGATAAATCCTATCAACTCTTTATGAAAATGTCTTGACTAAATTTAAAATGGATTTCACAAGGAATCATTGAATATGTTTTACAAATGCAAGGATTTGGTATCGAGATGGATGAATGTACCATCCCCAACATGGTCTCTGTGTGTTCTAACTTAGGTAATCTAAGGTTTTCTATGAAGATCCATGATGGAATAATGAGAAACGTATTTCAATCCAATGTCTTTTTATGAAATTTCCTTATAGACATGTATGTGAAATGTGGATGGATGGAGTGTATGTATGAAGTGTTTCATAAAATGCTTAAACAAGAATGGTAATTTATGTAAGATGATGATTTTGGTCCACTTAGTCCATGAAATGAGCTAGAACCCCTATATTTCATCTATTGTAATACATGTGAACTCCTTCACTTAGTTGGTGGTAAAAATATAGAGATATTACATAATTGTAAATTATAGTGGTTGATAAGATACACTTCTTTGTAGATGAGGATACAAAAATATAGCAAGTATTATATTTACTAGACACATATAAATATGATTTCTAGATTGGGAAATGGCACAAGGTGTCAAAATAAATTTGAATATAGTTGATTTTGAGGGATATGGGTGTGGAGAAATAACAACAATGGACTTGAATGTTGGAGACATTGCAGTGGAAATTCGAAAAACACTAATCATCCATGAGGACATTATTTTAAGATCTAACATGAAATAAATTCTTAATAGTATTGATGGGCTCACTTAAAAAATAATGACACTTTTATGGATCATTAGGGTGAATTGATTTTAGCTTTAAAGCATTTTATGGTTCATGTCTACCATTTTGGTTTTGACAGCAACCAAACTTATTTGTTGTATTTGGTGGAGTGAACATTGTATTGTGATATTTGACAAACATAATGAATGATTACATGTGGTTAATAGAAGTCATTTTACATGTTCTAAGGTAAAACATAGGCATGATGAATTGTAAATTGTTAAAGAATATGAAAAGAACTCTTTAAAGAGTCCACCTAGATGTCCTACAAACCCTAGTAAAAGAGGCAATAATGAAGTGATATTCATGGGAAATCTATACAATGAAAGTCCAAAGGTATATCCTTTACATGTGTTTTATTTTAACAACTAGTCTAGAATCAATTATCTCCATATATAGAACTCAAATAGTAATGGGACCCTGAATGCAATGAATTTTGATTCACTTTACCATGTTATTAGTAGAGGGGAATTTTCATGATAGATGATAATGAAGTGAACCAAATGGTTATGAGGGGCATTTTTTATCAATTAGATTGTGATGTTACAATGGTTGGTATATAAGATAAATTAGGGATTCTATCATACATGCTAGGGATGATGAACATGTAAATATAACTAGCATTAATGACTGTGTGTTTTTGCACAATACTAGATTCATTGATGGAAATAAAATAATTGATCCAAAAAAATTTGATGGTCTTTTGTAGTATGTTTCCTCTATTGAAGACATGAATAATTTTCAAATATAAAGATCATATCAACAGATTTTGAGTCATTTTACAAAAATATGGAGAAGGTGTTCTATGGAAATCTTGAAACTAGTACCAATCTCTAACAAAAGGATTTTATAATAGAATGTGAGAGAAATAATTGATATGATGAACAAAGTTAAAAGTGAATGGTTTCTAAAATGAATCATGAAATTTTGATTCACACATTTCAAAGGATGCAAAAGCACCAAAATATTTTTGCACTGTTCAAGTGGTGCAATTATATATTTTCATTTTTACATGCAAGTGTAATTGTACCAATGCACTTTTGAACCACTTAAGTGGTGATTTTTTGTAAGCTCACTATTGAAACTTCTAAAACCCAAAAAAGGTGGTTTTGCATTATAACCACCTCCCCATGATATAACTATGAATGTAAGTCTCATTGTAAGGGGATTTTTGGCATTGAAACTCTATAGAAACTTTTGAAAGATGAGATTGTATTTTTTATTTAATAAAAATAAAAACAAGGAGATTTTGTAGACTTCGTGTTTAAGACTTATTCATGAGATATAACTTTTTGTACAATTCATCTATCTCTGTATCTTTACTTTCAAATTGTTTTCATAATCACTACCAAATTGTTAGATAATAGGAATTATACATTAATTATTTATTTTAGAATCTTCATGTGTCATTTATATTAATGTGAAATTTTTGTAGGATTTAAGAAATATTTTAATTGCCTTTTATGGGTGAATATGGCATGGTTGTCTTTGGTCAGCTATCAGTATTATAAAATTGTCTTAATGTATGTTTTGCACTCCTAAGGGTGTAATAATGTCTTTACCCTCCATTGAATGAGAGAGGTTTCCATGCATAGTTTTTACCCTTCTTGGACTATTTTGGTAAGTTTTTGCATTTAGCTACATAGAGTTGTCTTTTATTTATCTCGAGGTTATCAAGGTAGTTTTTGTATTTAACTAACTATAACAACCTTGTTATCATTTATTTCATTCCTTTCTCTATTCATCTTTTCTGTCTATTATTCTCTCCTTTCTCCTCATTTCCTTTCTACCTCATTTACTTTTTTTTAGGTTAAAAGTACAATGATCCTAAATAAAAAATATTTTTTCTTTAAATAGTTGTGAATAGATTTTCCCCTACTTTATTATTTTTGTGTTTTAATAAAGGTATCTCTACTTGATATTAAGAGAGGGGATTTATCCTATATTGTTGATTAATGTAAGAACTAAACTCCCACACTACTGACTCAAAGTCACCAATTTGTCACCCTGACAAATTTTTGAGCCAACAAAATTCAAGGTTGAATGCTGACCATTGTTATATATCTAGTTCATCTCTATTGTCACATTTGTCAATACCATATTTCACCTGAACCCTTTAAAATTTTTGTTCTCATTCTCATCATTGATCTGTTAGATGCATTATTGATTACAAATTGTTGATTTTATTGATTGCTCTCTGAGATTAAGACACTTGTCCTTCTCACATCACTTAAAAGGATATTTGACTTGTTGATCTCCTCTCACCATTGGATCCATTGTCACTTTCACAAGATCTTGACACTTTTAAATCCTATGCTCATCTGAAGTCCTTTTAACTTTATAGCTCTGGTCATGCACCATTAGATCATATCTCCCTAAGCTAATGTAAACCATTCGAATATGATCTAATAGGTTTAAAGTGATTGGCTCCAAATTAACATGAAAATAATTAAGTTAAAGTTAGAGGAATAAAGTAATTAGTATAAAGTCTTAGCCTAAGGTTTTGTTTCATTAATAAATACAATAGAAGATTTAGGATATGACTTTAAGCTAAGTTTATAACAAAGGGACCAAGAATTAGTTAGACCATGTTAATATATAAAAGGGACCAAAGGCTTTGGGATATAAAAGGGACAAAATATGAATTTTACACTAGGTTTTTTTCATGTTAATAAACATTACTAAATATTAGTCTAAAAATTAAACTAAGTCCATGTCACGTTTAAAGCATTCCCATGTAAATTTCTCCCAAAAAATTTGAATTTAAATCAAAGGTCCTAAGCTAGGGAAATTGGAACAATGGTTTTAACATGATCAGATAAGAAAAGTTATTTAGTCTTCTACAAGACATTTGACCTCTGATGAACACTTGAAAATAGGAAGTGAGCTAAAAAAAATTAGGAATTTATACTTAAACATGGCTCAATTACTTCAGTGTAATTTTGGTCACTAACAACTCCTAATCCATCAACTTTAACATCAACATCACCTCCCCTTCCACCTATTATAAAAGTATTGAGTGCTAAAAATTAGGAATGTATTGCCATACCCCCTCTTTCTTTAACAAACATCCCTTAAGTGTATTTTAACCCCCCAAATTGAGGCCATGTCCACCTCCAACCTTATATGCCCCTCACCAAACCTATAATCAGGTCACAATCAATTCCATTACCCACCATCACCCCTTTACCATATCATCCACTTATAGGGTATCGATGATGGCCAATTTTCCCTTAGTCATGTCTAGGCCTATGACTAGACCCAATGTACAATTTCTTAAGAAGATTCCTACTATCATCCTTCCATAAGTTCTCCTATTCTTCACAAGTTCTTCAACTATCCCTAGTGCTTCTTTATCCCCTAGCTCTATGTTTACATTCATCACAACCATTGATACCTTCTAAATTTTTGCCTTTTAAGGGTTGATTCTAGTTCAACCATTGCTTCCCTCATCATAGGCCCCAAGTGAATCTTTGGATAAATCATGGATTAAACATATGCAACTCACTGCTAAGGATAACCTAGATCAGGTCATAGTGGACCCTCCTCATGTTGCACTAATATTCAATAAGGAGTCTGGGGTAATGAAGAGGGTGACCAAGAGGAAGTTCACCCACCCTAAGTAAATAATCACGTATGAATTAGAATAAACCTTATTTGAGCTTAAAAAGACAAATAAGGTTAGGTAGGATTGATGGTAGCAATATGAGGAGGACCCCTTAGCTCTCCAATAAACTATGGATCTAGCTATCATATTGGTTAACGTAATTAAATAAAGAATAACTAACTTGGAACAACATAATGTCACCTTACCATAACTAACCATAAAAAAAGTGGAATGGGTCATGGAAGAAATGTTTGATATGCTGAATACCTTGCTTTATTACAAGGTAAAGGGAGATGAAATATATAATAAAGTCCTCAAGATAGAAGATATGTATAGAGGATATGACATCAAGATAATAAACCTAATGAGGTTGATCACAATGAAGAAATTTTAGGACCTAAATCCAATTCCCTTTGAGGACTTGAGCATTGATCACTCTTATTTAATTGTTAGGATAAAGAAATTGAATCATTGGATTAAATATAAGAGATCCCTAGGGAGATCCCTTATATAACAATGTGATAAATTTATCACCTTAATGAAGGATGCCAAAATTATGCCCTTGGATAACAAATATGGTTCCACCATTAGTAGGGATGCCTTTTGGGGTCAAATATAAAATTTCATGGTGAACTTCTAAAATTAATCCATGGTCAGATGGGTGACCTTCAGATAAGATATGGTAGATTTAACATCCTCTACCAACCAAAGAATATAGAAATATGAGGCCATAAACAAAGCTATGGGACTTCTCATAAGTAGGAATGATGTAATGTTTAAGCTCACAGCCAAGCTAATAAAGGAAACTATCATTAATTTGAGATTAATTGATAGTGAGTACAAGAAATTATACCAAATATGGAAATGGTAGGTTGAGGCCCAAAAACAAACTTCCACCTTAGGAGCCACCACCTCATCATCACCTCTTGAAATGTTTTCCTCCTCAATCGAAACTATCACTCCATCCTCTTCAACAATATCTTCATCCTCAACAATACCAGTGGGATCCCAACCCAACTATTGAATTTTTTTTTAATATGAAACATGTTCCATGGTCCTTTTAATTGCATTGTAAAATATTCCCATATTTTGAATAGGGAATATTCTTTATCTTTAGGACATAGGAGGCCCTATCTATTGATAGGTGTCATGTTACCCAATTCATTTTTTAACCAAGGCATTCAAATGGCCTATATATAGGGGTTATCCCATCTATTGTAAACCGGAGACAAAATTTTATGAATTAATGCAAAGAGAAATTAGATTATAGTAATTAACTTACAATTTCTATTATTTTCATGCTTTCTTATTCATCAAAATTTGTTAATAATATATGATCTAATCTATTTAATGGTTAAAATATGGTATTAGTGATTTTAATGCATTTCATGGGTTTGTGCTTTCATCTAGGCTAACAAAGTCTGTTATGTATGCTCTATTTTCATCATACTCTATTAGTGAATGTGTTTAAGGAAATTTACCATAAGTAGCATTTAAATAATCCATTTCATATATGTGCACTATATTCACCTTATAATCCTAACTTCACTTATGATATTATGGGTATAAGCACTAGGATTTCATAGCTCCTAGTTTTATTTGCATTATTATCAGAAGAAATTGTTGGTAATTTGACCTATCAACGAAAAATTCTAACCTCTGTAATAAAAAACTTTTCATGGTCATCATAGTATCTTATCTATCAAGTAAATAGAAAGTTATTAAATTTCATGTTCATATTGTCAAGTTTCATTCTAATATTTTGACATAGTTTCAAGTGGTTTTGTGATTTGAAAGTGCTCTAAAGAAGATGGCAAAAAGAGGACGGTTGATGACTTGTCATGAAGTTTTCTAGAATAATTTGGTAAGTGAAAGGTATTAAATGAGATATAAACTCAAAAATATTATCAAAATGTATAAAAAGTCTATTTTAATCCTTTAAAAAAGCTATGACATGATTATATGACATTTAATGGCAATTATCCTTTAAAAAACAATGTTTATTTTGACTAAAAGGACAAATTTTGATCTTTAAATCTAAAATATGGTAATAAAAGGACATTAAAATAGTTAAAATACTCTTGAAAACATTTTTATATATGACTTTATATTGTTCATAACGTTTCATACATGGAAATAAGTCACTTTATGCAACTTCAAGTGTGAAAAGGGTATTTTTTAGGCTCCCACCTTACAGTTTTGGCCATATAATGATGTAAAATGACTTAATGTTTTCAAAAACATCATTTTTTAGTCATGTATCCATTATAATGTTCTAATTTTTGTTGTGGGAGCTTAAGTTAAGGCATACATTAGCAATCTTACATTTAGGAAAGTAGCTAGTTTTCTACATTTTTCCTCATCAAAGAATTTCTAAGGAGATAACTCACCTTTCCATGATATACATTACCTATATTAAACAAATGTGAGTTCCAAATAGTTTTAAATAATGAAAAAAGAGTGAAATTCTATAGTTTAATATCAAAGGAGGAAGAATTATATGGTCTAGGAGAGAGAAAGGGTTTCAAAATTTCTTATTTTATTATTGGCATTGATATCCATCATATTCATATGAAACTCAAACAATTTTATCAAGATATTATCCAAATATTCATATTAAAATACCATAATTATGTTCTAAAGCATTTTAAAATCCTTTTTTAACAAATGTTAACGTTGTTTAGCATTTGTTAAAGTACATAGAATATTTCTAATTTTCAAATTTAGATTCTTATCCTCATCCAATGACCCCCAAGTTGATATATCAAGTAGGGGATAATATCATGATTGCATATGATGTTTGAAGGTGAATTTTAGATTTCCCTTTCATGATAGTTTATCTCCATATTATTTATTGTCCATGATCACTATCATACACATCCATTTCTCAATGTGATAATTCTATTTTCACCCTTCATTCATGGTTTTCATCTTTCCACCTCATCATCACCCCTTCTACTCATCTTCATCTCACCATTCATCACAAAATTGAGTCAATGAAAAGTGAAGGGATTAAAATTCATTTAAATAGGTTATTCCCACCTTGAAACCACCACATACAACCAATAGTTATACCTATAATAATACACAAATATTTAACACATTTCACGAAATTATAAAAAAAGAAGGATATGCTAGAAGATGTCTTTTGAAGGTCTAGGCTCAATCTCTCTCATCAAGATATAAAACATCACAGGAAAATGATCATATATATGATTTATGGTTTCTTAATTCAAATAATAGTCATAGTCCTATAATAGACATACACAGCCACGTATAATTCAATAAGGATATAGTCACCCCAAAGTTGAAAATCATGGTCCAAATGCATAGGTGAAGGTTGATATTCTATAAAAGGGTTTTCAATCCATATTTTTCATTCATAAATGAAACAATCCATTTAAATTAGCCTTTAATTAATCAATAAAGTTCCCTTGATACACCTACATGATTGGTTTCAAGTCAAAATATGCTACAGTCAGGGGTTTAGCGGTCTTAAGACCTTTTCTAGGCTTCTGGAAGTTGTTTGGACCATCAAATGCATGAACTATTGAGATGAATAACCTAGATATAGATATAAACAAGGATAAATTTTAGTTTTAAATATGTCTAAATAAACACAAATTTACATCTACAAATAGCTTCAAGAGCACTGCTATAGTCAAGTGGGTCAACCATGCTTAATGGAGAATTTAAGGGTATATACTTTCAAGCAGAGTAATGAGATTGTTAAGATATCATCATATAGAGATAAAATAATGGGTAATTTTTGTATTTTAAAAACTCCAAAATCATATTTAGACCCTATCATAGTCTGTATAAAGGACATCACATCATGCTCAGTGGTCTATATAGGAGAGGCTTGTTTTTATAATGAAATAATGGTGAACATGTGAAGAATATAATAATATAAAAGGAATTAATTAATTTTTGGACTTTGGAGGAGACATCAAGGAGATAAAATTAGTTTAATATTCAATTCAATAAAATCTTCACCTACAACTACTTAAGGGACTTATAAAATATGTTGACAATCAAGACATTGAAGCAATAAGGTTTTCATATTTTAAAATTCCATAGGGTCTTGTTATGTTTAAAGAATCATATAATTTTATTCATTTATATATTCATCCCAAAATATAATAGGTTCAATAATTGATCCTAGATTCACATATTTAGAGTAGCTAGCCTCACAATTGGAGGTCTGGTCTAGATACATTGACACAATCTTGATACTCGACATTAACACCTAAGCACAAGATAAAATTTTCAAATAACACCATATTAATCTCACATTAATATAACATGCTTGAAGAGTACATAAATAAGTATTTATTTCTTATGTTGGGCCTACTTGAAATTTTTTCCACCAATGAAGCTACTCAAATAGGATTTTAACTTCCAACTAGAACATAAACTATATTAATTATCCTAAAGTATTATTTTTTATGAAAATTTAAATGATGTCAATTGAATCTCACCATATATAATTTAATCTCACACATTAAACATATATGTTTAATTACTAATCAATGCTATGATTACTCTATTAAACCTATCTAATCCTTAATCTCACCATATTCTATGTGGAAAGAGCATTTAAACATGAATGGGTCCTTGTCAAGTTATAAGTTGGTGGTTTTGGTTGGTCTAGGTGATTATATATAATTTTTTAAATTCAAAACTCTTAAATATATTATTTATTAAGATTATTTTATTATAGTTATTAAAAAATGTCAACTTGAATCAACCTAACATTTGTCATTTGGGTCCCTATTAGTTTTCCACACACAAACAAACAAATAATAATCAATAGCAGTAAGCACTAAAAAACCCAAGTAATATATTATGCGACACACATGGATGAGAAAATTACACCCCTCATCACACTTGGAGGTGGTCTAGGCCATCCCATTCTAGGATTTACAGTAGGGCTCACTACTACCTAGGTCAACCTAGGGACTCCCTGATATTGACACATTCTTAAAAAATGTACTAATTTTTATTAAAAATTGATTAAAGTATATAAAAATAGATTATTTGGAATTATGTTTATTGTATTTTTTTAATAAAATTTTAGTGTTATAATTTTAGAATCCTATTTTCCTGAACAGTAGTCATGTACACACTCCTTCAATAGAAGGATCACTAATATCACAGCTAGGTGCATTCTAGAGGGGACAAAAATATTACATGTGCAAGTCATTTCCATTATTTAATTATTTCATCCATTTCATAAAAATAATCCAATTAAACTATCTAAATCTTAGTGATTTCATAACATAAAGTGATAAACAATGAATAAAAGGGCCAAGACAAAAAAAATAAACCAAACATTTTAGATAGAGTAAAAATATATATTAAACACTATTTAGATTAAATACCTAAAAATAAGGATCTAAAAAAATGATAGTAACAAATATGGTCAACACTTTAGATAGTCTACAACCTACTATGTTCTAATCTATCAGTGCTCTATAGTGTATGTTTGAAAAAACTAGGAACATTTTTGGTTAGATATGTTCAATGGTTTTTGTTTCTCTTAAAAATGTGTTAAAATTATATGGACCCCATTTTGCAAAGTAAATTTGAATTTCAAATTCATTGGGGACTCCTACCTATTTTTGAACTCACATGCACCTCTGGAGTAGTCAAGTCAAATTGAAGGGAGGTGATATATTTAATATATTAAAATATATATATATATATATATATATATATATATATATATATATATATATATATATATCCTAAAAATATTATATATTATATAATATATTCTAATAATAATATTATTATATAATATATATGTTAATAAAGTTTATAAATCAAATTATAATTATATATTTCAGTATAATATACTTAAATTTATGTTATATAAAACATATCATTTATATATAATATTACTCAATTTAATACATATAAATATTATGATATTAATTCTCTCTCTCTCTCTCTCTCTCACACACACACACACACACACACACATCATGACATATAATGTATGTATATACGTATTGGTAACATGGGTTATGTAAAGTGAGAGTGTAAAATTATAATTTATAGTTAAATCTAGTAATTTCAAACTCTTGTCAATATCAAAATAAGTTCATATTTAAAGGTAATTATAGGTGCAAACTTATCAGTATCTGAATCAGTATGCAATGATTTACTCTATAATGGATTTCATTCTTCATCTAAAGAGATATCATATTAGCATATAATCTCTACATCAAACCTTAAACTCCCTTGGATTTTATCAAGGCACATCTATATTCACTAGATAAGGAGCTCAATTGTGGTTAATAACATTTTGGCTTCATGATTGCATTGGATAAATTGATTTATTACAATGTAACTAATAAATTCTAAGCAACCAAGAGGAATTTTGGACTTATAAATTTGATAAAATATATAAGTGGACATATATGTTCCAAAGGGATGATCTATTCCATGTATGCCTACTATGCCTAGCGATGATGCATTCTCAAGTATACCACCATCACTTGTTTCTCCTAAAAATGTTATTAGTGTTATATCTTCAAAAAAATTAGATGAAACTCCACTTAATATTATGCAAGATAATATATATAAATCATTATCATCAGTTCTAAATTTCCATGATGATAATTTTACTTCTAATTCCATATTTGAACTTATGTAAAATTTCATTGTAATATGATCTTACAACAGATTATTGAACATTTTATAATTCTTATGATCCCTTGGATGTGATTGAAAACCCATGGTAGGAGACCCATCAAGTGTAATATTTTTGTATTTGTATAAGTCCTAAATATTATATCACAAGGAAAAACATTTGTTAGTAGAATGCATATGGCCCTGGTGGAAATCATAACATGCATTCTCATCATATTAATATCTCTATGGAATAGGTTTACTCATATCAACCTCTATACATGTGTAACAAGACATATGAGTTGAAACTTGGAAAATTTCCTAATAAAAATCACCAGAGGCTTTATGAATCTAGTAATTTCTTTTGTGTGATGCATTTTGTTATACAACTCAATGTGGTGCTGCCGTTTGGTTGGTATCACAATTTTATTCATTTGGATTAGCTTTATAAGATAGATTGATATTAAATTTTGGATTGGATTAGGCCAATGTAG
>JARHVA010004431.1:535000-547500 GCA_037957365.1 Torreya grandis
AAAAGGTTTTATGAATTATTATTTTCATCTTCACTTCCCACATTTTATTCTACATTTTTCTCATTATGACACAACCATATAGCGTTTGTTGCCATTTTGAGTCTTAGTCAAATTAAAAAACTCATATTTACAAGACACAGTTAGAGATCTACACTTTAAGGAATTCTTGGATGAAACTAATTTGCTTAGGAAAATAAAATAATATATTATTTATGCTAAAAAATGAGTGAACAGTAAAGAAAGAAAATAGATTTTCCTAATATTGAAATTGGATGTTTGTCCCATACTAAAAAAGTAAATTTATAATATGAAATAAAGAGTTTCTAAAACCTATAAGAAGAAAAAAATTGGAGGTACACAAATACATGTATCTTACTATGCATTACAAAAAATTGTCAATAAGACCGCGATATACATGAGTCAAAAAAGAACCAGTCTTACCCATGGAAACTGATGAATCATTCTTTAACTCACTTTATGTCACAGTCATTTTTAAAAACATCTACCAAGAAACACATCTCATAGCTCGACTTCATAATTAAATTTAGTAAGTAGTCATTCTAGTTTTAATAAACTAAAAAACATCCAAATTCCTTTGTTTCCAAATGAGACAAAATAATTGAGTAGAGAAATAAACTCACCATTAATAACTAGAAGAGAGATTCATTGATTCTATATAAATTTTATATTAATTTTAATCAATTAAATATAAAAGTTACATATGACTAACTGAAATTACAACTCTAAATACCTCATGGTTAACTAAAATTTGATTGTCATTTTGTAAAGTAGAATAGAGATTCATTTGTATAATTTTTATGTAGGGTAATAGTTAGTAGAATTTTTATAACCAAGTTCAAAGGACTAAAAAATTAATCGTTTGCATTACTTAAAATTTGATTGTCCATGTACATTACTACCCACTATCCCTTACCAATTGTCATTTGCAACACCAAATTTAATGCTTCGTGATAAATGATTTCAACTTCATGATAAGTGATTGTAAATTTTTATTTAATTCCTACCAAACATTAATTTTTTATATATTTGATCTTAGAAGTAATCTAACTCATATGTTTCACACATGATGAAGCATTGTAGAGTTTTAAATCTATACTTGTGAATGCATTTTTGACCCCCTCTTGCATATGAATTTTAAATGAAGCTCTATGTTCATGCTAAGTGGCATTATATAATATGTTAAAGGCATAAAAAATATTTAATTTAGTAAAAATTTAATATTATTTATGTACTATTAACAATATATAAATATATTAAAATATATTATAGTAAAATATATAATATATAATATTGAATTATAACCTATATCAGCATATATATTATATGATATAATAATATTTATTAATATTAAAATATATTATAATAAATAAGTTTAATATATAAAAATATTATGCTATATATTATATGTCAATATTTATATAATAACTAATATTGTGTGTGTGTGTGCACGCGCACGCACACACACACACACACACACACACACACACACACACACACACACACACACACACACACACACACACACACACACACACACACGTGCATGTGTAGGTAAGAGGGGTTATGTGAAGTGAAAGAGTGTATATTAATAATTAAAATTACTAGTTACTCTAAACCCATGACAATTTCAAAATAAGTTTATCTAAAGTAATTATGGGTGGAAAACTGTAAAGATATAAAGTACGTTGTAATAATTTAGTCTATAATGGCTTGTATTTATCATGTGAAGAGATAGCCTCTTAGCACAATCTCTATGTTAAATCTACAAATCTATTGATTTCAATCAGGGGGCATCTATATTGACTAGATAAGGAGTTTAGTTGTGGGTGATTAGGTTTTGTCTTGGTGATTGTAATGAAAAATTGATTTTGTTATAATGATGCGAAAAAAATTAGAAGTGACCAAGAGGAATTTTAGGTTTAGAAATATGATAGAAATTTGAAGTGGACATATATATTTGAAAGACACCAAATATTCCAATTTGTATGCCTATTATAATACCACCACCTCCTATTTCTCTTAAATATCTTATTAATAATGTTACATATTCAAAAAATGTGGATGAAACTCCATTTATTATGCAAGATCCTATTATTTCTAAATCATTACCATAAATTCAAAAGTTCCATGATAATAATTTTACTTCTATTTCCATATTTAAATTTCTATAATTTTCATTATTCTATAGTTTTGTAATAGATTATTAAAGATTTTTTAATTTTGATGATCCCTTAGATGTGATTTAAAACCCATGGTAGAAGACCCATTAAGTGTAATTTATTGTGACAAGTATACTTCTATTTTATTGTAATGAGATTCATAAATTATACAAAACTACATTTAGATAAAATCTATAAAGGGAAAGTCTATAATATATATAAATACTATATATAGTAAGTGTTCCAAGGTAGCTTAAAATAGAGTTGATCATCTTGGGATTTACTAGTTAATTCTTAAAATGTCTTTGAAAAGCTTCCCAAAAGATATAATTAAATCTTGTATTTCATCTATAATTTCTATAATTTTGATAAATTATTATTTTTTATTCTTGTATTCAAATATTTTTTTAAGAGGAATAATGTTGATTTCCTTACTTTACTATTTAAATTTAATTGATTTTATATGGATGTGGTTTGGCTATGTATTTTTGACCCCATACTAGGCTTTAAAGTGGAAATATTTAACTCGAACTCTATATTGAGATATCACACCTTATTTTCATAACTAAAAAGTTATTCTTTATAGATTGCTATGTTGTAACTACTTATGACCTCACATAATAATAATTTTGATAAACACACAAAATACTTTTCTAAGAGGTCTTTGAGTTACTAGGTACAATTTTGTGTCACTTATTTTAATAACCATTTCAGGGTTGAATTATTAGTTTGTAAATTTAAGAAAGGTCACTTACCTTCATAGGTATTTGAATTGGTGAATTAACTTATCTCAAAGGTATTCAAGGGGGGATAAAAATTGAGTCAAATCCATACTAGATAAATTTCTTATGTTACATGTTCAAAAAATGTTGATGAAACTCAACTTATTATGCAAGAACCTATTATTTTTAAATTACTACCATTGGTTACAAAGTTTCATGATGATAATTTTACTTCTATTTCCATATTTTAACTTTTATAATTTTTATTATATATCTTTTAGTATATTATTGAACGTTTTCTAATTTTGATGATCACCTTGATGTGATCCAAAACCTATGTTAGGAGACCCATCAACTGTAATTTCTTTGGACTTGTATAAGTTGAGGGTTGACCAAATAATCTCAAGGTTTTCTTACATGTGTAGAGAGAGATATAAGTTTGCACTCAACCAAATTTTTAATAAAAAGCATTAGAGTCTTTGTGAATCTAGTAATTGTTTTTCATGATTTATTTTTTAATATAGATCATTGTGACACTACCAACTTCCTCGTTTGATTGGTATCATATTTTGGTTCACTCGGATTAACTTTGTAAGATGGATTGATTTTAAATTTTCATGTATTGAATGAGGCCAATGTAGTGGCCCTAAAATTTAGCTTGTTTAATATAAGGAGTTTCACTTCTTAATCATTGTCAGGGTCACCTAGTTGTTTCTCATAATTAATAAATTTTAGTTCCACAAAGTGTGGTGCCAAGGGATGAAATGATACCTCTAATGCAACAGGGTTATGTAAAACATATTGTAAATCAAGCATATAATATGGATGCCTTTTAGGTGTTTTTCTTAATCAAATAATTTTTTTCCTCGAATACATTAATCATTTATAATAAGGATTGCGAAAAAGACCCACCTTGGTTCTTTACCTTGATTTAAAATATTTTGTCTCAAATACAAATCTATATCTAAAGACATATATGAAAGGAATGTCTGTATAATAATATATGTAAATATATTTATAGATATACTATATAAATAGAAAGTGTTCTTGTGATAACTGGAAATGATCTTGGTCATTATAGAATGAACTAATCAGTTATTAGAATGCCTTAGAAATTCTTTCCAAATGAGTCAATAATATAAAATGGAATTAATCATCTTGGAATGTATTAGTTATTCATCAAAATTCCCTTGAAAAGATTCCTAAACAAGTATGTTGTTATCTTATTGAATTGAAATTCACTAAATTGTACAAATGTACATTTAAATACAATCTATAAATGGAAATTCTATACATAGAAATATTATATATATAGTAAGTGTTTTGAGGTAGCTAAAAATGGTGTTGATAATCTTGGGATATACTAGTTAATTATCAAAATGCCCTTGAAAATCTTCCCAAGAGATATAATTAAATTTTGTTTTTCATTAGTAACATAATTTATATAATATCGATAAACAAAGTTTTTATGATTCTTGTATTGAAAGATTTTTCCCAAGTGGAGTAAAGTTACTTAGCTTAAAATTTCCTATTTAAATTTATTTAATTCTACATGGATGTGATCTGGCCATGCATTTTTTAATTATCATTTTGTAAAGTAGAATAAAGATTTGTTTGTGTAATTTGTATGAATTTTAATAGTTCATAGACTTTTTATAACCAAGTTCAAATTGATATGAAATTAATCAATCACACTACTTTAAATTTGATTATCCATCTACTTTACTACCCACTGTCATGTGTCAAGTGTCATATATAACACCAAATATAGTGTTTTGTGATACATGATTACAATTTATAATTTAATGCCTACCAAATGTTAATTTTTGATAGATTTTATCTTCAAAGTGATCTATCTCATATTTTGTGCACATGGTGAAGTAGCACAGAGACTTAAATCCATAAATGTGAGCACATTTTTTACTCACAAATAAATTTTAAATAAATCCAAAACTCTGACCATTTTCATGTTATGTGAAATTATATAATATGTTAAAGACATAAAAGATTATTTAATCTTGTTAAAAATATAATATTATTTTTTTACTATTAACAATATATAGATGTAAGATGTATTTAAATATATTATACTAAAATATATATTGTATAATATTGATTTATAACATACATTAACACACATACACGTGTGTGTGTGTGTGTGTGTGTGTGTGTATTTGTGTGTGGGGTTTTGTGTGGCCCATAACTATATAAATTTTTTTACAAAAAATATTTAGATAGGGTTGGAAATCGAGAGAAATAAAGTCAACATAAAAGAAGGTTAGACAGAGACCCAAAAAGACCAAAGTACAATAAGAACTATAGTAACCATTTAGAGAGATAAACCCAATATTCCCCATGAAAAACTAGTATAATAATAAATACATAAATAAATAATGTGATACAAACATAGAACTAGACCTTTACACAAGGTGATGCCATTTCATCCATTTCTTCAACAAAGATAATTTATCTACCGTTAAATTCATGGGTGGAGACCTCTCCAAAAACCATGCACTTGTGTTCCTATAATGACATTATATAACCTCCCATAGAAATAACTACATTAATGTAGACAGTTTGGCCCTCCCTGAATTTCCTTTGAAATTTCACTTTTTGGAAAATTTATTGAGCCATTGAGGGGTTACAAATGAACTATAGGATACTATTTTTGATAGTTTTAAACCACTTCCACCCTAGAACTATTATGATGGATTCCCCTCTATTATATTACTTCTATAATTGGGATTTTTATCTGCATCATAGGTGGTAGTGTTAGAAAGTGTCTTTCCAAAGAGTCTAAGGAGTATATCTTTTGATGTAAATCTTCCACAAATCCTACTAGGAGCATAACCAAATTTTTAGATCATGAAAACCTGACACTGAGAGCAAACCCAAGCTATCCAAGATAGTGAATGGAAATTTAGGGAGGGTACCCAAATATTTCTTCATAATGTCCTCCATTAGACCAACATGATGTTATAACTTGATGATGAAGGCCACCAAACTAGAAACCACCTTAGAGTTAGAAATCAACACCATGAGATTCAAATTAAACACTACTACCATCTCCAATTTGATACAACTATGGATACCCTACTATAGATAATCATGTCCCAAAACTTAAAAAATGATCTCAAAAACTCCCCTGTTACCACCCAAAAAATGTTTTTTAATCTCACTCGATAAATTCTTCATTAAAATGTCATCTCATGAATAGAAATTTTGCCATACACAGTAGGGGTGGAGAGCACAATTTGACCTTGATGATCAATAACAAAGCCACCAACACTCAAATAAGGCATGCCATAAATGAGGTGAAATGCTAGGTGGAGTACCATAAGAGAAATAGAAATCATGATTTGGCTTGAGAAAAACATGCCAAATTAAGGAACATAAGAGCAATCAAAATACAATATGGAAATGTCTCGATGCACGCATGACACATGCTTACCATCATGTGAGCTAATGAACTAGCATCCTTCATGTTTATAGAAACATTATCATCATGTGAGTAAATTTGATGTAAGATTATCATGAATAATTTAGCAAAATATTTGACCCATCAACTAAAAATGTTGATAGGCATTACAACAGCTCTACTAAAATGTCTAGACACCAAGACATCTCATTTAAAAATAATAATACAAAAATATTGAAGATAAAGAACTATCATCGTAAATAAATAGATGAAAAAGATGAAAAATCATCCCATATTTCGCACAAATTATCCACTTGGCTCATTTAAGATTGATCGATGCCACAATTGGCTAGGAAGTTAGCTGCCACATTAAATTCATGGTAACAATGGTTAGACTATATGGAAGTGAAGAGAGACAACCTCTCCCAAACACATGATAAAATGTTTTCCAACTTCTAAGAAGTGGTAGCATTTTTTGAAAAGTAGAAATGATAATCTGAAAGTCTCTCTTGATGATGAGCTTAACAAGATTGCATTAAATTATAAATACAATCCCATTGATAAGTGTATCTACCTCTACTTCATTGATGGTTTCCTCTAGGAGTTTTTTGGACATTTATCTAATAAAATATCCACTAAAATCATGGATAATACAACTAGCCCCTAAAGCCCCTAGATTTTATCTAGAAGCCCCATCAAAATTTAACTTGAACCACCTTGCTAGTGAAGGATTCCATGAGCACTTACCCTTTCTTACTCTTTTACCAATAATTACCGTTGAACCATTAATAGGATATATTAACATATATATATATATATATATATTATATAATATGATAATATTTATTAATATTAAAATATATTTTACAAAATATATAACTTGTATATAATATTAATATATAACTAATAAGATTAATATATAAATATATTATTTATCAATATTTATTTAATAACTAATATAATTTTTGTGCATGTGTGTGTGTGTGTGTGTGTGTGTGTGTGTGTGTGTGTGTGTGTGTGTGTGTGTGTGTGTGTGTGTGTGTGTTGGTAAGAGGGGTTATGTGAAGTAAAAGAGTGTAAATTGAAATTTAAACCTACTAGTTACTCCAAACTCATGACAATGTCAAAATAGGTTCATCTAAAGTAATTATGGGTGTTAAAATATCAAGATCTAAATCACCATGCAATGGTTTATTTTACGATGGCTTGCATTTTAGTATGAAGAGATAACCTCTTAGCATAATCTATATGTCAAAATTGTAATTCCCTTGGTTTTTAACAAGGGGAATTTGTATTCAGTGTATAAAGATCATAGCTTTTGGTAATCAAGTTTTTTCTTAGTGATTGTAGTGGAAAATTTGTTTTTGTTACAATGGCACTAACAAAATTAGAAGTGACTAAGAAGAATATAAGGGTTAGAAATATGAAAAAAAATTAAAGTGTACATATATTTTTGAAAGACACCATCTATTTCAATGTGTATGCTTACTATTATACCATCACCACTTGTTTCTCTTAAATATATTATTAATAATGTCACATCTTCAAAAAATATAGATGTAACTTCAATATTTTTCAAGAGCCTATTATTTATAGATCATTACCATTGGATCCAAAGTTCCATGCTGATAATTTTACTTCTATTTCCATATTTTAAGTTCTATAATTTTATTTGTATGGCCTTGTAGCAGATTATTGAATATTTTCCAATTTTGATTATTCCCAAGATGTGATCTAAAATGTATGGTAGGAGACCCATAAAGTGTAATTTATTATGACGAGTCTTTTTCTATTTTATTGGAACAAAATTCCCTAAATTATACAAATCTACATTTAGATACAATCCATAAATGGACAATCTATATATATAAATACTATATATAGTAAGTATTCTTAGGTAGCTAAAAATTAAATTGACCATCTTGAGATGTACCAGTTAATTATCAAAATATCCTTGAAAATATTCCCAAGAGATATAATTAAATATGGTGTTTCATCTATAATTTTTATAATCTTGATAAATGAAATTTTTTTGATTCTTGTATTGAAATATTTTATTCAAGAGGAGTAATTAAGTTTTGTGACTTACTTATATTTTTAAATTGAATTGATTTTACATGGATGTGATTTGGTCATGTATTTTTTACCCTATTATTGGGCTTTGAATTAAATTACTTATTTATTGACCAAAATACTTAACACTTACTCTAGAATGAGATATCACACCTTATTTTCATGAATGAAAAGTTAATGTTTATAGATTGGTATGTTGTAAACCACTTATGCCATCACATAACCATAATTTAGACAATCTCACAAAATCCATTTCTAAGAGGTCTTTGAGTTATTAGGTATGATTTTGTGTCACTTATTTCAATTATCACTTTGGGGTTAATTTTATCTCCAAATATTATTTTGTAAATTTAAGAAAGGTGACTCACCCTCACAAGTATTTAAATTGATGAATTAAATTATCTTGAAGTTATTCTAGAGGGATAAAAATGAAGGATTCAAATCCATGTTAGATAATTTGTTTAAGTTGCATCTTAAAAAAATGGGGATGAAACTCCACTTATTATACAAAATCCTACTGTTTATAAATCATTACAATCGGTTCCAAAGTTCCATGGTGATAATGTTACTTATATTTAAATATTTTAACTTATATAATTTTAATTGTATGTCTTGTAGTGAAATATTGAAAAGAAAATTAATTCTGATGATCCCTTGGATGTGATCCAAAACCCATGGTAGGAGACCAATCAATTGTAATTTATTGGGACTCATATAAGTCAAGGATTGAACAAATATTATCAATGGTTGATTAAAATTTTAGGGAGTAATATGCATTGACACTCAATTAAATTCTTAATAAGAAACACTAGAGGCTTTGTGAATCTAGTAATTTTTTTACATGATGCATTGTTTAATATAGATCAATGTGGCACCACCATGTTCATTGTTCGATCAGTATCACATTTTTTTTTATTTAAATTCAATTTTTATGATGGATTAATCTTAAATTTTCATGTATTGGATGAGGCTAATTTAGTGGCCCCAAACTTTATATTATTTAATGCAAGGTGTTTTATTTCTTGCTCATGCTCAGGGTCACCCAATTATTTTTCATAAGTAGGAAATTTTAATGCCACAAAGTGTGTTGGAAAGGGTTGAAATGATACCTATAATGAAAGAGGGTTATATAAGACATATTGTGAATCAAGCACATAATTTGGATGCCTTTTAGGTGTTATTATGAATGGGATAAATTTTTTTCTCCATTGCTTTAATCCTTTTTAATGAGGATTGTGAAAAATCCCCACCTTGGTTCCTTTACCTTGATTTAAATTTATACAAATCTATATCTAAAGACATATATAAAAGGATTTAAGTCTATATAGTAATATATTAAAATGTATTTATAAACACACTATATAAATAAAAAGTGTTCTTGTGATAGATGGAAGTGATCTTGGTCATATATAGAATGGACTAATCAGTCATTAGAATGCTCTAGAAATGCTTTCAAAATGAGTGAATAATTGAAAATGGAATTGATATTCTTGGGATGTATTAGTTGATCATCAAAATTCCCTTAAAAATATTTTCAAATGAGTCCAATGATATTTTATTGGAATGAAATTCCCTAAATTTTACAAATGTATAATTATATACAATCTATAAATGGAAATTTTATATGTATATAAATACTATATATAGTAAGTGTTTTGAGGTAGCCAAAAATGGAATTGTTCATCTTGGGATGTACCAGTTAATGGTCAAAATTCCCTAAAAATCTTCTCTAAAGATATAATTAAATTTTGTGTTTCATCAATAATATAATTTCTATAATATTGATAAATGAAGTTTTTGTTATTCTTGTATTCCAATATATTTTTAAAGAGGAGTAAAGTTTCTTGGCATAATGTTTCCTATTTAAATTTAATTAATTTTACATGGATGTGGTTTGGCCACATATTTCAACCCTAATATTAAGATTCAAAGTTGAAGAACTTGTGTTGTTGGTTGAAATGTTTAACCTTGGACTTTACAATGAGATATCACACCTTGTTGTAATGAATGAAAAGTCAATATTTATAGATTGGTATGGTGTATAATTATTATTCCCTCACATAACCATAATTTAGATAACCCCATAAAAACCCTTCCCAAGTCAATTTATTTTATTTAATAGGTATAATTTTATGTTACTTATTTTAATTACTATTTTGGGGTCAAATTCATCTACAAATATTAGTTTGTAAATTCAAGAAAGGTGACTCGCTCTCATAGATATTTAATTTGTAAATTAAATTATCTCAAAGGTATTCTATGGGGGTAAAAAATTAAGGAGTCAAATCCCTATTAGACAATTTAATCATGTAAATTAATGAACAAATATAAATAATTTTTTTAAATAAGAATAATTATAATAAATAATAAAAAATTGTAAATATTCGTATATTCAAAAGTTATCTTAGTTTAATATTTATTTTTATTTAAGTTTAAAAATTTAAATATTTTTATTAAATAATGTACATTGCTTATATGTTTAATATGTTTAAATATATTTTTTTAAAAAATAAATGCTTTTATATGTTACAAAATTTTATATAAAATTTTAAATTATTATAGAATTTAAAATTCACGTGCATTTCAAAATTAATGTTAATTTTATTTTTTCTCTTTCCATTTTTTTCCATTTTTTATCTCTCCTTTTAGAAGGCTGAAAAACATTCTTTTATTGAATATTAGGTTAAATGTGCCATTAGTGGTGGAAGCATTGACCCCATTTTTCATTTTCATTTTTGTAAGTCCTTGTCAGGTATTTAATTTATTTAATATGTTATTTTATTATATATAAAATGTGTGATTTATTTTACTTGAAATGACACTTTTATTCATTATTTACCACTTTAAGTTATGAAATCACTTGGATTCAGATAGACCTAGATTTATGTTATGAAATGGTCAAGATAATGAAATGACAGAGATTAGGATTGTTTAGTGCTTACTTGTATTCAATAAGGACCCAAATTATTAATGTGAGGAGAAATAAAAAAAATTACATTAACTATATGCAAATAATCATATTAAAAAAGTGGCATGCTGCGAGAGGGTTTCAATGGTTCCACCCTGTTTCTATCTCCTCACATCATTTTTGTTGGCTTTGTTCAGGATACTGTAAATTATTTCCATTTCAAACTGAGTTGAAAATTAATTTTTTGGTCTATTCTAGGTGATTAGTATTTTAATTAAATTATTTCTATTTTATACTGAGTTGAAATTATTTTTTTTGAGGTGGTGAACTTTTTCCTCATGCCACAGAATGAACTTTAATGAATGAATAATTGAATAACACCTAGAATTATTATTTAGGGTGATGAAATTTTCCCTTGTGATTTGATATTATTGGATGGAGGGTCACATGCATCATTATATATTAAAAAAATACTTATATAATATTTGAACCTTTAAAATAGGAACAACTATTGTTTAGGGAGAATTTTTTGACAGGTGGGAAGCAACAGGGCATTGAAGATTTGTATGGCTGATCCTTTTTTTTTGGTTTCCAAATATCATTTGCATACAATAAAATTTTTTTCAAACAATTTTGTTTTTTGTAAAATTCTCCTAATTTATCTTATAATCATGTAAATTATACAAAATTTAAAAAAATAATGAAACCATTAATAAGGAAAAAAAAAGATTAATCTATTATTTTAATTACCATTTTGGACTATGCCATTCTTAAAAACCATTAATTGACATTTTGTATTGTATAAGACATTTTTTAAACCTCTATTAATCAAAAAAATTAGGCAAAAAGTGGAGAGAGATTCAAATTTGTAAATTTTAGGGTTTAGAGCTCTTAATGCCAAATCACCATGTGTAACACTTTTTAGGAGTAATTTCACAGAGTGATGGTAGTTAAATGTTAGGGGAATATAATTTTTAAATGGTAATAATAATTTTTACTCACTTGAAAATATCATAGTCATGAAAACTACCTAGTGTGCTGATTTATGTGTGTTTTTAGGTGTCAAATCAACATGTGCAACACTTTTCAAACACCATTGTGTAGGATCAAATAAAGTAAAATCACCATAAAATTGTATATGATGGTATCCAAATGTGATAATAATGTGAGGGATAAAAAATTCACATAAATTATCTCTC
>JARHVA010004431.1:557500-585000 GCA_037957365.1 Torreya grandis
AGGTAAGAGGTTGACATAGCTTAGATTTGGTGGTTAACCAAATATACTCAAGGGTTAATTATAGAGGAAAGAGGGAGGTAAGGAAATATGTTCCATGCATCTAATACTTAGCCCTTATCTAGTAGGAAGAAGGGGAGGAAATGGTTAACTTGAATTTGTTGGTATAGGAGTTATTATCACCTCCACTAAAGGTGTTACCTGTGTAGAGGTGGCACATTGTACATTGGATAGGCTACTAGATGAGATCCCTAATGTGGAATCATACTTAACTTATTCCCATAAACTAGATCCTTCCTTCTCTAATTTGGGAGATAATGCTTGGAGTAGTCTTCAATTTAGTTGGGTCCATTAGGCCTTCTTTTCCAATACTACTAGTTGGATTGGAGATGCTAATGGTCCAATATGACTCCCCTAAACTAGCTCCTTCCTTCTCTAATTTGGGAGATAATGCTTGGCGTAGTCTTCAATTTAGTTGGGTCCATTAGGCCTTATTTTCCAATACTACCAGTATGGATTGGAGATGTAAATGGTCCAACCTGAGTATCTTATTGTTTAGACAACAAAAATACTCTACAACATCCAATATTCCTTTCACCTATGTGATACTTGTATCCATTAGCCTCTACTTTACTTCTACATGATTAGCTACATTGAGGTATAACTGATATCCCTCCTTAGGATTATGATGGTATGTGACACTGAGTGTTTCCTTGTGTCTAATTTAATGATTGAATGTCAAGTGCAAAGGGTCCCATTTCTTGTCAGTGTTTTTTTTTTAGACTGAAGGTGAACCTATGTTTGGTAGTAACCATTATTGAGTACCATGTCTCAATTTTAAATCAGCTAATGTTAGTTAATTGGTGATGGACTGATCCTTTCTTCTTAGTTTTTCATAGTCCATCTACTTT
Organism: Torreya grandis; assembly: GCA_037957365.1. Classification (NCBI taxonomy): domain Eukaryota; kingdom Viridiplantae; phylum Streptophyta; class Pinopsida; order Cupressales; family Taxaceae; genus Torreya; species Torreya grandis. The sequence goes on from JARHVA010004431.1 coordinate 558,409, forward strand.
TGTGAGTAGTTGGAAGGCAATCTCCTACTTAACTAGCTTGTCTATCACTATGATGGGTAACCTAATGGGGGCTTTGAATGTGATAAGTGTTTCTTGATATCTTAAGATAAATTAAGCATAGTCCTTTCATGGATGACCCTAGATATAACTACTTAGTAATGTCCCACATCTCCTACCTATAATTGTAAACTATAACCTTGAGAAAGACTTGGGGAACAATCCATTTCAATTTTAGGTCCCATTAGGTAAACATGGGGAACTTTAAAGTGACATAAATGGCATCAACTAAGGAGGACATCATATATAAATGATTTCCTTGGTTGGCCATGGTCTTCCTAATTTTATCACCTAAATTGTAGGAAATGATTTCCCTAAGAGGGGGAGTGGTGGAGTAATCTATGATTATGGATAGTAATATAACCCACTTCTCCTCCATTTTGATGATGTATTTTAATCCATGTAACCTTATCATCATGGCCATACCCATCCTCAACCCATTACTTAATTATATTATGTGTATCTGATTGATTCTATACTTATAGACAAACTTCCCCAAGTTTTCCACCTAGCTTCTCAATACTTCTCTAATCTTATTTGAGTTAAGCCATTGCATTATAGTTTCTTGATTATAAATAATTTTAGGCTTATGTAAATCATATTATTCTTAGAAGGCTAACCCTATTATAAAGGAGATATTATTATCTAAATTAAAAAATTTGATCATGTTATCTATACACTGAGAATGGATGAATATTTAGTGGACTAAATCCACACAGGGGATTTGCTCTAGGTTGGATGTAGTTTTGTGTGATCCCATAGACTTGAATGACAAGATGTCAGACCATTCTTATAAAACATTAACATCCTCCCCATTATCACTATCTTGGTCTAGTATCCTCTCCACATGGTATAATAATTCATTATAGTGTGTGTCATTTATGCCCAATGCAATGGTATTAATACTGGTGCCTTAGATGTTTATGTTTATCCCATATGAATATAGAAGAAAGACCTATTTTGATTTGGTGGTTCCAGACATTCCTACTTTGACCATGGATTTTGAATTTTGATTTATAATATCATATATTATCTTAATATTGTATGAATTCAAAAAATTCATTTAGAAAATAACACACACCGCTTTAGAGTTATTCAACATATATCAATTGAATGTGAATGCAAAGCCTTTAGATTTTAAGATTTAACCTCTTGATTTTCTATAATTTTGAATTACAATATGTGAGCCATAAATGGAAATATTTTTTACTTTATTTAACTTAAATCCAAGGTAGCTCTTCAATTTTGTTTTAATGACTTAAAAAATCCTTTTTTGGGAACTAGCCAATCATTGTTCTTAGTTTTTCCACAGCGCTTCCCATCATAGTTCAAGAACTTGTGAGATAGGGGTCCACATGCCCTTAGTCTATTGATTAAAACTTCTAAATGGTTTCTATGTAGTATCCTTCTATCTAATATTTAAGTGACTTGTTTCTAGGTGTTATTTTATCACGTGATCTTAGTATTTAGATATTGAATATTACACCCTACATGTAGGGGTGTGAAGGGCATGACTGAGTGCCAAGTGGCATGATTTGATTAGATCATTTTATCATAGGACTTTAGAAATTAATAAAGGCCTCAAAAGTTTACAACTAAGTTCTATGTGCCATGAGTTGGTTGGGTTATAACTCCTTTGTGTGATGAAACATAATGATTCAATGATAAGTGGCACATTACTAGGTTGTAAACTTTACAACTCTTCCTTGGATTTGAAATGCCATAAATGGGTAGAAAGTGACATGATGTGATAGGATCTGAAGGTCATGAGACTTTAAAAATAATAGGATCCTTATAAGGCTATGACAGGGTGCCAAGTGGTAGACTTTCATTGGGCTATTGGGTCATGAGAATTTTAAAAAGGCTAAAAGATGCATGAAAATATCAAAACTTTATGGTTGAGTAACTAGTGCATATAACATTGTCATTTTTCAATTAAGTCTGAGTTGGTGTTGGGTTATTTACAAAGGTAAAAGTGTGAAATTAATACCTTCATGGGTAACTTGAAGGTATCTACTAGTAGATATCTTGAAAGAGAAATCAACACTTGTGCTTTTTTGAAAGGTATCTCCTAGGAAATACCTTGAAAGGGAAATCCATTCTTGTGCATGTTTAAAAGGTATCTCCTATGAGATTCCTTGAAGGTATTAAAAGGGCCTTTAAAATACCACCTAGTAGTTCCTTCTATGTAAATGAAAATTCCACTTTCTCCTTCATGTTTGAAATGTATCTCTTAGGAGGTACCTTGAAGGAGAAATCCACTCTTGTTTATTTTTGAAAGGTATCTCCTCGGAAATACCTTGAAAGTATTACAAGGGACTTTAAAATAAATCCTAATAGTGCATCCCATGTAAAGGAAAATTTCACTTGTTCACATTGAATGTATCTATTATGATATATTTTCAACATTCCCTTTAATGTATGACAATTCCCTTCAAAGTATCTCTTAAGAGATTATGTCAAGAGCCTTATAAATCCTTCAAGTTATCCATGAAGGTATTACAAGCCCATGAAGTAATCTTGTAGTAGTTATCTTGAAGGGAATTATCATATATATAAGGGGGATGTTGAAGGTATCTCCTAAAAGACTTTATAAACAACAATCAATGTATTGATAACTACCTTATTTGATTAAAACACCTATTTAGTCATTGAATCCCTTATACAACTCAATAATGTTAGGCAAGTTCAACCTTGAGGTATCTAATAGGATATTACTTCAAAGGACATCTAATAATTTCATGGATAACTTGAAGGTATCTCCTAAGATATACTTTGAAGGATAAATCCATTCCTGTGCATGATTGAAAGGTATCTCCTAGGACATACCTTGAAAGTATTACAAGGTCTTTATGTTATCACCCAGTAAGGTCCTTTAAGGAAAATTCCACTTGTGTTAAGCTTGATGGTGTCTCTTAGGAGATAATTTAAATGTTCCATATAATTTATGACAATTACCTTTGAATTATCTCCTAGGAAATTCATTTCAAGGGCCTTGTAATTCTTTGAAGTTATGGTAATGATCTTGAGTGTAATTATTATTCAATACAAAATGATGTAATGAAGGATTTACCTTATTCAACTCTCTCTTAATGATCTTATGAAGTCTAAAATTTTTATGGGTTTAACATTAAATATTGGAATTAAGATGCCTTGGCCCCTTAGTAAGATCTACAAATAAATTATAGATAATAATCAATGTATTGTTAACTACTTTCTTAAATTGAAAAACCTATTTACTCATTGAATCCTTTATACACCACACAAATAATGGGAAAGTTCAACCTTGAGATATCTACTAGGAGATTCCTTCAAGGGCCATGTAATACCTTAGTGGGTGACTAGAAATTTTCTCCTTGAGGGTAACATGAAGGTATATTAATGGGTAACTTGAAATTATCTCCTTCAAAATGTTTCACTCTATGAAGTTTCCAAAATAGGGGGAGGGGTAGAGCATAAAAGAAGGGCTCTATGGTCTCAAGATTTACCTTTTAAGTTGTATCTTCCATGGACATGTGTTTTCAAAACCAATGTTTGTTTTGAGTAGCTATTGCACACACACAAACAAACCCAGTCAAGCAATTTGGGAAGTTTTATATAGGAAACTCAGTGATATGGGCCAAAGGTTGCTCTTAGGAGATACCTTGGAGAAGAAATCCACTCTTGTGTTTATGTAAAAGGTATCACATAGGAGATACATTTAAGGTAAAATCTAATCTTGTAAAGAGTATTGATGTAGTTTTTATACACACCAGCTTGTAATGAGGTAGCCTCTAACATGTAATGATCTTAATGGAGGTAAACTCCACTACAAGGAATGATTTTCAGGTATGTAGTTTTAATAACTAGGTGATGTAATAATAGGCAAGGCATGAATGTTGTTAACCAAGGTTATGAATATATGAATGGTCTCTAAAATAAATGTAAAATTTAGGTTAGTTGGTGGTTGGATGGTATTTAATCTAGAGTGGGTAAGCCTCAAAAATAAACTCAAAAAAAAGAAACGGTAGGGCAAAAAAGGATTCTATGGCTTCATAAATCACCTTTCACTAGATTATAAGTGGAAAAGTGATTTAAAAGACAATCTATGTTACTAGAAGCTATTGCACACACACACATAGAGACATGGTCAAGTAGTTTAGAATAATTTTGATATAGGAAACTCAAATTCCTTAGACAAAGTTTGCTCTTTTTCAATTATTTATTGCACACCCTCACTCAGGTTATTATGACTCGAATCAAGGAAGTATCTGAGATAACTATTGCACACACATATAAAACTATATCAATGAAAACACCTCTACACACTTAAAATAATGAAACAATCAACTTACTTACTAATGATCAATATAATCTTCTAATTACTTAATAGTTATTGTATATCTAAAACTAGCATATCAATCATAAGAAGAAAGAATTCCTTGTAGTTATTTCACACTAATAATTATTTAATCGTACAACCAAAATTATTAATCCTAATTACATAAATCTTGGAGAGAAAATACATGAACATATTTGTTGACAATAAAAATTTGTTTTGCTTCTATATTGAAATTTTTAGATTGTCTACAAATGCTAGTTACATATGTTTAAATAAACATGGGTAGGGTTCACCTCATCCTCCAAGTACATGTAAAAATTGATTACATGACATTGTTAGAACTTCAGTTCTAAGTGTAGTGTCAAAACTGTATGTAATGTATACATAGAGAGATTGCATTCATCAAGAATTAAAGTCATCCTTTACAATATCATGTAAAGTGTTCATGTTTAAAAAATAAATAGGAAAACTTTACATTCATTTAAAATCATAAAATAACTACAAGTATAAAACTAATGCTGATATATTTAATTTACATGTACTAAACTAATTTGGAGATACCTCCAACGAAAATTCAATGTATCTCTTAGGAGATACCTTGAAAGAAAATTCTAATTGTGTGCATATTCAATGTATTTCCTAAGAGAGAATTCAAAATAAAAATTTAAATCATGTGTATATTTAAGATATCTTTTGAGAAATACCTTGAAATAAGAACTTAGTTGTGTGCATGTTTAAGGTATATATGAGGAGACCCTTAAAAATTACTTCAAGGCCCTTCAAGGTAATCCCCTAGGGGATACAATAAGAGAAAATTCCAATCATGTGCATGTTCAAGGTATCTAATAGGATAACCCTTTAAGGCACTAAAAAATCCTTCAATGTATCTCCTAGAATATACATTAAAGGGAATTATACTACCTTCAAGTCTACCTTTAAGGTATCTCCTAAGAGATACCTTTAAAAAATGCATTAAAATATCATTGTAATTAATACAAGGCCCTCCAAGGTATCTCTATTACTAGGAGAAACATTGAAGGTACTATAAGAGCATTCAATGTATCTCCTAGGAGATACCTTAAAGGGTATTTTACTACCTTCAAGGCTACCTTGCAGGTATCTCTTAAAGATGAGCTAGAAGTAGTGTTCTTTTTAAATAAAAACGTGCCATAGTTATATCAAACCCCTTAAAAGGACCTTTGCAATCAACATGGAAGGTATTCCAAGGACATTCAAGGTATCTATTAGGAGATACATTTTAATGTAAATTATGACAATGTGCATGTTTAAGGTATATATTTAGGAGATACCTCAGAAGAAAATTTTAATCATGTGCATGTTCAATGTATCTCTTAGGAGATAGCTCAAAATAAAATTTCCAATAATGTGTATGTTAAAGGTATCTCTTAGGAAGTACCTTGAAATAAAATTCCAAATGTGTACATATTCAAGGTATATTTGAGGAAACCCTTTGAAATTACTACAAGGCCTTTCAAGGTAATCCTCTAGGATATACTTTGAAAGAAAATTCTAATCGTGTGCATGTTCAAGGTATCTACTAAGAGAAATTTTGAAGGTACTACAAGACCCTTCGAGGTATTTATTAGAAGATACCTTGAATGTAATTGTAATACCTTCAAGGTTACATTTAAGGTATCTCCTAAGATATACCTTTTAAATAGATAAGACTAATTACATAAAGATTGGAAAGAAAATACACAAACACATAAGCTGACAATCAAAAAAAGGTTCTACTTTTGTATATTGAAAATATTTTGAAGCTTTATAATTGTGGTTTATATGTATTTGAATAAACTTGGACAGGGGCTAATTCATCCTCCAAGTACATAAAAAATTGGTTACATGGCATAGTTAGAACTTTATATCTAACTATGGTCTCAAAACTCTATAAATCTATCAATAGTTATAGTTAGAATTTACAAAGTCATGTAATGTGTGAATGTTTACAAAATGAATAGGTAACTTTTTAAAATAGGTAAAAACATAATAAAACATTAAATACAAAATTTATTTCACTATTATAATGTACATGTACAAAACTAGCCCATAGGGTTCATTAGATGTCTATGTGGATGTATTAACCTTAGTGGGGGTTGTGACTGTAGTTGTCAGTGTTAAAATAGATATAGGCACTTCAATTTTCTTTTTTTTTATTCTATCTCAAGAAAATACTTATGTTTCACATCATGTTATTACCATATAATATCCAAGTTGTTAAATTAGGGTCTATGTACCTTGGCAACCTACCCTAGTAGCTTTGCATGTTCTACTTTTGTCATCTAAAGGTTGATTTTGAAATTTTCATCTTTAGTTACCTTTTTCCTTTTAAAGCTTAGTTTTGATTCAATATATTCTAATGACATCCCTTCTAAAATCTATTTGAAATTATATGAAGCTTCTTGAATAATATGATCAAAATTTATTCTACATATCAAATTTCCTATAGCTTCCTTAATTTTTGATAATTTCAAGCCATTCAAAAATTTAAAGATAAGTGCCTAATTTGCTTGGTATTTGGGGATCAATGGCCCAACTACTATTACCCATTCTCTATCTTCCTTTATTATAATGACCACCAAATTGAGTGCATTAGATGCCTCTAATGGTGTCACTAGGTCTAAGAGGTTGTATGCCTTATTGGTTATGTACAATATCAATAATTTTAATTTATTACCATTTACCTTTAAAGAATTAAATGATTTATGTGTTTGGGTAATATGAGGGGAAAATTCAACCCACATTGCCTCTAATGAATATAAAGAATTATACGATTTTGAGGTAGCCTCATGTACCTCAACCTTAGTACCTACTGGGATGTGAACTATTTATTATTTTTTTAATTTGTTCCAATTCTACTTCCAACTCTTGTATTACTAGTTATATCACTTCATGTATTTCCACGATGGCATATTTGTGTGCTTTAGCTAGGGACCAAAATCTTCATTGTAGGGGGATTGACCTAATTGTCTATTTTGCCCCTCTTAGATAAGGCATATACTTCTTACCTTTCTTCAAGAATCATTTCCCTACCAGGTTCATCCTCTAGTTTTCTATTTCTCACCCTTAGAATACTCATAGAGGGATTATCAAATAGGGTTATAACTAGTGGAAGATCTCTGATTTTAAAATTGTGCATTTGAACATCCTTGTCTCTTAGATAAATAGCCCATAGAGGAATAGCCTACTGATTGTGGTTTATTTCTTATATATCCTTAGCTACAACCTCCTCCTCAAGATCTTCTATTGACTATTTCTTGTTAGCTTCCTTGATAATTCTGTTAGGAATAAAGGGCCAAGCGATCTTGGACCAATCCAAACATCTATACTAGGGGGGTGGATAGACCATGATGAACTACTTTCCCCTTTTTCCCTTTTTTGAGCTTATGATGTTGGTCTCTTGGGCTAAACTGGTGGATGGCATGGGCAAAGTGATTTGTGTATATGACACAAGAAGATGAGAATTGACCGAGGTTATGTTAATTTTATTGGTTTCCCTTTTATTCTTAAAATTTATGATTATGGGAGTCTAATATGGAATATTAATAATAGTGGGAATAATAGATGTGGATGGTATGGTAGGGAGAGATAGAGAAATGGTTGTGGAAGAATCCTTCTCTAACTTAGGATTGAGAAAAATATTGTACAAGAGAGAAGAGGAATTCAATGAAACATCAGGGGTTAAGGTGGAATCCTCTACCCTGGGAATCCTCAAAATATATGAAATTAAGACTGAACCAAAAATAAGAACATAGGAAGAAACTAGGGAAGTGGGGTTTGAAGAATGACCCTTCTTACTGATTGGATCATATGTAGTTTGCATCTTCCTTTTATCAGTCATGAGGAATAATTCCTTTGCTCTATCTAATTCTTATTTTTCATCAAGTCCTTGTTATTTTTTCTCTTATTAGTGAGGAATTGAGGGTAGGCTTTATGACTAATTAATTATTGGAATACCTATGAGGGTCATCCTTGGTTTCCTTCTATAGAAAATAGTGGTTTTGGCCTCCAAATAGGAGCTTCATTGAGTTGAGGAAGTAGTTTCCTTTATGGATATCCATGGGAATGTAGATTATTGAAATTAGGTGGTAGTTATAGGCATTTGTAATTTAGCTATAGCTAGAGGCTCGATATCTTCTTCATCAAAGGACTCTAGGTCAATTGGATCCCCTAGAACTCCATTGGGATTAGGATCAATTAATTTGGGCTCCTTATTGACAACTTTCAACTTATATGGAAGTTCATGTGAAGGATATCCATATACCTCTATCTACTATGGGGGCATGTTGTTTTAAAAATCTAAAGTTGTCCACCCTATAGTAAGTGGTAGCCTGCTATACATTTATTTCATTTAAATTGAAGGTTTTTGTTGGATCATCCTTAAATGATATTCCTTGAGGCATAAAACTTGTGTTTTTTATAATACCTAATAATAATCCATTTCATTAAAAAATAAGAAGTCATGGACATAAGGGACATGTTGGTATGGGATACCAAAACCCTGAATGTGTCTTTTTATGTGATGATAGGGATCCCAATCCCTATGTGGCATAGTGGGAAAGTTGTAGCTTTTTATTTTATTTCTAAACTCTCCAAAGAGATTCCTCTACATATATCACATTATACCAATGATCATATATGATCCATAATATGTGTTTTTCTTATTTTTATCAAGTTTTCATCAACATTCCACCATAAATGATAATCAAAATTTTTCTCTTCTAACTTGTCTGGTACATATTTGGGGAGCCACAAGGGATAGACCTTATGACCATGAATCATAATTATAGTATTATCAAGGTACAATTAGTAGTCACCCTTCCAGTTCTAAGTGTTTTTATTATGCTTTATATAGCTCTATGCATTGTAATCCTATGGACTGCCTACCATTCTTTATGATAGACATCCCCAATATATCAAACCATGTTGTTTATCTATATAAAGATATGCATGAATTTTTAATAATCACAAATGTGATTCTTGACAGAATCTATAGTTGGGCTCCAAACTTCACTAAGGACCTTATAGACCATGCCAATTATGACATCTACGAGATAGGACATCATGTAGAAGTGGACTACTATAGTGGGTATCTTTCTCTTTTTCATGACTTACTCTCTCATCTAGAAGCTAATGATTTATCCCAAAGTAAAGGATCTATCTATGGTACTAATCAAATACAGTAGAGGAACCCAATCCAAATTAAGAAAATAGATGATGGGCATACCATACACCTTATTTAGTAATGCCAACCCAATCCACGTTCCCATTTTGAATTTGTTAAATAGGATGGGATTATTCCCTTCTTAAGTCATTATTTCCCTAGGGTTAAGACACAACCTTGGTACCTTTTTCATTGAATTTTATTGATTTCAAGATAACAGTCTATGCTTATAAAAAATTACATCTAAAACTGGATAAGATAATTACATCTGCAAGTCATACCTATTGATGCAAGCTATGACTATTTAGTTATCCATGTCATGTATAAATGCATCATATGTAATCCTTCCCACAAAGAATAAATCTCGTAAAAGGTCAATGCAGGGCATCACCTTAGGCTTGGTGACCATTGAGTGTAGTGCTTGTCTCTTGATGGAGATTAGGTCCATAATGAATTATTATTCTATGGTGTATAAATTTTTATGTAAATAAAACATGTTGATATAATCCACAATATCCCATAATTCAAAATAGTTTCCGTACTTATTATCAAAGATAGTTTTGTTAAACACCATATCTTTAAACTCTGTTGCATCCTTGATGGACAATAGTAAAGGTGGAAGTGCTCCTCTATAACTCTTGTATGATGATGCCATTACAATTATTTAGTATGTTCATATTATATTTTATGTGTATCATGAAAAAAACTTTTTCATTGGTCTCTTGTTTGCTTGTAATGGGTTCACAAGTAGCTATGGATTTCATTTGCAAAATGAAAATTGAGTTTGAATTCATTTTTGAGTAATGAATTCATTGAAGTTATTACAAGGGCCTTCAAAATATCACCCACTAGTTCCTTCCACATAAAGGAAAATTTAGTTCAAAAAGGTCATCCCAATACATACCCCCATTCTCAATTTATTGATGGGGGTAGGAGACTTTCCTTTCAATACCATAGTTTACCTACGAGAAGCCATGAGCTCAGTACTTTGTTAATTTTATTTTGGTTGTTCTATTTCTTAGACTATGAAAAATCCTTTTTATTGGTTTTTCTTTGTCATTGGTGTGCAGGTGGTTAGGGATTTGTTCATAGAGTATCAATAGAGTTCAAAATTTACTTGTGATCAATGAACACATCGATATCTACAAGTCATTGATATAGCCTTTTACATTCAATTCTATTTCATATGATTTTAATACCCACCATTCATGTTATTGATTTATCTATACAATTCAAAACTTATTAGTTTGGTTAGAGGAGAAGTAATGTCTTTACATTCATTGGCAAGTCCAACAAGATTTTATAGCTTAATCTAGTGGGATTTGATTGCTAATTATAGTGGTCTATCGATAATTTGGAGGTGGGTTTCATGTGTTGTGTAAGCTAACAATTATCATGAACTGAAGGCTCTAAACACAAAGCCTAAACAAAATGTGTAAAGACCAAATCCTTCAAAAATATGTTTAAAAAATTTTTTTGAATAGATCCTATGAATCAAAAGTTCTCATACTAAAATCTTGAAAAAAAACCAAATCCTTTGGAATAATGTTTGAATAAAATATCCAAAAAATAAGTCACAAATACAAACCCTAAAGCATAAATTTTCCAAAAATAAGTTCTGGGAAAAACATCTAAATCACAAGGTTTTTGGAAAAGAGGTTTTGAGAAAAATGTGTGATAAACAAGTCCCAAAAACTTTCCCCAACAAACAAAAATATGAACTTAATGTCTGAAAAAAATATTGAACAAAATAGATATGAATAAAACCATGTCCCAAACCCTATTTAATATAATACTCCCCAAAGGCATTTAATAAGTTTGTCTGAAATATAAAATATCATTGTTTGTACTTGTTGAAGAAAGAGATTAATGAGGAATATGATGAAAAAAATTCCATAGAATGGAGAGGAAAACTTAATATAGGATAATGTTAGGTACAATGGTGTTATTTGAGGTATTTTTAGTGTGGTCAATTATGTGCCACTACGCAATCCCCATCCTAGAGTTTGTGTAATAGTTGTACATCAAATGTATTAGTGAGACTAACAAATAATTAAAAGACCCAAACCAATCCCTCTTCATGTGCTAGTTTGGGAACAAAATTATAGGGTTACTTCATCTACAACTTTATGAGAATGCAGTGTTGGTACAATGATAACCAGAAGGTTTTGAGCATTAAGCTTCTTGGAATGACTCTAAGAGTTTTTTTTATAATAACATGCTAAGGAGACCTTATTCAAAATAATCAATGTGTTGATAGCTACCTTATTTTATTTAAAAAACTATTTACTCAATCAATCCCTAAATACCTCAATAACATTGGGCAAGTTCAACCTCAAGGTATCCACTAGGAGATTTCTTCATGGGTAACTTGAAGGTATTTCCTAGGAGATACCTTAAAGATATTACAAACCTCAATTAGATTGGGCGAGTTTAACCTCAAGATATCCAATAGGAGATTCCTTTGAGGGCCTTGTAATAACTTCATGGGTAACATGAAGGTATCTCCTAAAAAATACATTGAGGATATTACAAGTAACTTAAAGGTAGAGGAAAATTTCACTTGTACAACAAGGTAATTATTTATATATAAAAATATTAATGTAAAAGGGGAAATTGTTAAACTAAATTAAGTTAGAAAGTGTGTGTTCATAAGAGGACCTAAAATGCATGCTCTTATTTTCATCTTATCATCGTCAATACATACTCTCCCAAGTATAATAATTTCCTTAAAGTTATCAAGTTATCACCTATTAATGCCTTCAAGGAGAAGGAATTTTATATTTGAGTGTATGTTGAAAGTATCTATTAGGAGATACATTCAACATAACTTTTAATGTAAGAAACCACCATTCGAGGTGTCTCCTAGGAGATTCCTTCAAGGGCCTTGAGATACACTTGTAATACCATCATGGTTAACTTGAAGGTATCTCCTATGTTATGCCTTTTAATAAAAATTTACTCTTGTACATGATTGAAAGGTATCTTATAGGACATATCTTTAAGGTATCTATTGATGGGTATTTTCACACATATTAGAAATATACATCCCCATCATCTTTCTCCTTTGAAACAAATGTTTGTGGATTATTTTGCCTATCAAATTATATTGACTGATGCACATATGATTTATGTTTGGTTTGGTCAAATATTATTAGTTTTAGTATAGTTAATGTATATATTATTAATATTTATTATGTATTTTATATTATAGTTTAGAATTAACATTTGTTTCTATACAATTAATCACTAGTTAATCACAAAAAAAATGAACTGGTTCAATATGGAACTTGAAGTTTACAAAAGATCTATATTTAAATTATTTTAATTACTTTGCATAATGTTTTCAAGCAAAAAAGGAATTCACATACTTAAAAATTAGAAGAAGGCCTCACTCTAAAATAATTTGGATATAGTACCATTTAAACAACCAAACCTAAAATTAAATCCACATCACCAAATTCTATTTTATGGTGGTGACAAAATACCTCTTACTAATTGATATGTTGAGTCATTTAACCCACTAAACGTGCATGCAAATATATACTTTTTCAATACTACATCAGGAATAAAATATTCTCAAATAAGAATAATCCTTGTCTATGAAAAGGATGAACTTGAAGATTCCCTTCAATTCCAACTAGAAGTAAAATGGACAAGATGGAATTTTCCATCGAGCTACAACTAATTTCAATAAATTTACAACCAGTAAAATGTAATTAATAAAAAATATATTTTCTCCTACTTGTGAATCATTTGGATTTTATTTGAATAGATATGACAACCTTCAAATGTCTAGGTTAATAGATTGAGATAATTTGGTCATTATAATAAAAATTACATTTAAATAAAAACATGAACAAGGGAAAATAACATTTTCTAATTACCACCATGTAAACATATATTTAAGATAACTTATAGTCATGATAGAAAAAACATTGAAGAAAATAATATAAGGAAGGATAATATATTTGTATGCAAATTTGAAAAAGGCTATACAATTAATCACACTAGTGGAGAAAAATAACATTGAACAAAATGTTGATACACTTTTGTTGACACAAACTTATAATCAGACACACAATAAATTCTCTACATGGTATATTTCCTCCAACATTATGTCTTAAACATTCCTATAAATCTCTGTGAATTAACGGATGTTAATATCAAAATAATAAATTTGAATGAAAGAGTGGTGAATTCCATAATTCATTCATTTATAAAACATAATGAGGTTCTAATGAATGATGTTTTGTTAACTCATCTAGATCCAAGTAACCCTAAATGTATTATCGAATCAAAATATATCCTATAAGATATGGTGGAGAAAAAAATGGTAAGGTTCAAAATTACAGATATCCAACACATAATTACAACACAACAGAGAATTATTTTAGAGGAGGAATACAATTCACTATTATTGAAAAATAAATGTTCTGTTAGAAGGGTAATATTTTTGAAAACTTATACTCCATTCCATATTGTGCACAAAATATGTAAGCAATATAATAAAGCCAACGAAATAATTTATAAGACTTCATTTGTAGAAAGAGTTTGATCTTCATGTGAGCTTTTCCAACTAAGAGGTTGGTAGAATTTTGAAGTAGGAAAAAAAATATGGAATATATAAATGACTATGATAGACAATTTTTCACACAAGTGAACTATTTAGTGCAACAACTTTAGGACAGAAAATACCTTTTTTCATGTTCAATCCATTTGGGATTATATTGATAAGGATTTTGACTATTTTAAAAGTGTCACTTTACCTAGTTCAGATAAATAATAATTAAATCTAATTAATACAATATTACTAAGAAGTATTAAAGTGTTTTCAAACAAACAAAAAATAAAATTAGTAAATTTATTGGAAAAAGAGTCTATTTCCTTCTTGAAAACGTTTGGGTAAAATTAAATGTATACTTGGTGCAAAGAGGTGATGTTGGAAAGTAATATACTATCAAAAATTATAGATTATTTGAGAAACCATGATTTAACACTTTCATCATACAAAACAATCACACTTGAAGGGGTAATGGAGCATTATACATTTTTTACAAAAACGTTTTATGGTTTACATGTCCTAAATGAAAGTATTGCAAAAAATAAAAAAGGCTAAGAACCATTATCTCCATATTCGATAAGCATATTGAAAAAATATCTACATAATGATGGAGGTCAGCTTGTAAGGATAGATATGGAAATATTGAGTGACCATTATAGGGCACCATGTCTTTATTAATCCATTCTAGAAGAATTTAGTGAAATATTCGTTATTGGTGTGAACATTGATTTGATAATTATTCACCTTTTGAATCTCATTGAAATTTTTAATGAAGAATATCTTCACCTATTTATTTAGGTATTGATTGATAAATTGATTATTATGGCTTTCCATTCATTCACCATTCACAAAATAGAACATTTTTTCTAGATTTACACCTCTCTCAAGAATCAATGTGTTGGTTATTTCTATTGCATGCAAAAAATGGGTGTCATACTATGGGGTTCAGATAGTGATGGATTCAACTAGACTCATATTATAGGTATTAATTTTAATTAGTATCCCACTAATTTTTAACTTCAATATTTTACCCTCCCTTCACAAAAAATTAAAATAGAGTTAGGTTTCGACATCAACAAAGACATACCAATATTTCAAATGATTAGTTAACACAAAATAGGAAGGCAATTCAAAAATGAACTAGATGACTTATTTTAAGATATACTTATCTCTACTTTAAATAATTTAGATACATGTGAATTGATAGGGGTATAAATAAGAGATATATTAATACGTGATTGTACACAATTACAAACAAATTTATCTTGCATTACAGAAACTAAACAACAAATAATTTTTAATATTCAATATCAAAATTGTTTGAAAAATTTAGAGCAACCAATAGAAGAACTATCACTTCAATCAGTACCAGGTGCATAAATTTTTTAATTTATTTTATAATCATACTTCACTTTATAAATATAAAAAATTATTAATATTTAGATGTGTATGCTTTATTTTTCAAAGATAACAACTTAGCAGTATTTTGGTGTTTATCAGTATTGACATTTCATGGAAGTGAATAAACAATAATAATAAAAAATCATATCAATGAACATGATACATTGTAAGTTGTAGAAGGTAAGATAAGATCATACATATTATTTCAATTATATATTTTTTTATTTATCAACTATTTATAATACGTAAAAAATATTTCTTCATCTATTTATGTTTCAATTAAAATAGTTCAGAATGCATCTCTACAACTTTATGTCTCTAAGACATAAACCCATGACACAACCCTGTAGGTTGTTGCCTCCCTGAAAACAACATAATGTAAAACTCTAAAATAAGACATATTTTTAAAATATAAATATCAAATCAATTAATGACTAGAATTTTTACTTACTACATTATATAATACCTTGTAGGGAATAAAGAATCAAAGGTTTAATGAAAGAGTGCAACCATACAAACTACAAAAAGGCAATAAAAAGGTGAAAACCCCTTTAAATAAATGTGTAATTATATAATTTCATACACTATAATATATTAATTATCTTTATTTATTTAAACACATTACAATTGAATTTCTCTTCATGGATATGAGATTGTAGAAGAGAAAATATACACTTGCATTAGCTTGGGATTTAAAAGTGTGGGTTCACTTTATTGTTGTGTAGAATTGAATGTGGTTGTATTTACCTATTAGAATATTATTTAAATGTTTTGTTTACCTAGTTTAAAATAACACAATATGTGTTATAGTATGTCTTAAATACAATAAATTTTGATGCAAAGTATGCATGTAATCTTTATCAGTAGAATAAAAGTATATTGTGCTAAAAATAATTATATTGTTATTGATTTAAATAGTTTTTAATTTTATGTGTCTTATTGGAAGTATATGAAGGGGGTTAAACTATAGGTGTATATTCATTTGAAATAAGTGATAGTGAACATCTACTTAGAAGAGTAAATCCTATTTTGTTTACTGTGATGTGCTATATAAACATATAAATATGAACTGGTATACATAAGAACAACTGACACTTTCATTACTATAAGAATATAGATTTTTTTTGATAAATGTTAAATTCCTATCAATGTCTCTAAGAAATGAGTAATGATCAACTTATTTTCAAGTTATAAGGATTCAATATGAACATGTATATGCACATGTATGTTACAAAATTGATAATAGAAATTATATATTCATGTAGAATGAGTATAGTTACATGTGTCTGAGCATATATATGTTCTAAGATTTAATAAAATGCAAATAATAATGCATTATGTTTGTATGTTACAATATGAAATGCAAATCAAAAGTGCATCAATGACCAATCTAGTAACAAGTAAAAGATTTTCTTAAAAAAATTCCATGTTATATTTATTATAATATAATATTGTCAATAAATGATTCATTTATTTTTGAACAGATTGTAAAAAATTCAAAGGAGGATCTAAAACCAAATTCTAAAAAAACTATTGACTTTGGGGTTGGATAACTTTTTTCTTTCACAAAACAAAAGATATGAAAATGAATGATACAATAAAAAAATTATAAAATATAAAATGTCATATTGCATTCGAGATCATTGCAAATAGATTTTGAAGTGACACTACAATCTTTTTCTCACATTAGCATTTTGTCAATGATAGAGGATAATCATTTGAGGCTACTCATTCAAGCCATGGGTTACTCAAGTTTAAATTTCATGTTTGCTTAGGGGATAAGATATTATAAGCACTTAAATATAAACATAAACAAATTTTATGAATTTATTTTTAAAGGGACCTTTGGAGATGATTTTTTAATTGCCAACATGTTGTTCACTGATTATAATTCTTGAAATTGTGTTACAAATTAAAAATTAAAAATGAGTTATGTTATGTCAAGAACATATAATAGATATGGAAATCATAAATATGAAAAGGATTAGAGAATTAAAATGGAATCTATCATCATGTTCTTAGGATAAAACAAAAAACCATGGCAACAGTTGTGAACCAATGTTTAGAAGGATGTAAATTCACCATATTATGATTCCTTCAAGTTTATTATTGATTATGAACTATAATTAAAGTAATAAAAAGTATCATCAATTTCATACAAATTAATTATAAATTATTTCAAATGTAGCTCAATTTATTTTAAATTAGTCAATTTTAATTTAGAATTACTTTGATCTCCTTAATTGCAATTCAATTTATAGTTTGAAATTCCTTGAAAGTATTAAATTAGGTAAAAGTTTCAAAGCTAATCCCCTTACAAATGGATAATCCATTAGTTTAGCTTTAAAATTCTAAATTTGATCCATTAGTATATTGACACCAGCACATGAAGATCTTCTAAATGAACAACAAACAATTCTCAAGGGATTTTATTAAGTAGATGAACTAATTGCTTATTATGTTTTCATCCACAATTTGGCTAGTCAAACATTGCCACATTTCCTAATAAAAAATTGAATTCAAAGGATCAATGATTAGTTTGAAGACCCAAAAAGGTGCCATGAGTTCAAAATAATCCAATCTATTCAAAATGATTTATTCCTAAACAGTTTGAAATAATCCAATTTATTTAGAATATAGAAAACATATTTATGAAGAAAATATTCTCCACTCCACTTTAGTGGGTATAAGTCCAAATTATTTAAAATAACATAATTTAATCAAAATTTCTATGCTCAAATGGTTTTAAATAGTCCAATTTATTTATAATATGTAAAATTTAATTTTTGAGAAAATCTTCTTCACTCCACTTTAGTAGGTATAAGTCTAAATTATTCAAAATATCCCAATTTATTCAAAATGATTTATGCCCAAATGCTCTGAAGTAATCCAATTTATTTTTTATATAAAAAAAATTAGATAAAATTCTCTCCACTCCACTTTAGTGGGTATAAGTCCACATTATTTGAAATAGTTGAATTTATTTGAAATAATCAATGCTCAAATGGTTTGAAACAATCCAATTTATTTGGAATATAGAAAATTTATATTTTTTGAGAAAATATTATTCACTCCACTTTAGTAGGTATAATTCTAAATTATTCAAAATATCCCAATTCATTCAAAATGATTTATGCCCGAATGCTCTGAAGCAATCCAATTTATTTGTAATATAAAAAAAATTAGAGAAAATTCTCTCCACTCCACTTTAGTGGGTATAAGTCCACATTATTTGAAATATTTGAATTTATTTGAAATAATTAATGCTCAAATGGTTTGAAACAATCCAATTTATTTGGAATATATAAAATTTATATTTGAATTAAAAAATTTCTATTCCACTTTAGTGGGTTATAAGTCCAGATTATTTGAAATAGTCTAATTCATTTGAAATGATCTATGCCTAAATGGTTTGAAATAATCTAATTTACTTGAAATATAAGAAAATTATTTTTGGAGACAAAATTTTCCACTCCACTTTAGTAGTTAAAAGTCTAAATTATTCTAGAAGGTCATTTAGACAAGATCATATTGAATTGTGATCCGATAATGACTTGTAGGTTTCGGTTAACTCTAAATTTAGCTTTGGATACACAATTAAACTTTAGTATTACATATCACCCATATATTGATGGTAAAATTAAGTGATTTAATCAAGTGTTAGAGGATATTATTTATATGTATTACAAGAATCATTAATTCAACTGGTAATAATACCTTTCATTAGTTGATTTTGCATACAATAACTCATACCAATCTACTTTAAATAAAACACCATTTGAAGCACTTTATAAAAGAAGGTGAAGGACACAAATAAATTAGGACATATTGGTATAAAGGTTACTCTTTAGACATGAGATGCTTTTAGAAATGGAATATCAAGTCAAAAAAAATTAGGCAGAGATTGGCCAAAGCCAATGATAGGTAGAAAAACTATGTTAATCCAAAGATAATATATAGGTAATTTTTAATAGGTGAGAAATTATTCATGCGAGCTAAGATATAAAATATTTTTATTAAATTTGGAAAAAATAAAATAACTTTCATCAAGATATGTGAGACCCTTCTAGTATTTAAAAGTGATGAATCCTATAGTGTATAGACTTACATTTCCACCAACCATAGCTCTATTTTTTATTATCTTCCATGAATTTTACCTTAAAAATAATATCACTGCTCTTTCACATATGTTGGATTGGAATGTTTTGTAGGTTTTAGATCTTGGGTTGGTCATGCTATAACTAATTAGAGTAATTGCCACTTGTAAACTTTATTTTCATAATAAATAAGTGTCATAAAATAAGGTCTTATGGAAATAATAATATAAGGATAGTTCTAATTGGAAGGACTATGATGAGTTATAAGGTCTAATTTCATAATTATTTGCTTGATTTGATGATTCATATTATAATTTTTTTTCTAAACTTTGTTTGTTATTCATAACTATTATTTGAATAAGTGTGATTAGAATGATGATTATATTTAAAGGGGAAAGATATTACAACTTGATTTCTCACTAAGATGATCTACCTAATTATCCATATGTTATTATGGTTGTTAGATTAATTTGTTACTTTTTAACTAAATAGTAATTCATAAGTTGTTATGGGATAATTTTATGTTACTTGGAGTTCATGATTTCATTGTTATGAGTTGGCTATACTATAAAATTTTTACAACATTATTATGTTAATTATTATTAAAACATTGTTCTATGATATATATCATGGTGTATTGAGCTAAGTACCTTCCTAGCATGAGATGGATGAAGGATAGTTTATCCCTTAGACATGACAGAGGGAGAAGTTTTTGAATGGTAAGATTTGGATGAGTAGAATATGATAAGAAGTGAGTAGTGGAGGAGAACATGGCATGACAAAAGAGAAGGATATTATAGATCAAGTAAAAGAAGGAATACTAGTTAATTATATTTCAAATTCAAAGTGATTTAAGAAGTTGGTTAAGTAGATACTTTCATTTTATTAAAGAATTTATGTTTACAGATTGGATTATTAAGGTTTATAATATATATTAATCTTTTATTAAGAATATAGGCTAAGCACTATAGATGGCTTAGCCGTCCACATAAAAAATCCATATAAATTCTAAAAACCCTAAGAGTATAGACTAATTTGATTTTATGTTAAGCCATCAAGGTAAATTGATTTAAGTTGTTTGATAATACAATTCCCTCAATCAAGATAGAACCCTAGCCAATTAATAGTGCCATATAAATATATAGACTGAGTTTGAGAACTTTAGGTGTGTGTGTGTGTGTGTGTGTGTGTGTGTGTGTGTGTGTATTGTAGGCTCAAAATAACTATATTCATATAAATTTATATATTCATATAGAGGGAATCAATGTATTGAATATATACTTATATATAATTATGTAGAAAAATAACATATAGGCCATGATTATTTTATATAGATAAAACTGATTTAAAAGGAATTCAGATGGATTAAATTGATTCTGTGGTTTATGTCGATTATTTTGCTATAGATATATGGGTTGTCATATTATTAATTTACAAATGTATGGGGATTGTATGCATGTTGAATTCAATTGAAATAATTAATGTGTGTGTGTGTGTGTGTGTGTGTGTGTGTGTGTGTGTGTGTGTGTGTGTGTGTGTGTGTGTGTGTGTGTGTGTGTGTGTGTGTGTGTGTGTGTGTGTGTGTTTAATTTATTTATGAAATGAATGTGTGTGTGAGCTATGTCTTGTCATTTTAAATATAGTATACTATACTAACTATTTTCATATATATACATGGAACTATAACATAAACTTGAATGAGTAGGAGATATATGGAAAGTGTTTGAACTAGATATATACATATCAATATATGACTATGTGTTTTTATTCAAACAAGATTGATATATACATACAATTTGTATACATATAAGATTTCAAGAGTTTTATAAATATACAAATTTAGTTATATGTCTAGAAACACTTTGGACATAAACCTTAATGGATTGTGGATATTTGTTCTATGTGAGTAAGAATATAGATATATGGATTGTGTGGGAAGAAATAAATATATAGTGTATTCCAATTCTAAATGATAAACACTTGAAGTCAATTGAGACAAGGTGGATCAAAAATTTATGAGAATTTAGCTTTATTTGAAAACATACACAATTATGTTAAGGCTTTTTTATTTTATATTAAATATGTTATGATCTTTTGATACATAATCAAAGGTCTTAGATTGGGTAAAAAGCTAGGAAATTTATTAGTAATGAATCTGAGTCTAAACTGAAGTTATATCTCTAATGTTAAAATAGTTAATTAAAGGCTATGGAATGGTTGAGACCCTTTTTTATTCTATAAGCATTTCTCATGAATATTTATTAGTTGGATGAAAACTTAATATTTAAAAATAACAATAAAAACCATTGTTCATGGGATAGAGTATTATTTGTGTTTTTTTTATAATATATATTATGGGGTATATATTATACCAATGCATAAATATACATATATAAATTGTATTTATATAATAGGAATCATGCTTATAATTATAGAATGTGACTATTAAATTAAGTCATAAAATCCCAAAGGGTTAGGAACAATAATTATATGAATAAATCCTCATATAAGAATATTAAGTTTCATAAATAAAAGAATAGGTGCTTGTTTATGAGTTAATTAATATTTTAATTAATTATGACTGCTAGTTTTTAATGAGAAATATGAACCATATACCAATATTTTATATTAAATATGTTATGATCTTTCGATACACAATCAAAGGTCTTAGATTGGGTAAAAAGCTAGGAAATTGGTTAGTAATGAATCTAAGTCTAAAATGAAAGTATATCTGTAATGTTGAAATAGTGAATTAAAGACTATATAATAGTTGAGACCCTTTATGACTCTATAAACATTTCTCATGAGGATTTATTAGTTGGATGAAAACTTAAGATTTAAAAAGAACAATAAAAACATTGTTTGTGGGGTAGAGAATTTTTTGTGTATTTTTATAATATATATTGTGGGGTATATATTATACCAATGTATAAATATACATATATAACTTATATTTATACAATAGGAAGCATGCTTATAATTATATAATGTGACTAGTAAATTAAGTCATAAAATCCCAAAGGGTTAGTAACAATAATTATACGAATAAATCCTCATATAAGAATATTAAGTTTCATAAATGAAAGAATAGGTGCTTGTTTATGAGTTAATTGATATTTTAATTAATTATGACCGCTAGTTTATAATGAGAAATATGAACCATATACCAATATTTTATTAGTTGTAAATGATTGAATTTACTCAAAGATTTTGGGAATGCAATCCAAAATTATTTTTTATAATTTAGGGAAATAAACTTATTTGTTATGCTTATTGCTATTTTATTTAATAATATTGTAGATATTCATTCATATGTTTGACAAACTAAATGTATGTATTATGATTATTTCAGTATTTAACATGTTTTATACCTACTAGTAGAAATAACTACATGAATCTATATATTTTATTAATGTTAACCAAATATCACATTATTGGTATCAATTAAGTAGTGAGACAAACTTCACTAGATTATTTAACATCATGAGTGCTAGATGAAGGTAATGTGATCATGTGGTGTGTATGAATTTTACTGATCTTTGATATCAATAGATATTTATAAACATTAACCAAAAGTATTATTTAGATATATATTATCATTTAAAATGTAGGATTTACATGTTTGTGTGATATAATTTTAGAACATATTTTATTTATGGTACACATCATGTATTACTCTTACAACATACATGTACTATCAAATCTCTTTGGATTCCCACATTGCCACTATCTACCCATATGTGAAAGAAAGTCCATTACCTATTTGAGATATTTTTTAGGGCATCGATGGTCTATGGTTGGTGTGGAAAATCACTAGAATGATGTTCTCCCTCCCCAATGTAGTACTTATTAGAGACTACACTTGAGAATATTAGAAATAATGGAGTTTTAATGACTCATTCTCGATGGAACATTGTATCTATTAATGTAATTATGTTGAGACATAATGCTAGTTGAAAATATAATTTATTAGTTACTATACATTAACAATAGTCATTATATTATTTTACTAGTCATGGCTGATTTTATGTAATTATTTCCTTATGCAGTTTGTTTTGTTATATGGGATGCTAGTGATCAATAAATGTTAAATGTTGCATGTTTACTTTATGTTGAACATAGTTAGTATGATTAGATAATTAATTAGATTATCATGGTAAAATATAATGAAATAATTCATGGAATATAAAAGAAAATTATGTTATTCTAGTAAATCTCAGTGGGGTTGTTACAATTCCATAGAGAGAAAATAAGGAATCTAATTCACCACTCCTAAGATCACCATCGATTTATTGACATGCATGGCTTGGATGAATCAACATTGTAACATTTTATTCGAAATTACTTCTCATAAAATACTTCATTCCTCATAATTAATAATAATAACCACATGTAGAACCAATCAAAACCCAAAAGGGTGAACTATTCTCACTTAATGAAAGTAAAAATAAAAAATTTAGAACACCATCCAACTGCATTTACTTCAAGGTATTTTACATATATAAAATTTATATTCTTAAAGGAATCATTGAGGTCATTTAATGATTTATCAAATTCAACCACTAACAAAAAATTTATGATTGTTCCCATGTTTTTTTTTAAATATAATATTACTGATAGTTGTGTCTTCTTATAATGTCATCTACTTCACTACCGATGGTAAAGTTACTCGCCATTGTTTATTGTAGTTTTAATCATTATTATGTAAGTTATCTAAACTTGCCTCTTCTTAAAACTATTTTCCATATTTTCAGCCATTACTTCCATTATTGAGCATCTCTAACAGCTTGTTGCCATTTTAATCAAACCAAATCTTTGCTTTCCATCTTCCTTGGGATAATCATATCCCATTTTATTATTAACATCTACCAACCACCATGATTTTTATCATGGTTTTTTCCTTTTATTTATAATATAAATTAAATTTGTAACTTAAAATTACATTTTAAATACCTTGAAGCCTTTCAACTTCTTACATTATTTTATTTTTTATCTATGGGAAACTGCCCACTTGTGTTCATGCTACATAGGCATAAGTGGTATCAAATTAAGCATCCAATATTCCATATATTTTGTTTCCTACAATATGAGCATCAATATAAATATATTTTAAGTATCCACTCTTATAGTAGTTGTCCCTTGGATTAAGTTCCTGTTGGTGTCATGTCGACTCTGATAACACACTGATGGACTAGAAATGAAAATTAAACTAACTCATATCATAGATAGTATATAAATTTAGTACCCACTCATTAACACCTATCTCTTACACATGATAGAAAATCATCAAAGTACCTCTATAGTATGAAGAGATATAAATAAAAACTCATTCAAATAATGCTTAATCATCATAACAATAAATATTCACTTCCCATGATTTAATACAATATATTCAAAATGTATCTAAGGTAAATAATTGAAAAAATGATGTATATATATGATACCAATGGTTCCAACCTATATTATTTTTTAACCATATTAATAAGTCAAACTAAGTCCAGGTATGGAATTACACACTTGTGATTTAACCTAGGTTTATGCCAAAGAGATGCGAGTAACCAATAAAGTGTAAATTGGGTTTTACACATCACTTTTATTTTTCATGTGTGTTTAGTGTAATGTAAAAGGATTGCACCTTTATATTATAATAAAATTGATCTCAAATATATTTAAATATTTTTATTTTAACAATATCATTGATTAGATGTGGTATTTTATTATTGGTTATTGCCATATTATTCAAGAAACTACAACATCATGTTATAGGGGCTAAAAGAGGTGGTTTAGATGGCTGAATATTAACCTTGTAGCCATGCTAACCCTATTATGTCAATTTATCTTAGAGGATCAAGCCTTAGAAATATCCTCCTTTCCTTAGCGCATCTTAACCATCTATGCGAGTAGTAACAATTGAATGGGCTGAAAAATGATGTTTTGAAAATGGTTCCGTATAATTTACTAGTCTCTTTCTCTTTAGACCATATTACTATATCATATGAAGGGATCCTACATCCCTTTTCCTTGTTGGACTCATCACATTCCTTCCTTACATATTAGAATATATAATGCAAGAATGTTTTAATATTTTAATTTGGGTTGTTCAATGTAACTTACGATATCCTTTTATTATATAAACTAATATTATTAACTTGATTGATGACTTATAGGAGGAATTATATATAATTATATGGGGATTACATCCCCATGCTTTTTGTTTCCTTGTGCTCATCAATTATTCTATTCAAAATTGGATTATACACATATTTTTTAGTTGTATGTGTGTCATGGGGATCTTGAGATTTTAATTAATGGTTTAAAATTTAGTTTTGACGTATTAATTTGAGACATTTATAACATATCCTAAGGCACACATTAACATTATTATCATATTAAATTATTGTGTCATCCTAGTAATGTGGAGTTAGGACTAAATTGGTTACGATCTATGCACTTGCTATCTTCATTCATTATAAGTATACTTCTTATATAAAACCCATTGGATTCAAATTTATTATCAAGCCTATAGTATTATAAAATTTTCCCATGTTGTGCACATTAGAGTCTTCCTATTACATAGGGAATTTTATCTCTCCTTAAACATGTTTTGATTTAACTATCTAACCATGTTATAAATATAATATTAGTAATGGATATTAATATTTATAGAGTGCATTTTTTTAGACCTTAACATCCCTATGAAATATATTTAAATGTCCTAGTATCATAATCATATATATTAGTGATATTTGTTTTTTTTTGGACTCACATAAATTCTCACTAAGTGAATATTTGGCATTTGAAATATAACCCTACTATTTGTGGTATATGTGCATGCCAATTTAATTTTCTTTGATTAACTTATTATATATTGTTTACTAAAATTGTAATTACAATTATGAATTACACTTTAAACTATTTTGATTTCATTTCAAATTGTATAATACTCTCTCATCACCCATTTTTCTCTCTT
>JARHVA010004431.1:590000-690000 GCA_037957365.1 Torreya grandis
TAACATTATCTTGTATTTATTCTTCATACATTGCTTATTGAGCATGAATTTATGGTTTTTGGTTCAACTAGTGAATATGTTTCTCTCACAAAAACATTTTCAGGGATCAATTTTTGCTCTAAGAGAAGCTTGTAACAATATAACAGATAAGGACGAGATCATATCCCAAATTAATTTGATGGAATGGATACCCATCATATCTTGACTCTTAGTCTCAGATCACCACATAAAATAATTGTCCTTAAAAAAAGAAAATAGAATTTAATAGATAACATTCAAAGGTGGGTATTAAAAATCAAAGAAACAACATTGTTGAGTGTGCCAAAAAATTCGTTAAAAATAAGTAACCATGTTCCTCCTTCATGATCGATCTTCCATTGCTCAGAACATAAAATATATGAGAAATTTTGGGAACCCATATCTGTATATGCCTCTTTGACCTAAGTTTGGTAATTTTCAATATTTTCCATGCATTTGGATTGATTCAACACATGCCTATTAATTCATAACAAAATAATTTTATGTGACATAAAACTATGAATTATAATATTTATAAACACATTTTCACATCCTCTTAATCTAAGACATTCAAAACAATCCCCTAAGGTATAGAATTAGATGAATGTGTAGCCTATTTTCCATATTTTAAATAATAAACCACATTTGAGATTTTGAACTCGGCATATTTTGATTGGATGCCTTTTAAACAAATTATGGCAAGTAGACATCAAAATTAATATTATATTTTTGTTTTAGAATATATCATGGAAATTACTTTCTATTGAAAAAATATCATCTAACTTTAAAATGCAATGAGGATTGCCCCATCATAAAAAAATGCATTTAGCTTCAATTATTATTTTTTCTAAAAATTTATAGTTAATAAAATGATAACATTATTTTATCCAAAAATATATATGTATGTTGCTAGTTTTAGATATGTTGGATGGTGGATCCTGATCTTAATACAATATCTACTTCTTGATAAGGTGGGGAGGGGGGTGGTGGTGCGGTGGATTGCGGGGGGGGGGGCGTGGTTGTGGGGGGTTGTAGTGCCTCCCCCTTCCCCCTAGTTAAAAATACAATGTAAAATATTTTAATTGCATAGTAAATCTGGACCATTCACTATTAGGTTACAAATTTAATGGTATAAATTATGTTTGTACATTCTTACCATGTATGTAACCTTTGTTTTGATATAAGGATATTGTAATTATAGTATCACACTATATGTGAGTGAATATGATATTACAATATATGTATTGTAGGTTTTTTCTTTCATTTTTTAGACTGAATAAAGAGAAAAATTAGGTATTTTTGTGTGGGTGTATCCCATACTAAGTGAATCACATCAAATTTGTGTCTCTATTATATTATTTTTTCTAAATTTTATTTCTATATTTAATTCATTAGTATTTATCTATGTTATATATTCTTAATAACTGTTATCAGAGTCGAAGGTTTATTTATCAAATAAACTAACAAAAAAAGAGGGTTCCTATTTCAAATGAGAGCAATGGTAGAAGAAGAAAAGTGTAATATTGATAAGTTCAATAGATAAAACTACTAGCTATGAAATATTTAAATGGAGAAATATTTATATGAGAATGATATTTTCCTAACATTGGATGGAATAGCAAAGAAGATGGTGACAATCAAGGATGAATATTGGGAAGTTCTTGATAGAAAGGCACTAAGAACAATACGGTTGTGCTTGGAATCATTGGTGGCCTACAATACATAGAAAAAATACAATGACAGATGTGATAAAGGCATTAGATAGAGTGTATGAAAAACCCTCATCTTTCATTAATGTATTTTTTATGAAGTGTTTATTTAATCTATAAATGTCAGAAGATGGGTCTATTGCTGATCATTTAAATAAATTTTACATGCTCACAAATCAGTTAAGCTCTATAGGAGTAAATTTTGATAATGAGGTTAGGTATATTTTAATTTTGTGCTCATTATAAGAAATATAGAATGGCTTAATCATGGTTGTGATTAATTCTATCTCTATTTTAAACACTTTAAAGTTTGATGATGTTATAGGTGTTATTCCTAGTGAAAAAATGTGATGAAAAAGTACATGTGAGACATCAAGTAATGTTTTAATGATGGAAAATAAGGAAAGATAAAAGTATAGAGCAAAGGGACCAATGAATTTTTTTAAGTATAATAAGGGTAGATCCAAATTTAGAGGAACATTTGTGTGCTAGATATTTAGGAAGAAAATAGACTTAACAAAAGATCGTTGATTTTGAAAAGCCAAATAAGAAGATGGACAACAAGATAAAAATTAGGAATAAAATATATTAGGTGATGTGTTACAAGATGGTTGAATCCTTTATTTATATAACATTAATTATTCTTGGGTGTTAAATTTAGGGGCTTAATTTTATGCTACACCCTCAAAGAAATATTTTGAAGACTATGTTCAAGGTGATTATTGATAGGTTTATTTGGGTGATGGTGAACCCTATAAAATAATAAGAAAAGGTAAGATATAGATAAAATTATAGAATATAAATAAATAGTTACTAAAATAGGTGAGACATGTTCCTGAGTTGAGAAGAAATATAATTTTAGTAGGGTAGTTAGGAAGTGAGGTCTGCACAGTTAAATTTACAAAAAAAAATTGGAAAGTCACTAAAGGATCACTACTAATAGAAAAAAGAGAGAAGGTAGGTACATTATACTTATTTAATATTAATGTTGACTATTTTATTTCTTTAGATTCTACAAAAGTGGATACAAAATTATGGCACCACAAACTTGGGCACATGAGTGAAAAGGGGATGCAAGTTCTCCACTCAAAGAATTTGTTGCTAGATTTGAAGGTGGATTTGGATTTCTATGAGCATTGTGTGTATGAAAAATAGAATAGAGTTAGATTTTTTAGAGTTAGGAAGACAAAGAAGGATGAAAAGTTAGATCTTATGCATATGGATATATGGGGATTGGCTCAAGTATTATTTCTTGGTGGCTTCTCTTATTATGTTACTTTTAATTATAATGCAACTAAAAAAATTTGAGTTTATTGTATATGAAAAAAGTTTGATGTTTTGTGGTAATTTAAAAAAAATAAAAATATATGGTTGATAATGAGATAGGAAACAATTTGAAGTGCATTAGATCAGATAATGGAGGTGAATACTATAATGAGTTTGATAATTACTATTCATCCCATGAGAGTCAGAGAGAGAAGATGGTTCCAAGAAAACCACAACAAAATCGTATGTCTAAAAGGATGAATGTGATAATCATGGAGCATGCAAGGAGCATGATATTGCATGTAGGTACATCCCTATAGTTTAGAGTAGATACTGTGGATACTATTATTTACTTAACAAATAAATGGCCTGCATGTCCTTCAGATGGTGATATTCTAGAAGAAGCATGGATAGGCAAATATGTGAATTATTTTTCTTAAAAAAATTTAATTGTGAATAATTTGTCCATATTGATAAAGAAAATAGAACCAAGCTTGAAGCAAAATCTAAAATATGTACTCTTATTGGATATAGAGTTAATGATTTTGGTTACCGTTTAATGATTTTTTAAAATTGCAAAATCATTAGGAGTAGAGATGTGATGTTTAATGGAAAGGTCATATACAGAGATAAATTATAGGGAAAGAAATAAGAAAATCCAAACTTTAAATATGTAGCACTTGATGAAATCATTGGAAATGAAATTTTAAAAGTGATAGAAAATCACAATCTATAACAAATACAACAAGTACCTCAAACTCTAACAAGTGTAGTTAGAAGATCTACCAGAGTAAGTAGACTCCCTAAACAATACTCTCATTCACTTTATTATTTATTATTGACTGATGGTGGTGACCCAAAAAGCTATGAAAAAGCAATGTAAGTAGAAACCAGAAAGAAGTAGGAAGAAGGCATGAAAGAGGAAATGGGATCCTTAGTACATAACCAAACCTCAGATTTGGTTCAATTTGTTGTAGATAAAAGAGCATTTTAGAATAAAAGAATTTATAGGTTGAAGGAAGAATATGGAGGTAAAAAGAGGTACAAAATTAGACTTGTTGTAAAGGGGTTTCCACAAAAGAAAGGAATAGATTTTAATAAAAAAAAAAATTAGTAGTTAAAATGACTTATATAAGAACTATTTTAAGTTTGGTAGAAGTAGAAGATTTGCACCTTGAATAGTTAGATGTGAAGATGACATTTCTTAATTGTGACTTGGAGGAGGAAATATATATGGAATAGCCACAGGGATATGAAGTCAAAGGTAAGGATAAAATGGTGTGCAAGTTGATAAAGAGTTTGTATCATCTAGAGTAAGCTCTAATGCAATGGTATTTGAAATTTGACATATTTATCATAGAATAAGGTTACAGTAGATGTTATTTGACCATTGTGTTTATTTTAATAGATTAGACAATGATAGTTATAGTATCTTGTTATTATATGTAGATGGTATGTTTATTGTAGGGTCTAACATGCATGATATAAATGAGCTTAAAATAAAACTATATAATTTTTTTGTAATGAAGGATTTGGGTGTTTGAAAGCAAATCCTTGGTATGAGAATTAAAAGAGACAAGGAAAAAAAATTATATTTTCTCAAGAATAATACATCAAGAAGGTATTAGTCGAGTTCAATATGAAAGTAAAAAACCAAAAAGTACACCTTTGGTAGGACACTTCCATTTAAGCAGGGAACAATGTCCTAAAATGCAAGAAGAAATCAATTACATGTCGAAAGTGCCCTATGCTTCGGCAGTTGGAAGCTTAATGTATGCTATGGTGTGCACTAGACCAAACATTACTCATACAGTGGGAGTTATTAGCAAGTTTATGAATAATCCATGATAAGAGAACTTGGATGCATTCAAATGGATTCTAAGGTACTTGAGAGGGACCACTAATAGATAGTTGTGCTATGAAGGCTTAGATGTTACCTTATAAGGATATGTTGATGCAGACATTATTGGAGATTTAGATAACAAGAGGAGCACCACCAATTATGTATTCATTTTTGGTGAAACAACATTTAGTTGGATTTAAATTTTTCAAAAGATAGTTACTTTGTCAACTATAGAGGCATAATATGTTGCGACTACAAAAGCAAGCAAGTAGATGACATGGATGCAATAGTTCATGGAAGAGTTGATGCAGAGGTATAAAGATTGCAGGTTATATAGTGATAGCCAGAGTATGATTCATTTAGTAAATAGCTCATCATTCTACTCAGGAACCAAACATATACAACTCATGTATAATGTCAATCATTTAGTTTTGTAGGATGGTCAATTAAAGTTGGAAAAGATCCATACAAGTCAGAATCTTGTAGATATGATAACAAAAACATTTAGTAAAGATAAGTTAGAGAGTTGTTCAGGTTCAATAGGTCTTAAAGGATAACAAAAAAGATGAGAAACATGTTAAGGTCAAATTTTAAAGAAAAGTCTTAGGAAGAGTTGTAGCAGTGGAGTTGTAGCAATCAATCTTCAAGTCGAAGAGTGTTGGATGGTGGACACTGATCATATTATAATGTCTGGTTCCTGATGGAGGGGGAGGAGGGGGCGTGTGTGGTTTCCTAACAGTAAGAAAAATGAGATGAAGAAACATAATAAAAATATAAATGTAACGAGAAACGATATTGTGATAGGTTGCACATAAGAAACAAATCTCTCTCTCTCTCTCTCTCTCTCTCTATATATATATATATATATATATATATATATATATATATATATATATATATATATATATATATAAATAATTTAAAAAGGAAAATAATAATGAAATAATCTATATGAAATTTTACAAATAAATGGAATATTTAAAAAGAAAATATAAAACATACCTACAAGAATCTTCTTGAATATGTAATTGTGTTCCTCATGTAATCTTATTACAAATCACCTACTTCTTTTTTACATCGATAACTTGAATATTTTAAATGAATTTCTTTAATTAAATGTATGTAATACTATTTAAATTTAAGGGAATAAATATGTTTATTTATTTAAATTTAATAAAATAAAAATATTTAACTAATTTTTAATAATACCTATGAGAATAATTTTTTTATTGAGTATTCTAAATAATTTTTTTATTTAAATGTATGTAATATTATTTAAATTTAAAAAATAAATATAATTAATTATTATTTTTATTTGAATTTAATATAATAAATATATTTAATTATTTTTTAATAATACCTATGAAAATAAAGTTTTTCTTGCAAAATTTTAATACTAAACCTATTTTAGAAACAACTTGAAAAATTACTAAGGTAGCGGTCTGTAAACGGATACAATGAAATAAAACAAGGGTAGTGAAATTTTAACATGCAATGATATTAGAAAGAATAAATTTGAAGAGTTATTTTTAGCATGCAGTGATTTTTTTCCCACACGGGATGCCCTTGAGATGCATTTTCACCTTAATCTGTTGCGTTACATGTATTGCGGACCTGCGTGACGGGGAAACAACATTCAAAACAGTATGACGGTTAAAAGACCATCCAAAACATTGTCGCTCTCACATGGCCATTTCAAGTGTTATAATGCGCAACGCAAAAGCGTCGTTGCATTTCTTGTAACAGGGGCATTACACTCCCAATGAAATACCCTCACATAATTTATAAAAATCTGATGCTATGGGCTTCAGTATATTCTTTAGATTCATTTTATTGTCATGCATTTTCAAGGGCATGTTTTGTAGAGTTTCAGATTAGTATATATTAAAGACTATTATGAAACATGATCTTGGATACAACTGTGTCAAAAAAAATTCAATTTCGATGTTTTAAGCACACAAGTGGATTCATTAGAATATATTTTTGTTTGCAATTGAAAATTATCAATTCAAAAGGATTAAAACATCCCAAACCAAATAAAACATAGAATCAAAATCCAAATTAATATCAGTAAGAAAGAAAATTAAAATTCATATATATTCCAAATGCTTCATTAAGAATGTCTTCATTTATTGGTATAGTCAAGACATCAAAAACATAGTCATTTCATGTATTGGTATAATCAAGACATCAAAAACATAGTCATAACATTAAAAAAACATATTATCTCATGACCTTTTCATAAATTGATATTGTATTAGAAAAAATGTATTTTACATTATTCAAAATTCTATATTTATGGACTACTTTTTCACAAATGTAATTAAAAAAATGGCATTCCCTTTCTACAAAATATGAACATATGTATTAGAAATAAATGAATAAGTTATATTATCTTATTATACTAGCCCAATGAAAACTATGATTACTCATTTATTTTTTTCATTCCATGATGAACTATACAAATAGAGGATGCAACATGTTTATTATGTTAAACATCTTTATAATCCTAGTCTCTTCAATTGTTTTCCACATAAGATGTAGGAAGGCCAATTGATTCATCATGTGCAACAAAAAAATTATCACATGCTTTCTCATACTCGTTGTGAGTTGTTTTTATTGAAGAGATTGATTGTTCAACTTCTTATTATACAACATAATTTATTATTAAATTACCATTATATATGTAGTTAAACGATATTTTATGTTATGGAATTATATAATAAGCTTAATGTTGATTCATGCTCAATGATTAATTTTACCTCTCTTTTTAACATAATTTGTCTATGGCCTTGAAAAACATATAATAAAATAGATTTAAAATCCTCCTTCAAAACTACTTTTAAAATTGGTGAACTTACATGTACAAAAACAATAAAATTTATAAAGTATAATTTTTCATCATATACATTTATTTTACAATTTTATGGGACTCAATACTTGACAACCTAACCATGAAGTCAATAATCAAAAAGTAGAAATGAAAATATTCACGATCTTGTAAGGATATTTCAAAATGAAAATATTCACGATCTTGTAAGGATATTTCAAAATGAAAATATTCACGATCTTGTAAAGATATTTCAAAATGAAAATATTCACGATCTTGTAAGGATATTTCAAAGGTATCTTTTTATTATATTTTAAATGAGACAACCATTTGACAAACTGATATATGATCACATGATCTCACTTCAACATGTCTTTTTTCCCGCAAATTGTCTATATAACCATGACATAAAACGTAATGCACATTACTAGCAATGGAATTTTATTTGTGGCCACACTACTTGTTAGCTCAGCATTGGTTGTTTTATAACTATACTAAGTTAGGACACTATTGTACTTTTTCTAATAAGAGGCATACATAGTGGAATACAAATCTATTATAGATATATTGCACTTAGATCTTACACATGATATTTTGTAGGTATAAATATGTGTCGTAAAATGTAATGTAGATTAGTAGTAATGGAATTAATTGTGGTTAGACTATTTTTTAGCTCATTATTGGTTGCTTTTTCAATTATACTAAGATTGACACTATAGTACTTTCTCTAATAAAAGCCATACATATTGGAATAAAATTCTAATATATATATATATATATATATATATATATATATATATATATAAAGATAAAGTAATGTTTACATACTAAGATTGACACTATAGTACTTTTTCTAATAAAAGCCATACATATTGGAATAAAATTCATATATATATATATATATATATATATATATATATATATATATAAAGTAATGTTTACACATGATATTTTTGTTGGTATAAAAATGTGAGGTAAAATAAAGGTCAATAAAAATTGTTTTAATTAAAAATTGTTTGAAAACATTCGCAATAAATATTATTAATGTAGGAAAACATTAAAACAATAAATAATATTTAATAACCATATAAAATTAATATGTTGTATATATAATTTTCTGATTAACCATTATCATATAAGAATGATCTGCATGATGATGTTTTATTAGGAAATTTTGTGATAGTTACTTTCAATAATTTACTTGCCTTCTTTAACATAAAAGCCAAAACATATTATAATAACATAAATTGTTCGGAATATGTTTAGGCAGTCTATGTTCTATAGCCATCTTCTCCATTACATAATTTAAATGATTAGTGTTGTTGTTGTTGTTGTTGTTGTTGTTTGTTTTTTTAAATTATAGTTATTGATATTAATTCTTATTTATTTATTTTTATTTTGAATTGATTTAAGATTTTATATGATATCAACAAATTATTTTTTAATAATATTTATTCATATTTTTATTTTATTATGATATTTGGTTATTGGTGTTGCTT
This sequence comes from Torreya grandis, assembly GCA_037957365.1. NCBI lineage: Eukaryota > Viridiplantae > Streptophyta > Pinopsida > Cupressales > Taxaceae > Torreya > Torreya grandis. The sequence continues at coordinate 599,166 of JARHVA010004431.1, forward strand.
CTTGTTTATGTATTTTTATTTTGAATTGGTTTAAAATTTTATAAGGTATAAAAAATTGATTTTATAATATTTCTTAAGGTCAATAATCTCAGGTTAATTTGATTTAGCAATCCAAAAAAATAAAATAAATCTTGAAAAACATTCCATGTGTTTGTAGAGTTGGTATTTGCTTTTGGATGAGGAGAAGAATTCAATGTCAAAAACATATTTATGGTGTTATTATAAAAATATCTATTAGAGTATACCTTTATATCCTTTTTTATGTTTTTTCAAGTGATAAAAATCAATTTAACTTAAAGAATTGAATAAGATGGACTCATAGTCACTTCGATAGATTAAGGAGATTGAGGAAGATCTCATTTACTAAGGAGAGTGTTTTTTGGTGATATAAATTGGCCTTGATCATTCAGAGTTGTAAGATTAGGCATATAGTGCTTATAATCTATTTCACTCAATAGTAGGCATCCCATAAACCTATTATTTTTGGGTCATAGGTTCAAATCATATAAAATGACTATTTATATTTTTTAAAAGTACATAATGGAAGTGCCCAACACATTTTATAGTAAGAGGGCTTAGTACATCTCCAATGACATCTCTTGTGAGACTCACTAAAAGTATATAGTTTGAAAGTATATAATGGGAGTACCTAGTGGATCATAAAAAATAAAGTTTGAATAAAATGTATCAGAAAAATTGAAGAAAATAATTTTGACATTTTGATGTTGTTGAGATGTATCATGTCAAATTCATAATGGTTACCAAATCAACTAGTTGAAGGTGTTGGATATCTTTTCCATAAAGAGAATTTTTGGCCATGAGTTATAGTTGGGTTATGAATGATCTCCCATTCAATGCTTATTTGACTAAAATCAATGTATACCATGGTCCAAAAACTTTTCACTTCAAAGAGTAAAACTAGCAGCTACCCAAAAGGTGCAAGGAATGCCAGAAAGATTGTGTATTTGGCTTTTAACTTTATGATGTGGGTTAACCCTAATATGTGAGAATCATACCTCCCACCTAAGACTGATTTCCAATCAACCACCTTTAATCTTTATTGATAAATCCTCAAGCATGACTTGTCCACTATAAATCCAAAAACTTCCCTGAAGTTAGGGAATGTATACGATACAATCCTGGTAATTTATAATATCTCCTGAAATAACATGTCATTTCCCCTTATTATCATTGCATAACTCACCTATGAGTATGGTTTTCTGGTATTTATTTAACCTTTATATAATTTATCTAGGTGTCAATACATTGGTAACATAGACAAACATAAGCTACAATATAGACTTTAGATTCTCAATGTCTTGTCTCCACATCAATGACATTTCATCAATGATTTGAGTCGCACATAAAATGTGTATCCTTATTATAAAAAAATTATCATCATTTCATCCTCATCAACCCTTTAAAATAGAAAAAATCCAATAAAAAAACTACCACCCTGCAATCTATGAACCCCTTTGTAGTGAGTAGATGTTGAGAAAGTCTAACCACTACTTTAAATGCAAGCCTAGTTTAAGATATCAATTTACCTTAACATCACCACCCAACTCATATATTCACACATCACACTATCACACCATAAAAAAAAACTCATAAACTCATTTTCTACCATCACCTCTACCACAAATATTAATTTTTTTTATTAATACTTCATACACAAAATTTGAGTGGAAATGTTACCTGCATTTGTATATGTATCAACACCATGATATCCCCTACCAATAAAATACCCTCACCACTATTCATGTAATTACATTTTCATACATATTTGATTTTAGTTTCATTTATCGACTACTAAGTTGAATCTTCAAGAAGGGTTGTAATTTTTTTTTATCAGTAAAGTGGGATTTTGTATTAGATTCGTACATGAGACATGGATCCTTGCCATAATTTAATTGACTCTCATTATGTCCTTATCAAACATTAACAATATAAAATTACCACTCAAAGTAGTATCCACATTGATTTAATATAATGTATCATTTTGAACTACTATTACATTGATGCGCTAATATAAAATTTAATTTAATTGCATATGTAGGTGTAAATTATATGGGATACGTGCTATCGAGTCCACTGATGCTAATATTATACTAAATTATTAGATTACATATAATATTACATTTGTATATTCCCCCCCTCCCCCCCAATATAATAGGATATCACCTAAAATGTTTTGTCAATGACCCTCATGATAACTACACAAATCACCATTCTTCTAGGGGTTTAAGTATGGCATATTCGTATGTCATTAAATTGGATGGAATTCCTATAGGTTTCAATATGTTGTGAGTGTGGATGAATCAAATCGAAAAGATATTGACATTTACCTTAATGTATCATCGCAAAATAAAATAACCTCTCTCATAAGGTCCTTGTCTACCATTAACAATAAAAATTGATCAATCAAAGATGCCACCACCCTACAAGTTACAGACCTCATATTAACATTATATAAAATTTGAAGATATGTAATAATCATTTAATATATAACATTAATAGTATAATATAGTATAATCATATTAATGTATATTATCATAATTTATTATTATTTTAAAATATATGAATTAATATTAATAATATAATATAATTTATTAATATTATTGATATAATACATATTATATATTATATTATAATATTAATTTTAATATTTCATTATATTATAGTAATATTATATCTGTTATTATTTATTAGATAGGGTAAAAAAATAGGTTTTGATGGGTATTGTACCCTTATACAAAATATAAAATGTTAAAGATTGAATGAGATGAAAATACAACAATCCATATGAAACAAAACACCCATCAGGTAATTAAGTAGTAGCCTGCCACAAGGAACAATCATGATTACAATAAAACACCTACATGACAATCAAACTTCCAAAAAAAATTTGTCTCTATGAAATAACCGCATCTAAGCAAAGAAAAAAAGGCCCTCCTCAGGCAAGCTATAAACTAGAAAAATAATAGAATCATTCTTAACCATGCAGTGGAAGTTGCCAACTTTTAGTTACTAGTGGTAATCCATGAAGAACAAATGAAGTGTAGGGTCCACCCCACTAAAAATAGGGGATTTTCCACATAACTTCCACCAATGAATATTCCAAAGAGTAACTTTCAAGGGTTAGAAGACTTTCCACAACTCATCTTCCAAGGGACCTTTTAGAGTGGAGGGACATATTGGAACGATTTTGAATTATAGTTTTTCTTCATTTCTTATTTTTATGCACATTGATCTATTCTCCCTGTTCATTTGTATTTTTAATTTCTATCCACTTCCCCTTGCCTTTTTCCATTTATGGGCATAGACGGATTGAAATATTAAATTATTTAAAGGGCTTAGATTTGTCTTTCAAGAGCTCCACTGGATCCACCCTTAAGTTCTCAATCCCACGTGTCACCGCACTAGTGGTAGGTTATTCAAAGGCATCCTAAGTCAAATCTCGGACCTCAATTTAAGAAATAGTTTTATTATTTGATGTAGCTTTTGTAAAAAAAATTCAAAATTATCATCTCCATCTTTATTTCTCTTTATCCAGTCATTCTAACTTCCTTTTCTGAATTACTGTCAAAAATATTAGGACCCCACACTATTATAAGATCAAAGGAGGAACTCTTGCACCAAGTTGGAGCCCTTCTTTTGTTGAGGTTGTTGCATTCAAAAATTAACTAACTAGTATTGAAGCACCTATGACAACTAAAGAGTAGGACTTCATAGTAGAAATGTTAGGTCCATACGCAATCTTGTTTAATCAAGTCAATACAGGTGTGAAGATCAATAGAATTATCGAGGATGACCAAGATTCTAGCAAAGATGGTGTGAGAGAAAAAATTAGTGGCATTGTCTATCTATTTAAATATACACAGTGAGTTCTTATTTAGCCTAAAATAGGGGTCAGTCCAAAACTAGAGCAGAGGATGAAGTAGGTAAACCCACGTTGTTTTGGAGAAGGATTCAATGAACATAAAACTTATTATTTTTTATTATTTTATATTATACTAATTTGTATAATAATATTAATATCATATATATAGAAAAGTTTTAATAATTAAAACATAAAAGTGACAGCTTAAATGTTGCATTGTGCTTGTACAAATTATTTTTTACCAAATTTAAGAAAAATAAATAAGATTAATATTGCCACATGCTTTGTCCCATGCCACGCATTACAACATGCATTCCACGTGGTAATATTGTGCTTCGCATTGCCTAAACATTTTAATGTAATCTTCAAAGATGGATTTAAATGTAGACTCCTCTGGAAAAAAATATAGGACCTGTGTTATAATCCAAAGTGGTTCTTCCAATACTATTTTTAGGAATTATGAAGATTATTATCAAGTAAAACATTATCAGTGGTGTCTTCCATGTTTTAGTCAAGAATTTGTTTCATTCCCAATTCCCACATGCACTACAAGGTAGTTGATGCCTCTACTCCATTTTATGAAGCACAAAAACATGAATGCATAGTCTGTTTCATGGAATGTTATGGTTCCATGATATGCACAAAATAGTTTCAATGATGACGCTATAAGATTTTTGAACGATATGTGTCAACTAGATGTCATCTCTTGGAGTGCCATGGTTGCACCATATTCATAAAAAGGTTCCTTGAAAAGGCCTAAGAGGCATTTAAACAAATGCAATTCGTACGTATATAGCCAAACTACATTACATTTTCCATCGTCTTCCCATCTTCTAAAAAATTAGGAGCTTTGGAGCATGGTATGGGATAATATCTTATTTCTCTTCATGATGTAGGTGTTGAGATGTCATAGTTCTATAAATTAGTTTAAATGCTTGATAGAAAGGAGAGGTGCAGTGAACGTATAAAGATGGAGCATAAGGGTGAATGGTTCGAATCGAATTAATGTATGTGAAAAAGTCTTGGGCAATCAAGGGAAAATGACAGGCACCATTAGATTATTCAGTTCAAGCATAAAAATTAATTGCTTCCTATCATGAAGCCACACCATATCGACAACATTTATAAGGTTTGCTTCATCATTCAGTTGAATCAATTTACAATGGTGCAATTTGCATGCTGTAGAAAAGTGAGTGATTTATGCTTCATGTGAAAGAGAACATGGCCTCTATGAGAGAGTCCACCATTGCCCATAAAAACCATTTATCAAAACCATGATAACTTTAGATGGAAATATACAATACTATGGGATGAGTCTTTAAGATTAACATCCTCTTAAGAGTGCCTCTAGCAAAATAAAACAAACAAAATTTGTAATAAAAACATTAAGAATGTTAATGACCCACCCAAAAAGGAACCTATAATAGTTAGAGATCCCAGAATAACAACAAAAACTAAGAATAGTAATTTAAATAAACCTGCTTTGGAAATAAAGCATTTTAATTTTTGAATTCAAACAAAAATAATAAGATAGATTCAACTATCCATAGAAAATCCCAACACGCACAAACCAAAAACAAATTATTAGGAGCATGCATAATCCACCGCAATTTATTAGAGGCCTTCCTTCTCCTCCATCAAAAAATGTCTTTCACCCCCATCTCTACGACCATGTTATAGATGTAAACCCACCTTGCTGCCCTTCATCACCATCAACCTTTATGGACAATCTTACCGTATTCGGACTAGTAGTTACATAAATAATCCAAGAAGAAGTTATATTTAAATTTAAAGCAAACCCTCTCTTAACATTAGCTTTCAACGTAACAATGTATACATCCTTCTCTGCCAGGGTAGAAGGGAAGATGAGGTCCACCGGTAACATCAATAGTGACAATTCCAGCCAACTCATAGATTAGCGTAAGATAATAGGCTCAAACAACCTTGTGACAATAGGGAAGCTCCTGTTAGCCCCGTGAGCCAGCTCCGCAGGCTATCTAATAGTTCCACAGGGCCCTCCGATCTTAATTATCACATCGAAAGTCCCAGCAGCATGCCATCTACATAAGATGAAAAAACCAACAAAGCCCACACAAACACCGTATTCATATGATCTCGAGTCAAATGGGTTCATTAAAAAAATGGCGATGATACTATTTTAACGCTACTTACGGGAGATGAACCATAATAGAAACATATTTCTTCTCAACAATGAGAACACAGAGACTCCTCCTACGTTGGTCAATGGCCTTCCTTTACTCGTCAATCAATTTTGGATATACCTTCAACATGTTTGTTTTTCTACATTCACCTATAAAACAACAAATCAGGCAAAACCACGTAAACCCCTTAACTTCAGATCATCAATTTTTTGACCGGTGTCACCAAAACATTGTGGGTATTGACTAAAATTTGTGGGTATTTCCAATTTCTTATTGCTTCCATCAATTTCTAACGGACCTAACACAAAAATATGTAAACCCCATCATTAGATAAGCAAAACACCTGAAAAAAATTAAGGTCATTGTCTAGAATTTGAGAGTATTGACTCATCATGCTTACCTCGATCAGAATCCAACTGGGTCGGTGATGATTTTTTAAACTGTATTCCGTGGTGGCTGGAAATTGCTGTGCGTCTTCCGCCCCCCATGTATGCGCTGCAAGCACTACATTCCATAATACCAAATCTCATTGAGACATTTCTTTGAAAATTTTCTCTGCATCACATCTACTGCTACATTTAGAGTACACAACAATATGATAATTCTGTACAATGATATCTGAATCACACCCCAATCTGATGTTAAGGTTATTTACCCCACTTCTGGAGCTAATGGGAACCAGAATAATTATCCGGATGGAAGAAACGTTGTAGTTGGCAGCGATTGGGTTTCTGGTGATTTCCAGCACAATGCGAGGAAGAAACACTAAAACTAAAAACCGTGTAAAAAGTAAAAGACCCAGGGCTGGCCTGGGCAGCAGCGTTTGCTGCTGCAATGCCCAGTACGGGCAGGCTTGGGGCGCCCTCGAGCGCGCTCAGGGCCTGTTTAATTATCCATGTGGAGAGGTTGTCAGTGCGGTTTCTTATGTAAATATGTATTTAATAGTCATCGACTTTAATTTCTATACATCGTGGCAGTCGAAATAATTAATTGTGTGTTGTTGTCGTTCTTTATTTTGAAGAGGATATTTCTGATTTTTAAATGATTGGAAACGTCTATCAATATTTATTTCCTCTGTTTTGTAAAAGATAATTTTAACTATTTTGTCATCGGCGTCCATCTGAAGATCCCACTTAATATTCATGTGTGCATTCAATAGGTAGAAAGCCCGCTGACGTGATAACTAGAGGTGCTCCAGCCAGGAAAACCGTATCCATATGTGGAGATTGATGATTTTTAAATATATAAAATAAATTACGGTATAAAATTTTAAAAAAAAAGTTTATAGAAGAATTAGAAAAATTACAAAACTATTAAATTAAAATTATTTTTTTATAATAATAAATATTAAATATAATATATTTATTTAATTGTATGTGAATATGATTTTTTAATAAATAAATAAATCAATTTAAAATTAATTAAATAATAAAAATAAAAAATATCTGGGTTGAAAATTAATCAGACTTAGTATAGTCTTTTTAAACTTTTATTGTTCTAAAAATAACTTAATTGCATATTAAAATATTTTAGATCAATTACCTGAGATTAATACCCAGTGCTCAATAGCAATTAACCAACATTCTCCTCCTTGATGTTGAGTGGGCTAACAAATTGATATCGGAGTTTCAAAAATTGAACTTTTGTAACAACTTTAGTAAAGATATTTGCAACTTGTTCCTAGGTGTTTTTATAGACTTCTATTTTATATCTTTCCTCTGAACCAAATATAAAATAAAGTGATACTTCAAATCAAAATGTTTTGAATTTTTTTGATGCACTAGATTATTAGCTAATTTGATAGAACTTATATTATCATAAAAAATCATGTTAAGTTGATGTTATTTCTCTAAAATTTATTCTAAAATCTTTCGAAGCCACACTGCTTTTGTACCTACTAAAGTGACTGTAATATATTCTTCTTTTGTAGATGAAAGAGCAATTGAACTTTGCTTCTTTGAGCTACATGTAATCAAACCATAACCAAGTGAAAAACTATTTCTAGATGTTGACTTTTGGTCATCCAATCTAACTTAACAAGGAGAAACACTAAATCTAAAAACATCAAACATTTTAGTAGTATAATAATGAATACGAAAGCCAATAATATCGATCACATACCTCAAAATCCTCTTAGCTACTATCATAAAGATTTTAGATGTCTTCTTGATACAAGAGAAACTAAATAAGTAATATTTGGTCTTATGTGAGTTATAAACATTAAGATTCCAAGAATACTTATGTTAGTTATCTCATCAACTCTTTCAACACCATCTTCTCAACTTAGCATAACACCACGAGAAGTTGGAGTGGAGACTAGTTTATAATCAACCATATTGAATTTTTTCAACATATCATTTGCATACTTTGTTTGACATATGAAGATGTCATCTTTACATTGATGAACCTTCATCTCTAAAAATATTTTACAAGACCTAAATATTTCATTTCAAATCCATTCATCATTTCAATTTTGAATTCATCAATCATCTTAGAATTCTTGCCTATATAAAAAAAATCATCAACTTACAAACTTATAACAAGAATACCATTACCTTCTACTGAAAATATCCATCAATTATTGCATATCAATCTCTGAGTGCTTGCTTGAGGCCATACAAAGCCTTCTTTAACTTGTAGACTTATTGTTATTTACCTTATACTAAAAAACCTTGTGGTTATTGTACATAGACTTCTTCTTCTAAGTACCCATTCTATAAGGCACTTTTGACATCCATATGATGTATGCTCCATTTCTTTTGAGCTACTAGTGAAATCACCATTCTAATACTTTCTTGTCTTATAACTGGTGCCAATGTCTCTTCATAATCTATAACATATCGTAGAGTGAAGCCTTTTTCAACTAGATATACCTTGTGTATTTCAACACTACCATCAGTATTGTACTTAATCTTGTAGACCCATTTAGTACCAATACACTTTTTGCCATGTGGAAGATCTATTAGTTACCAAGTATCCTTTTTATGGATGGAAACCATTTCATCTTGAATTTGTTACACCCAAAGATCATTAGTATAAGAATTTTAAAAACATGATGGTTCAAAACTAGCTTGTGTAATTAAAACATAATTTATTGTCTCACCTCTTGGACATTATTCATGTGTTTGGCTTCTTGTGCATTGCTAAATTTCACTCAAAATTTTTACCTTCCTTGAAGAACTAGGACTTGAAACTAGAATTGTGTTTACAATACATGTAGTAGATGAGGGGATACTTAATGGACTTGTAACACTTTTCACTAATGTACTAGTGGGTTGCTCGTTAGCAATATCATCAATTAAAATAGATTTAGACTTCTCACAATTGTCTTTATCTTTGTCATGACCAGACACTCCCCTTTCATCAAAAAATGACATCTCTTGACACAATTACACTATTAGTGATAGGATTATAAAGCCTATAAGTTTTGATTTATTCATTGTACCCAATAAAAATACAAGACTCACTCTTTGGATTTAATTTTTTATGTTTATGATCAACTACATGAACATAAGATAAATGACCAAAAATTTTGAAATATTTGGCATTAAGCTTATTTTCATACCATGCTTCATATGAAGTCATCTTTTTAATTGCACTAGTGGGACTTTAATTGAGAATATATACTTTTGTAGTAACTGCATCAACCTAAAATGGGTTGTTCAATTCATTTATTTGTAACATGTTCCTTGCCATTTCAACCAATGTACGTTTCTTCCTTTCAACCACACCATTTTGTTGAAGGGTAGTGGTAATTGTGAGTTGCCTTTTAAAGTAATTTAAATCACAATAATTCATAAAATATTTTGAATATAATGCACCTCCATAGTTAGTTCTTAAACACTTTATTTTTTAACCACTTTCATTCTCTAAAAGGACATTAAATCTCTTATATGTATCCAATGATTTACTTTTGTGAGTAAAAAAATTCCAATAGTTTTTTGAATAATCATCAATAAATGTAACTCATGTCTTTACCTTGTAATTTAATATTTTTGTTACTGTCTTTTCTTTGTACATGAATATTCCTATTACTAGTGTTGGTAACATCATTCTTTATGATTTTTAATTTTGAGACAAAATTTTTCTCATTAATTTCAAATATCAGAGTGAACTAACTGATGTGGATGATAAACCGTTGATGCAATACCTTTTTAAAAAATATATCTTACATGTTTATCTTTAACACATCCTTCATAAGCTTCATTATGCTTTTCAACCTTTGGTAAACCATAAACCAATTCTTTTGTTGTCAATAACTTCAAACTTTAAAAATTCAAGTGTACATACGTAAGATGCCATAGACAATTTTTATCTTCACATGCCATATTTTCAATGTTGTTACTATGCTCTCTAAAATTCAATGAGAACACCCTATTATTAACCATTGGTGTAACTGTAACAACCTTATTTCCTTTATTCTTATCATAGACCATGTATTGTTTATCATTAAAAACCACCTTAGAGTTATTTTGCATAACTTTTCAACACTCATCAAACTATGTTTCAAATTTTAGTTGTAATAAATATCATTCATACTTTTCTTACCTTATATAGTATTAAACTTTATAGTTACTTTTGCTACAACATCTAAAGATTTATTATCAAGTTTTATATTTGTTTTGATATTTCTATCCATTATAGAAAACACCACATTATTGGTTGACATGTGATTGGATCAACTGGATATAGATACCAAACCTCACTAGGACTATGTTTTGCTTTGTCATATGAAATAAATAAATTACATGAAGCATAACCATACTCATTAGTGTAATTATCACTTCTATTTTCATTTCCTACTTTTAATCTACATTTTCAATCAAATGGTCCATACCTGTGATAGTAATAAAAATGAATATTTATTTTATCAAATCTACCTCTACCTCTTCCTCTTATAGTTGAGAAAACTCTTCTTCCTCTGTTTCCTCTTGAATAATTATATTTCATGTCTTTACCTTGTAATTGAATACTTTTTTTTTATTACTATCTTTGCCTTGGACATGGGTATTCTTATTGTTAGTATTGGTACATTCATTCTTTGTGATCTTTAATTTTGAGGCAAAATCCTTTTCTTAACTTTAATTTAATGTGTTTGTTATAATTCCTTCATGGAACACAAGAGATACAACTAAGTGATGAAACTCAAGAGCAGTCAAATATTTTATTTCTTAAATAATGATGGCATAATTATTCCACCTTGGTGTTATAGACCTTAACACTTTTTTTATAACAACCTCTTTGCTCAACAATTTTTCAAGTCTAGCCATCTTGTTGACTAGATCGTTTAGTCTTATAGAAAAATCGCCCCCACCTTCAGTTTTTTGAATTTTCAAAGTGTCAAATTATCTCTTCAATTTTTGCAATCTAACCACTTCAACTTACTCAATACCAAGGTAAGATTCTTATAGGGTCTTCCTAGCATCCTTGACTATTTTTTCACCTACAATTTTCTAGAAATAGGCTCTTATCTAGATCTATTTGAATATGAAATAAATATTGTGAGTTCATCTTATATTCCTTCTTGGCTTACCTATAATTACCTAAAACAGTGTCCCAATTCACTGGTTCATAATAACTAGTTTCTATGATCTCTCATAATTGTTTTCTTGTTAAAAGAGTTGTCATCTTGATGCTCCAATAATCATAATCATTTTCAATAAATTTTAGAATAGGAAGACTGTTACATTTTGACATGGTAAATTATTAGAAAGAATCAAAACAAAAATATCCATCCAAACCAAGGTGTGATACCAATTGATAATATTTAAATATATAAAATAAACCATTGTATAACTAGAAAATAAAAAGTTCATAGTAGAACTAGGAATTATACATAACTTCCAAAGCAAAATTATTTCTTTAAATTATTCTAATCATTGTCCATTATAATAAATATCAAATATAATGTATTTATTGGATTGCATGTCAACAAGATTTTCCAATAAATAAATAAATTAGTCAAAAATTAAAAAAATAATAAAAATAAGAAACATCTTGAAAGAAAATTAAATAAACTTAATTTAGTCTTTCTAAAGCTTTATTTTTCTAAAAATAGCTTAAGTGAAACTTAAAAGATTTTAGAGCAATTGTATGAGTTTAATACTCATTTCTCAACAACAGTTAACCAATAAAGTTGATGAACTGCATTGAACTGAGATTTTACTCTCTGATGTGAAAATAAGAATGTAGGGTTGACAATATAGTTAAGTGGTGATGAATGTCCCTAAGAAGTTACCCATATGCACTTTTGCATTCCTACCTATGCTACTGCCATTTAATGTTTCTTGGACTACCATGTGGAATTGTAAAATACAATGTATGCAATGGCTCTACACATGAATGACATGAAGGATCACCCACATTGTATAACTTGCAGAATTAGTAAAAATTAAAAAATATATAAAAGAGGGAAGTTAGAGATGAAATTATAATTTGGTTACTTACTTTTATCTCAAAACACCACTATAACAGTGAATCTTTGAATAATATATTTGATTCTTAATTAAAGTTATAAATCACTATAAAATTAATTCTCAACTATTTTAGAATATGTTTCCTCCCACTTACAATAGTGTGTTTACGAGAACCAAAAAAATAACTTTAGTGATCCCCATTCTAGTGGCTATTACCCAGGCTCTAGCGAGTTCAAGTATAATTTTGAAATAGTGTTTTATATTTTGATACCTATTTGAATACTATTGAAAATATAAACTAAAATCAATACTATTTTAAAACATATTCTAGGAGATATTTAATTTTCATTATATGGTTGTGCATTGTAATGACTTTACATTTATTTTTTAGGAGACTTAGCTAGTTTTCATAACTATCCTTTTCATTAACAGACAATGTTGATAAAATGTTACTTTATTTTGATAATGTTGATAACCATCAACATCTTTTATATTATCTAGTGTGTTAAAGAATTCATTGGTGGAGAATTACATCCTTGTGTTGAAGATGCTTTATAGTATCTAGCATGATAAATAATTCTTTGGATGCAAAGTCCCCTTCTTTTCCTACATATGACAATACAATCCCCAAATCCTGTTTGAATAGCTCAACTAACTCTAGAACCCAAATTTTTTTTCACTTGGTATCCTCCATATTTAGAAATACTAATTACACGCCAAAACCTTATTTCACTAATGATACAAATAAACTTAGTGAGCCTAATGCTTTGACTAAATCCAAGAAAAGTCATCATAAAGAAAAATATTATGTAATAATGATGTCATAAAAATATTTCTTGAAAATATTCCTAAGATTAAATAGATATGAAATATGGATGATGGAGAAGAATTATCAAGTCCACATCAGTGATGATCACATCAGACATCCTAATGAGTAATCATGGGGTACAGTAAGATAGTCCTAGTTACCCTCCTAAGATTCAACACTGATTATCCTTAGATGTAGAAATAAAATTGGTAGTGCACATCTATTTTTTTTATAGAAAAAAGGAAATATTAATAATGCAATGATATAGAATATACCATTTATTAATTGAGTTGTGATAGGGGTGGATGTCCTATTTATAAAAGAGTAGGAAGCATAGAAGATGCTAAAAAAGTTCTAGATAAGAATTATCTATAAGGGAGAAGACTCTATAAGATGGGAGAGTCAAAGGAAGCAGATGGTTATGGATGGAACAGTATATAAAAAAATATATGAGGATAAAATCAATGTCCTACATGGAATAAACACTATTCTAACACCCCTTCATAATGTTTATTTCGGTTACAAAATTCTACTATGTGTTCCTAGTAACTTGGCCTGATTAGGTACCCATCTACAAAACACAATAGTTTTCCTATGTCTTCATATATACTTGAAGAGGAACATCCACAAGATGTAGAATGTTTCAATTTTTGAAAAATTTAACTATAGATAATGCTTTAGTGAATATGTCTACAACTTGGTTTTCTGTTCCACAAAAAATTAACTCCATCACCTTTCCATCTATCAAGTCACAAACAAAGTGATAATGTACCTCAATATGTTTTGATCTAACATGAAATAAATGATTTTTTTCCAACTTGATAGTGCTTTGATTGTCACAAACTATTGTATTTGGATGATCTTAAGGTATATGAACTTCCTCAATCAATATTTTTTACCATATAACTTCTTGAGATGCCTTTGAAGAAGCAATATATTTAGACTCTATAGATGAGAGAGACACTATAGCCTACTTCTTGTTTCTCCATGAGATTAGACTTGAACCAAGATGAAATATATATCCTAAAGTTGATTTTTTGTCATCTATATCACCTACATGATTTGAATCTATATAGCCCACTAAGGTAGGTTCAACGCCTTATTTATATTCAATTTCAAGTTGATATGTACCTCTAATATAATTTAGTATTCTTTTGGTAGATTTCCAATGGTCAATATGAGGATACCTAGAAATAATGCCAACTGTATATATGCAATATCTAGTCTAATGATAGTCAAATACAAGAGATTACCAACAAGTTGTCTATAAAATGTTCCATACTATGTATTTATATTGGAGTTAGTATTCAATTTAAATTCAACTTCACATGGTGTACTAGCTGGTTTATAGTCAAGCATCCTAAATTTTCATAAAATATCAAAGGCATATTTGGTTTGAGAAAGCAAAATCATATATTTTTCTTGCCATACTTTCATACCCAAAAAGTAATGTATTAGGCCTAAGTTACTTATCTCAAAAGCCTTTTTAAGTTGTTCCTTACTATCTTCAATGCATTGTGTATGATTTCCTATAATGATAAATCATCAACATACAATACAACAATAATAATTTTTCCATTACTATGCTTTACATACATATTTGAATCAACTTTGATTTTTATAAATATTGCTTCTAAAAATTACTCATTTATTTTAGATTACCATGCCTTTGGTGCATGTTCAAGACCATATAATGATTTATTTAATTTGAAAAATAGATGTTCTTAACCAAGATTAACAAATCTAGGTGATTGTTGAATGTAAATTTCTTCTTTTAAATCACCATGTAGGAAAGCACTTTTTAAATCCATTTGATACATCTTCCATAAAAATTTTATAGCTAAAAAATCTATTATATGAATAGATGTCATCTTAGCAATAGCAGTAAAAATTTTGGTAAAATCAATACCTTCTTTTTGTGAGAACCCTTTGGCCACCAACCTTGCTTTGTGCTTCTCCACATTTACATATAATCTAATATTTGTCCAATATGACCATTTAAAACTAACTATATTCTTTCCTTTTGGAAGAACACACAGCTCCCAAGTGTCAATTTTCATTAGAGAGTCATATTCTTCTTGCATAGTTTAATCCCATTCAAATTTTCTTTTTGCCTCCTCGTATGTGTTTGGATCTTCTACATGCATCACTCTAGTCATAAGAGTATAGTTATCAAACAAATTTTTAGTGCTTTCTTGATATATTTCCTCAATGTTCCTTGTCTTCCCCATGTTCCTTTCATCACTTCACTTGATGTTTCTATTTGATTTTGAGCTCCTCTTGCAGATGATGATAAATATTCATTTCATTAGTATCAATAATTTCATCCTCCTTAATTATAATTAGAAGTGAAGATGGTTGAGGAATATCATCATCTTCAATATTTTCATCAAACCACACATTTCTTTTAATATAATTTTTTTATGTTTCAAGATTACACAATCTATAAGTTTTTGATTCTTTAGTATATCCAATCATCATGTATTTTTCACTTACTTATCTAGCTTACTTTTTTTTTGATCAGGAACATGAGCATAAACATTGCAACCAAAAAATTAGAAATAAGAGACAGTAGGATTTCTACCACTCTAAGCTTATTAAGGGGTTTTATTCATTATTACTTTAGTGAGAGTCCTATTTAGAATGTATGCAACTATGCAAATTGCTTTAGTGTAATATTTAGTATCTATTTTTGTAGAATACAACATGCATCTAGCCATTTCCATTAGAGTTATGTTCTTTCTTTCAGCAACCCCATTATGTTGAGGTGTGTGGGACACTGTAGACTCTTTCTTTATATTATTTTATTTTAAAAAGTTTAATAAGGCATTGTTAATATATTTTGTACCTCTATCTATTCTTATATCTTTAAATGTCTTCCACTTTGTTTTTCAATTAGGGCCTTGAATTATTTTAACTTAAAGAACACCTCACTTCCCTTTTTAAGAAGTACACCCAAATTCTTATACTATAATCATATAAAAAATTCATAACATACCTTGATCCAGTGAGTGATGGTGTCTCAAATGGTTCTATTAGATCACTATGAACTAGATGCAGTGGTACTTTGGCTCTCCATGATTTTATATGAGGGAAACTTTTCACATGCTACTTTCCCATAGTACACCCTTCACAAATTTTTTGATTTTGAGAAATACTTGGGAGTCTATAAACCATGTTCAACTTCTTCATAAGCCCAAGGATTTTATATTTGACATGTCCCATTCGTTCATACAATAACTTGCTCATGTTAGTATGTTTTGCAATGCTACACACAACTATTTTTCACATTTTGTAGTAAATTCTTGAAACTTTTATAATCCATTCTGAACTTTTCCAATGGTTTTGATTCTATAATTGTCACTTATGTATTTCATTATACACTTATAGTTATATAATTATATCTATATCCTTGATTTGCAATTTGATAAACAAATAAAAGATTAGTTTTTAAATATGGAACTAGCTTTACATTTTTTAATATACCATTGTCAACTTAAACATTCCCAGTTCTTTTAACTTATAATACACTTTTGTTTCCCATAAATATTATATTTTTAGTGTTATATTTGCTTAATGACTCAAACCTCTCCTCATTATGAGACATATGTTGTGTAGCCCCAAAATCAATGACCCAATAATCCCTTTATAAATTATTTGCTTTGACAACCACACATAAAGCATCACTTTTCTTAGAATCAATTATATTTACATATTTCCTTGACTTCCCTTTTGAATCATTTTGTTTCTTGTAACATTGATTTTCATGATGGCCTTATTTACTACAATAGTTACATTAGATTTTGTGTCTTTCTTTGTGATGATCGTGACCCTTAGAAGAATCATACCTGGTGTCTTGCCTCCAATTTTTTTCTATTGACCTTTCATGAAACTTATTTTATCTAGGCATTCCATTCATCATAAAATATTGAGAATAATCACTTGAAATCTCTTTTTCCTTAGATAACTGCTTTACTTTCTGTATAAGCTTAGCACATAACTCTTCAGATGTAATGATAGTTAGCTTATCAATAGTATCTAAACCCCTAATAAATGGTTGATATAAAACTGATAAACTTTGTAATATTATTTCCATAAAATATTTATTATTTATGCTCTTTCCAAGGGAAGTAAGCTCATTCTTCTTTATCTATATTTTAGTTAAATGAGATATTAATTCTTTTGGTTTTGATAATCTCATATTTTATAATTCTGTGGTAAGGTTCTATATATACATACATACATATATATATATATATATATATATATATATATATATATATATATATATATATATATATATATATAATATCATCTAAATTTTCATATATTTGCTTTATAATACTCCATACCTTGACACCACTTCATTCATTTTAAACTTCTAGAAATACTTCATTAGAACGCACGAGCTTTATACATGCCACTGCCATATTGTCTCACTTGTCCCAACTCTCTTGATCCTTGTCAACAGTTGTAGACCTTTCCTCAACATAAACAACAAGTTCATAACAATTATTAAGAATTATAAATATATCCAACCATGAAACCCAATCATAATAATTTTTCCCACTCAATTTAATTTTTGGCAATGAAATTGCACTAGTTTAAATTATTATTAAATCTCCTTAAAATAAATGAAAATCACTTCTTCAAAAAATAACTTCCTTAAAATTTTAAATTGAAATTTTTATTTCAAAAAGATTAAAATATCACATTTAAGGAATTTTCAAGCCTTAATTCCCACTTTTAAAAAAGCATTCCCACAAATACTTAAACACTCCTTTTAAGACAAGTGGGTATTTTATTGCCGACTCTGACAAATCATGGCATAAAAATTGTGAAAAATCAATAAAGATAGGCCCCTTAAAGAATGGTTTCATACAATGCTTAAATATTCAAGACCCTTATTTGACATTTCTGTCACTTTAAGTAAGCCCACATTAAAAATTACCATTTTTTATTCTATTTTAAAGGAAATATTTAGAATGAGAAGACGCTTCACCAAATTGATGTCAAATTAAATCAAATAGGGTTTGGGAATTTTTCCCTTTAGTTTTTCTATTGATCACTTACAGAACATAATTCATTAGACCAAATATTCTTCTTTAACACTATGAAATATGCCTTGCCATGTAAAATTTTAGCACCTTTCTTCTACTCAACACACTGGCACATTCTACCAAACAGTCTCCACATTGGGTTTGAATTCCACGTGGCTATTAACACTTCCACACTTCAGTTACTCCCTTCCTCCCATGTTTTACAAAAATGTTGTCTATACCCTTGGAATATAGATCCATTAAATTGGTTTTGGATGGACTTGCATGAATATTTGGACTATGATAGAACGTAGCTAGAATAGGGAAAGTGATTACAAGCACCTTGGCTCTGATGCCATGCTAAGAAAAGGAAATATTATTAATGCAATGATATAGAATATACAACTGATTAATTGAGTAGAGAGGGGTGGATGTCCCATTTATAGAAGAATATGAATCATAGAAGAGGCTAGGAAATTTCTAGATAGGAATGATCTAGAAGGGAGAAAAATCTAGAAGATGGGAGAGTTAGATGAATCAGATGGTTCCGGATGGAACAATATATTAAAAATAGAAGAGGAAAAAATAGTTTCCTACATGGAATAAACATTATTCCAATAGTTTTAGAGGATAATGATTTTTTTAAGATAGTGTATGATGTGCTAAGTCTACCTATTAGACTCCTAGATACCCAATTTTTCTTGAATTCACATGGTTAAACTATACATTAATTAGGCTAGCATTTATATAGTATATATGGTCAAAATACATGTTAATATGTAGATGAATATTTATTCAGCCATTTTTAGCTCCTCAATTGTTACTTTAATAATCATTTATAATTCTAAATATAAATTTTTGTAGCTGATTAAAGCCACGCAAACTAAGTTTAGCATAGTTGTGGAGAATTTAAATATTTGAATAAAACCCACTCTCAAGACATTAACTTAGTTTCTTAAGTGATGAGAACACATGGCAACTCTTTAAATCCATAATACACTTAATTTATTATGCAATTACATTGTTTTAGTTTTTACAAGATGCTCTTTTTTTAAATGATAAATGAATAGAACCATAGTGTGATCTGTGTTGTCCCCCAAAAAAATCACTCATTTTTGAGACAACATTTGAACTATTTTGGTTCCTCAGACCAAAATTGTCTCTTTCCTTTTCGAAATTTGTTCTGAGCATTCAAATTCCTCATTTTGTATGCTTCTCATAAATCTATGGACTCTACAATCTTAAATCTATGGACTTTATAGGAAAGAAGATCTATGGACTCTGCAGGGTAGAATCTATAAACTCTGCAGGCTTGAAACTACGAACTCTACAGGCAAAGTTCTATGAGCTTCATAGGTTGATTTCTACAGACTCTACAGAAAAAGAAGAAAGCTCTCAACACTTAGGATATTTCAAAGTTGGTTCAACGACAAGGTTCAATCAAACAAATTCATCGGTGAGCTTCTAAGCAAGGATTGAACCATTGAACTGTTAAACCTTGAACCATTTTAGTTTAACAGGTTCAATGCATTCAAAGGTTCAACATCAGCAGTAAGAGTTAAGTGCATTTTTCAAGGTTCAAAGTTCAATTGCTTCAAGGTTTAACAGCTTCAAAACACTTATCAAAGAGAAGAATGCTTGAACCATTGAACCATTGAACCATTGAACCACTTTGGTTCAAAGGTTCAATGGGTTCAAGGTTTAATGGGTTCACAAGTTCAACGACCAAATGGTTCAACGCATTTTGTTCAAAAAGATCAAAAGGACTTAGCCAAATAAAAAGATTGAACTGATTAAACCACTGAACCTTGAACCAAAGTTGGTTCAATCGGTCAATTCAAGCGATAGGTTCAAAGGTTCAACCAATGTGATGAAGATCAAAGAGCTTAGAAAGAACAAGGAAGTGACATACTAATGGTTCAATAGATTCAAAGGCTTCTACAAGCAGGTTCAATCAAAAGAACAAGTTTCCAACACTTAGTCATTTTCATGGAATGAACCATTGAACCACTTTGTTCAAAGGTTCAATGGGTTCAAGGTTCAAGGTTCAACAAGTTCAATGAGGCTTGTTTCAAAGGATCTTGGTTCAAGTGGTGAATGGAAACAAGGGAATGAACCATTAAACCATCAAACCAAAGTTGGTTCAATTGGTTAGTTCAAGTGACAAGTTCAAAGGAGTGCCCTAAGCATCAAAGACACAAGTGCCCTTGCGGAGGGAATTTTTGGCAAAAGTGACTAAGGAAGGAAACAAAAACCCAACAGAATGTAGCAGATGCTACCATGTGTCGCAATTTGAGATTCACATAAAAATGACCAAGGCAAATTTCCAAGGGGTAAACAACCCTTTCGGAGGACACTCAAATGCTGAAGTGAACCATTACAAAAGCCTGAAAGGATAATTTGGAGCTTAAACAGCCCTTGCAGAGGGTAGAAAGGGGGCAAATGGACAAATTCAAGGGCCAAAATAAAAAAGGGATTTCCTTTAGATTATAGACAAAGTGAATTCCTTCAGTAAAATAAATAAGGCAAAGGACAAAGAGAAATCCTCTGGACAATTTGTCCAAAGGAGTTTGCCTGAAAGATAAAGCAAAGTTTGACAGAAAGACAAGGCAAGGAATATTTCCTTTAGACAAATTGCCCGAAGGAATTCCTTTAGACATTTTATTTGAAGGAAATAAAAGATAAATCCCGCTAGAAGAAAGAAGCCCAAAGGCCATCTGAAGACCGCCTAAAGGGCAGATACCCTTGTGGGGGGCTCTTCCTGACCCAAACCAGACTGTTTCTCAAGGCCTCGAAGGGAAAGTCCCCTCTGGAAAAGATCAAGTGACAAAGCTAAAGGAATTACTAAGGAAAGTGATGTGCCCATGGATGTCAAAGTCACAATAATGAAATAGATATTGATCCTTGCAGGTTTAAGTGTGAACCTGAATACATTCAAAGGCTTTAAGGCCAAGGCCAAAAGGAAGAACCACTAAGAGGAGCATAAATAGCAGGAATGACTAGAAACATTTGCGCATCAGATATATTTCTAGAAGTAGATAGCCAGGTGGATATTGAAAGATGCAAACTTTCAATAGCATGACCCATTTCTCTGCATTGAGAAAAGCAAATGGGTAAATGCCTCTAAATTCCAACATGTCTTCTTAACAAAATTCAATGCAACATGATGTGTTACTGTTCTTGAGTCCTTCTTGAAGAGGCTATATAAGGGACTCTCTTGTTATTGTGGTGGGTTATCTCTCTCTCTAATTATCAAAAACAAAACTCTGCCCAAATTGAAAGGCATTACTGAGACTTTAAGCTCAGATTGTTGATCATATTTTGTTATTAGAATAAGAAAGCAAGTGACTTTTTAGAATTTGTGATGTGATATATTTGTTGTTTGGAAAACTATTCTTATGTCTTTTTCCTTAATATATTTTCTATTCCTTTAATTCAATAAGTAGAATTAGTGAAAATAGTCAAGAATGTGTCCTGAAGCCAAATGTAGAGAGACTTTGTGCCCCCACAATTGCCTTTAGTGTGTTTTCTTCTTATTTTTGTGTAAAGGAATTTGGGATGACTTTGTGCCCTCATTGTCCTTAGTATCTCACTCTTGAGCAATTTAGGTGGAGGCTTTGTGCTACATCTTAATTTGCTAGTTATGATGTCCTTGGTTACATTTTGTAATTACTACCAGGAAGATTCTTGTGGTTTGATGAATAGTACTTCTGAAAGAAGAGGAGTACATTATGTCATTATCTCTAAGATTTATCCTTTAATTTTTACGCATCATCTCTGAAGAAAGAGAGATGGATGGTTTGTTCTACCCTTGAGTATTACTTGTTTATATATATATATGGAACCTCCCCTTGATAAGAGGAGAGATTAGTCCCCTTTTGATGTGGTAAACCTACACATTTGGACGACCAATCTTCCTACTTTGGATGATCAAGCCTATTTTGTTTATCAGTATGCTGATCGACAAAATATTCAACCAATAGTTTTTGGTGACCCCACTGGAGATATAGTTATGTGCATTCTAAAACCTCAAGTTTCAGATTGAATTAGTCTCTACCATTATCCATTATAGACTCCATTCCATTTTTGTGTTTTACCCATTATTATTATAACCTTACCATTCATCTCCACACTAACTGGGAAAGGATGCATAGGTTAAAGCTTCAAGCTTCAAACTAAAGCAAGGTCAATTCTTTTCCATTTTTGTTTTACAATCTGGCATATTCAAGGTATATATGAAGCCAAAGGGTTAAAGGTATTATTGACCCTGTATTTGAGTTGGTACAATAAAGTAATTTTGATATGTTTCATTCACCATCTTGTCTCCAACGAACCAAGAGCTTTCCTCCTACTAATGTCAGATCTCCATTGCCAAATGAAGTATCCACTTCTGCTATTGATAAAGCTTTGCCAATAATTACCCCTTTGAGATTTGTTATTCCTCCTTTTAATAGTCATATAATGGCAGCTCAAGCCCCTGGGGTAATTATTTTGGTCTTCTCAATCTTACTCCACCTCTACATGAGCTTCCATGTAGTTCAAGGAAGAATTTCCCTAAATTCTATGGTGATGGGAAAGTTCATCCTGATGAACACATTACAGCCTTCAACATAGTCTGTGGTGTAATTAGAGTAGAATTTGAAGATGTAGCAGTTAGGCTATTTGTAGAAACATTACAAGGTGCTACTGCAAATTGATTTTATCATCTACAATCTCAGTCAGTAACTGATTGGAATACCCTCAAAGCTATTTTTGAAGCCAGATTCAAACCTATAGAAGATGCACATGCACTTCTGACTCAACTTACACAGATGAAGAAAGAACCTCATGAACCAATGAGGGACTTCATAGCCAAGTTTGACAAATTGAGGAACAAAATTCTTGTAATTGCTCGACCTACAGCTGAGAATCTCAAATGATTCTTCATTAATTCTCAGTAACCTAAAATAATTTTTCTTTTGAGAAGTGCTGGTCAAATAGATCTTATTTCAGCTCAACATTTGGCCACTGAAGTATAAGATGATCTCATCTTAGCAGGGAAGATAAGAAGATATCCAAATAAAAATAGACCCTCATCATCTTTTGAATATTCATTTACATGCACCATAGATCTAATGGTGTAGAAGTTGGCAAATGAGTTGCTTGCTCTCAAAAAGTAAATGGCATAAAGAATATCTTATACTCTTTTGTACAAAGATATGCTAAGAAGGACATTTCCAAATTAGTCATATTAGGGCAATGCTTCCAGGAATCAAGGGCAACATAATCATCTTCCTCCCCCACAAGGGAAACTTGCCTTAGAAGCTCCTCCAACCAATTCAGTAATGGAATATCTTGAAGCACAATCAAAGTTCTCTTTCTAGACTGAATTGAATCAAGAAAATGACGCTAATCTCCTTATGAAAAATTAAGAAGAATTAGCTGGTGACTTACACGTTAGTTTCTTAAACTACTAGGATGAACCCAGAAGCAAAGGAGAAGCTTTTGATGGATCATATGCAGTGTTTACCAGATTCAAGAACCAATCAATCTAACAAGCTAATAAAGGGAAGATAGAGGAGCAACCTTAACCAACAATTACAATTGTTAAATGTGGAACCACTCTGCCTTTCTAGTCAAAAGATCTGGTGATCACCTAAGAGGTAAATACATCAATTTCACCTTCACCTTCTACTTCAATTTCACAAACTAGCCCTCCTCCTATCCCTCATAAAACCCAAAAAATTGAAATACCTTCCTCTGTTCTTAATCCAATTCAGCCATTTGACATAATTGATCATGTCAAAATGACCAAAATACAAATGTCTGAATTTGAATATTTGTAGTCCAATCCTGATCAATTGAATAAGTTGGTCCAATATGTCAAGAACCAAACCATCCCTGTAGAACAAAAAGCTACAAAGGTAATTCTTGATTCTCCAAAGAACATGCCCATTCTGAATAATCTTGTTATTACTCCTCCAGTTGACCCTAGGAAAATAGAACCTTTCTATGTTTCCCTGTTAATAAATAGTCACAAGCTAAGTGATTGTATTATAGACTCACGTGCATCTAACAATGTCATGCCTGCTAAAGTAGTTGAATCTCTTGGCCTCACACTGACCAAGACATTTGGGAGATGTTTCTCCATGGAAAATAATCAAGTTCCATTTCTGGGGTAAATCAAAGATGCCCAATTTGCATTTGCAACCTTCCCAGACAAGAGAATCAAGATGACTGTCTTGGTGGATGACATCCCAGCATCCTATGGCATTTTGCTTAGACAAAATTTCTATAAGGATGTGGGAGGAAGACTAAGCATGGACTTGTTTGAGGTAAGAATCCCTGTCAAAGGCGTAATGAAAAGATTGCTTCCTAAAAAGGAGGCAAAATACGTGGTCACCCAAACATCAGCCCCTGAAGCTCAAATTCTTTTTGAATCCTTAGGTATGGGTAACTACTTTCTATCTATAGACGAAGTGCATGAAACATCTGATAAAATTCTTGAAAGTGTCAACCCAAAAATAAATTTAACTATAATAACATAAGAACTAGTAGGTTGCAATACAAATGAAGAAGGACCCTCCCTCTCTAATGAAGGAAAGTCTAAAGAAAAATTAGTATGTGATGAGGTATGGACTCTGGAATTTGATGGCAAATGCTGCTCTACTAGTTCAAGAGCCAAGATTGTGTTGATATCTCCTCAATGAGATATTTTTCCTTCATCTTACAAATTACAATTTAGAAATGCTAACAATACCACTGAATATGAATCTCTATTGCTTGGATTGAAAGTTTCTCAAGACAAAGGCATCAAGTTTCTTCATGCCAAAGAGGATGCTGAATTAGTGGTTTGTGAAGTGAGAAACTTATACCAAACCAAGAATGAAATATTACACCACTATTGCAACCTGGTTTGGGACCAAATTGGAAGCTTTGATGCTTTCAACATTTCTACCATACCCAGGGAATCTAATGACAGAGCTGATGCACTTGCCATTTTAGGAACTCTCTTATTTCCTCACTCAGATTTCAAAGAAGACATGTATACTATTGAGCTGGTCTGTAGACCAAGTGTTCCTAAAAATGATGATCATTGGCAAGTATTCAATGATGATCATCAAATAATTACCTTCCTAGAATGAAAAGACAATTTTGAACAACTACGTTTTGAAGGCAGTGAATCTCAGATGTATGAATCAGCTTCTGAACCTAGTTCAGATATAAATGAAGAATATTTACAACTGAAAAGAAATAAAATTATCAAAGACCTAGTTTTTCTTGAGAAACTATTTGAAAAGAATGATAGATTCATCAAACAACAACAAACAGATTCAAGCTTCTCTCAGGGATTCGATCAAGTAAATCTGACTACTAAAGAAATTCCAAAATGGTTAACATTGGTAACTGCTACACCCCTGAAGAAGGATTCAATTTCACCACTTTACTCCACAATACATGTATGTCTTAGCATATTCTTATGACAACTAGAAGTCTCTCAACTTGGTGAAATCTGCCATGACATTCCTCTCAAGGCTGACTTAATGCCCTATAAGCAAACATCCAGACAGTATAATCCAAAAATATCAAGTACTATTCTGTCTAAGATACAAAAAATGTTAAATGCTAAAATCATATTCACAATCCATCATTCCACATGGATTGCAAACATAGGGCCTATAAGGAAGAAGAGTGGTGAAATTTGCATTTGTGTAGATTTCAAGAATCTCAATCAGTCATCTTTGAAAGATAATTATCTTTTGCCAATCATGGATCAAGTGCTTCAAATAGTGAAAGGTTCAGAGATGTTATTAATGCTAGATGGCTTATCAAGATATAATCAAGTTGAAGTTGGTGAAGTACACCAACACAAGACTGCATTCACCACACCTTGGGGTACATTTGCATATAGAAGAATGCCTTTTGGCTTGATAAATGTTGGTTCCACCTTTAAGAGAGCAATGGACCTAGCTTTCAAAGATGAGATAGGTAAATTCATAGTGGTATACCTTGATGACTTGACTGTCTTTTCAAAGTGTCATTCTGATCATGTACGCCACTTACAATAAGTGTTGGATCACTGTTGCCAGAATGGTATTTCCTTGAACACTAAGAAGTCTATTTTTGGAGTAACAGAGGGGAAACTCCCCAGACACATTGTGTCTAATGAAGGCATAGAGATTGACTCAGATAGAGTCAAGTCTATTTAAGAGCTTAATTTGCCTACAAGTAAGAATGTTGTTCACTCTTTCTCCAAAAATGTGAATTTCTTATGGAGGTTCATCCCCAAATTTGTCGAGAAGACTAGACACATTGTGAACATGATGAAAGGGAAGACCACTTTTAGCTAGACTAAAGAAGCAAGTCAGCATTTCAGGATATCAAGACCACCATTGCCCACGCCCCTACCTTTGTTTGTCTAGATTACAACAAAGATTTCATCATATACAACTATGCTTCTAACATACACTTTCAAAAATTCTTGTTCAACATGACAAAGAAGGTATAGAATCTCCCATTTCTTTCATGAGTTACCCTATCAAAACACATGAGATGAATTATTCAAATGTAGAAAAGCATGCTTATGCTGTGGTGAAAGCAGTCAAATATTTCCACTTCTATATCTTGAATTCACACACTACTGCCTTAGTTCCTGACACTACAGTCAAGTCTATATTAACTTAGCAAGAGCTTGGCACAAAAAGAGGTAATTGGATTGCAAATATCCAAGAGTTTGATCTAGACATCTAGCTGACAAAATTGGTCAGTGAAAAAGGCCTATGCCAATTAATTACTAACAACAAGCTAGAAGATATACATCATGAAGAAGCTAAAGTGGAAGATAAACCAATAGTCCTTTTTGTCTCCACTACCAATGAGTGGTATTCAGGTATTGCTCATTTATTTACTTATGGTGAATGTCTTACTTATTTGTCTTATAAAGAAAGGAGGACTATCAAGTTGAAAGATGCCAATTTTGTCCTTTGGGATAACAACTTGTACAAGAGAAGCATAGATGGAGTATTCCTTCATTGTGTAGACAAAGAGCAATAAATCTAAATTTTAAAATCATTTCACAATCTAGCTTGTGAAAGACATTTCTCTGCTCCTGTGACTGCTCACAAGATTCTGCGAGCTAGGTATTACTGGCCCACTCTTTTCCAAGATGCATATAAGTGGGGTGAGAAAATGTGAACTCTGCCAGCAATTTGTTGGAAGACCCAAGTTAGCTGCCCTACCTCTCAAGCTAGTGATTATAGAAGAACCTTTTCAGCAATGGGGAATTGATTTTATTGAGACTATAAACCCATCTTCAAGTGTTGGACATGATTATGTCCTTACAACAACTGACTATTTCACCAAGCGTGTAGAAGCAATCCTAACTAAGCATGCTACTTCAAAAGTTCAATGCAATTTTCTCAAGGAGAATATCATTTCTAGGTTTGGAGTTCCAACCAAAATTATTACTGACAATGTAGCTTGTTTCACCTCCCAGGAGATTACACAATTTTGTTTCCATTATAGAATTACACTCTCTCACTCTTTTGATTATTTTCTACAAGGGAATGGACAAGCTGAATCAAGCAATAAGAACCTGGTAACTATCATCAAGAAGATAGAAAATGACAATCAAAGGACCTGGCATAAAGCATTGATTGATGCTCTATGGGCAAACATAATCACAACAAAGAGGGCAATTCATATGTCTCCTTTTCAACTTCTTTATGGTATCAATGCTAAGATACCAATCACCTTAGAATTGTTAGCCTTGAAATTGGCAAAGGCAATTCAAGATTAGACATATGAGAGCTCTCTTGATAAGAGAATCATGTGCCTGACTAAATTAGATGAATAGAGAACCATGGTAATAGACTAAATTACTGCTCATCAAAGTTTGGTAAAGAAACTCTTTGACTAGAAGGCCAAAAATCATGATTTCTAGATTGGGGATCAAGTCCTACTATGGGACAAAAGGAGAGAACCAAAAGGGATGCATGGAAAGTTTGACTCCCTTTGGAGAGGCCCATTTATAATTCATCAACACAATGGTGAAAAATGTTCTACTGAAATATCAAGATGGCACACTCTTTTCTCTTCCTCATAGTGGGCAGCATCTAAAACACTTCAACTCTTGAAGTATCAGATTATTGTATCTGTACATATGTATAGTTTTCAATTCTATTTTGTTTTATTTGTTTCCATTTTTTATGCCTTCCATTTTTGGCTAACATGACTCCATAGGCCAATGGTACACATGAAGACACTAGAGATTATGGGTTCTACTCCCTTCAATTCTTTATTACAATTGATAGAAGTTCCCCAACCGGAGCCAGCTATTGTCCCCCAAAAATATCACTCATTCTTTAGACAACATTTGAACTATTTTGGTTCCTCAGACCAAAATTATCTCTTCCCTTTTCAAAATTTGTTTTGAGCATTCAAATTCCTCATTTTTTAGGCTTCTCATAAATCTAAAGGCTCTGTAGGCTTAAATCTATGGACTCTACAGGAAAGAAAATCTACGGACATTGCAGGCTAGAATCTACAGTCTCTATAGGCTTGAAACTACAGACTCTACAAGAAAAGTTCTACAGGCTTCACATGTTGATTTCTATGGACTCTATAGGAAAGAAACAATCTCTCAACACTTAGGCGATTTCAAAGTTAGTTTAATGACAAGGTTCAGTCAAAAAAGTTCATCGACGAGCTTCTAAAAAAGGATTGAACCATTGAACCATTGAACCATTTTGGTTTAACGAGTTCAAAGGGTTCAAAGGTTCAACATCAACAGCAATAGTTAAGCACATTTTTCAAGGTTCAAAGTTCAATCACTTTAAGGTTCATCAGCTTCAAAACACTTATCAAAGAGAAGAAGGCTTGAACCATTGAACCACTTTAGTTTAAAGGTTCAATGGGTTTAACGTTCAACAGGTTCACAGGTTCAATGACCAAATGGTTCAATGTGTTTGGTTCAAAAAGATCAAAAGGACTTAGCCAAATAAAAAGAATGAACCAATTGGACCATTAAACCTTGAACCAAAGTTGGTTCAATCAGTCGATTCAAGAAATAGGTTCAAAGGTTCAACCAGTGTGATGAAGATCAAAGAGCTTAGAAAGAACAAGGAAGTGATGGACTAATGGTTTAGCATGTTCAAAGGCTTCTACAGGCAGGTTCAATCAAAAGAACAAGTTTTCAACACTTAGTCATTTTTAGGAAATGAACCATTGAACTGTTGAACCATTGAACCATTTTGGTTCAAAGGTTCAATGGGTTCAAGGTTCAACAAGGCTTGTTTCAAAGAATCTTGGTTCAAGCAGTGAATGGAAACAAGGGAACGAACCGTTGAACCAAAGTTGGTTCAATCGGTCGGTTCAAGCGACAAATTAAAAGGAGTGCCCTAACCATCAAAGACACAAGTGCCCTTGTGGAGGGAATTTCAGCAAAAGTGACTAACGAAATAAACAAAAACTTGATAGAACACAGTGGATGCTGCCACATGTCACAATTCGAGATTCACATAAAATCAACTAAGGCAAATTTCTAAGGGGTAAACAACCCTTTCGAAGGACACTCAGAAGCTGAAGTGAACCATTGTAAAAGCCCAAAAGGCTAATTTGGAGCTCAAATAGCCCTTGTAGAGGGAAAAAAGGGGGCAAATGGACCAATTCAAGGGACAAAAGAACAAAGGGATTTCCTTTAGAAAATAGACAAAGTGAATTCCTTTGGGAAAATAAACAAGGCAAAAGACATTGTGAAATCCTCTGGACAATTTGTCTGAAGGAATTCACCTAAAAGACAAAGCAAATCCCGAAAGAAAGACAAGGCAAGGAAGATTTCCTTCAGACAAATTGCCCTAAGGTATTCCTTTAGACATTTTATTTGAAGGAAATAAATGATAAAGTTCATTGAAAGAAAGAATCCAGAAGGCCATCAAAAAAACACCTGAAGGGCAGATACCCTTGTGAGGGGCTTCTTCTTACCCAAAGTGGATCATTTCTCAAGGCCTCAAAGGGCAGGTCCCCTCCAAGAAAGATCAAATGACAAAGCCAAAGGAATTCTTGAGGAAAGTGACGTGCCCACAGATGTCAAAGTCACAAAAATGAAATAGTCATTGATTCTTGTAGGTTTACGCATGGACTCAAATGCATTCAAAGGCTTTAAGGCCAAGGCCAAAAGGAAGAACTGTTGAGAGGAGTGTAAAGAGCAGGAACGACAAGAAACATTTGCCCATCAGATATGTTTCTAGAAGTAGACCACCAGTTGGATATTGAAAGATACAAACTTTCAATAGCGTGACCCATTTCTCTACATTGAGAAAAGCAAATGGGTAAATGCCCCTAAATTCCAACATGTCTTCTTAACAAAATTCAATGCAACATGATGTGTTACTATTCCCAAGTCCTTCTTGAAGAGGCTATATAAGGGACTCTTGTTATTGTGGTGGGCTATCTCTCTCTGTGATTATTAAAAACAAAACTCTGCCCAAATTGAAAGGCATTACTGATACTTTGAGCTCAAATTGTTGATCATATTTTGTTATTGGAATAAGAAAGCAAATGACTTTTCAAACTTTGTGCTGTGATATCTTTGTTGTTGGGGAAACTGTTCTTGTATCTTTTTCCTTAATATATTTTTTGTTCCTTTAATTCAATAATCAAAATTAGCAAAAATAGTCAAGAAGGTGTCCTAAAGCCAACTATGCTGAGACTTTGTGCCCCACAATTGCCTTTAGTGTGTTTTCTTCTTGTTTCTATGTAAAGGACTTTGGGATGATTTTGTACCCTCATTGTCCTTAGTATCTCACTCTTGAGCAATTCAGGTGGAGACTTTGTGCTACATCTCAGTTTGCTGGTTATGACGTCCTTGGTTACATTTTGCAATTACTACCAGGAAGGATTTTGTGGTTTGCTAAATAGTACTTATGAA
Source organism: Torreya grandis (assembly GCA_037957365.1). Taxonomy (NCBI): domain Eukaryota; kingdom Viridiplantae; phylum Streptophyta; class Pinopsida; order Cupressales; family Taxaceae; genus Torreya; species Torreya grandis. Next base: position 630,381 of record JARHVA010004431.1, read on the forward strand.
AGAAGAGAAGTACTTTTTGTCATTATCCCTAATATTTTTCCTTTGATTTGCATGCATCATCATTGAAGAAAGAGAGATGGATGGTTTGTTCTACCCTTGAGTATTATTTTATGTTTGTATATATATACATATAGATATATATATGTATATATATGTGTGTGTGTGTATATATATATGTATATATATATATATATATATATACATATATATATATATATATACATATATATATATATATATACATATATATATATATATATACATATATATATATATATATATATATATATATATATATATATATATATATATATATATATATATGTATGTATGTATGTATGTATATATGTATGTATATATGTATGTATGTATGTATGTATATATATATATATCTATATATATATATATATATATATATATATATATATATATGTATGTATGTATGTATGTATGTATGTATGTATGTATGTATGTATGTATAGGGAACCTCCCCTTGATGAGAGGAGAGATTAGTCCCCTTTTGATGTCGTAAACCTACACGTTTGGATGACCAATCTTCTTGCTTTGGATGATCAGACCTATTTTGTTTATCAGTATACTGATTGGAAAAATAGTCAACCAACAATTTGTAACATGCATGTGTGTTTTTATTGAGGCTATTATCTATATTGAATCACATTTACCCATCCATTTTATTATACAACATATTGGTGGAATGAGAATTAGCTTTATAATTTTACAAATGTTTTCCTATTTGTTCAACACAAATGTATGTAAATAAATATTGAAGATGAACCAACTGGTAGGAAAATCAAATCATAAAAACATAAATTCAATGGAGCACACAAAAAGGTAAAAAAAAATAATAAAATTTCATGTTGCTGATATGTTGACAAGTTTGGGGCTTTTCTACCGTTTATTAGATATGTGATAATAATGTTATAGTTTGGATTTTTTTATAGTGTATTTTATAGCCCACTTCTAAGAAGGGGGTTGTAGGGTGAAACACCCCCTACTATTATTACATGGGAGTAAAAAAATCAAAGATTCAAACCCCTATTTTGAAGAAGATGAATTCTACCAAATGTTATTTTTAGGGAGGAAATTCCTAATGGCATTTTGATCAAAAACAAAGAAGCTCTGGTTGAAAGATAATTAAAAAACAAGAAAAACACAATTGAAATAATGCTATCTCTGAGAAGAGATGTTTTATTGATAAAAATTTTAGACCCTAATATATGCCTAATTTTGAGAAGAGATGTATGATTTCTATTTTAGATTACATCTTTATTTACAAATATTTTGAAGGTAGAAGGATGATATAGAAGGTCACCAATATTGAGGGAGATTAAGTGGACTGACTTCCATGATTTACAACAATATAGAATTCAAGGAATTAATATTTTTAGACACCTACTATTTTTAGATTACACTACTAAAATTTTAATTTTATGCACTTGCATTTAGTTTATAAAGGTATAAAAGCATAAATAGAAGATCCATGTCATCTCAAGGTATTCCCCTCATTTTTATCTTTTCAACGATTCAAACGGGGAGTCAAATGGAGCTATGGTGCAAAAGTTATGGCTCCCAAAAGTTCTACCACCAATTGGGGTAGAATCATCACCTGAAATATTGCTTGAATCATTCCTCCCTCCTTTAAAATAAATGGTCCTCATTGCATAAATATTTTTCATCAAGTGTGGTAGTTGTATTTTGATTTGATTCCTGATGCATACTTGGAATAGACTATGTTTTGTGGAGCCATTTCTATCAGACTATCACTCTATTTATGGAAGGCTATGAACATTTTTAGTTTGGTATCTATTTGCTTCTATTGTTGTGTTGTTTGTGTAGTCAAGGCTACAATATTAGTGATTTTGGATTCCTATGGCTTGACCATTATGAGAATGAAAATTTTAGCACTAATCAAGGAGTAAAATGTAGAAGGTCGTACCCTATAACATCCTATTCCAAGAGTGAGGGTGATCCTTCAAGTTTTTGATTCATAAATTCCATGTCGATCATACATGAGTGGCTGAGCAAAGAGTACATCACACACATCTGGATTGACCACATCACATAATACTTCATCTTGGAAAGGTTTTAATGAATATGATAGAAGACATTAGTGGGTGACATAGAGGTTTCTCACTAGACTCAACCATTTAATACTGTATGGCTTTGGGTGAGGCTTCTTTCATGACATTAATAGAGATTAAATGATTTTAGCTCCCACTATCAATAATAAAATTCAAAGGCTTACCTTTCACCCATAACTTAGAGTGAAACAACCTTTCCTTTTTATTTGGCCTTTTGTCGTGGGTCCATGATGAAACAATGATGTCATCGGGCTCAGCATCTACAATTTCTTCTTCATCCTCTTCGACTATAGGGTGTGTATAAATCAAAGAAATATATGTTGAGGATTATGACTTAAAAAGTATGGACATGATGGATCAACATTCTTCTTTAGAGTGCATTCCATATTTCTGGTAATTACACCATTTCCAAGTCTTCCCTTCTTTTAGCTTACAATTTTGGCCTCATGTTTGACCTTCTTTGTCACTTTTCTATTTTGCAGGCTAACTCTTTGTATTCAATCTTCCATGCTTTTGCTCAATCTTCACCATAAACTTGTATGCATCAATGAGAATTTTTAGATTGAAGAGTTCCATCTCCATCCATATATACTATTGTATTCCACCATGATATTTGAGAACCTTATGTTTCTCACTCTTCTGGATGCCTAATCTTGCAGATAGAAAATAAAAAATGTTAGTATAATCTTGAATAGACTATTCCTTACCTTGGGAAAGTTGTTTCCACTCTATATATAGATCATTATATACTCTATTGGGGTAGTATTCTTCATTTATAGCTTTTATGAAATCATCTCACGTATGTTTCACCTCAAGGCCAATATCATCCTTATTGAATCTCTTTTTGTACACTTCCCACCAATTTTTGATAGGTAATGATGCTTTCAAAAGAGCAAAAGTGATATTCTCTTTGTTGATAAATTTATTTATAGAAAAATAAGAAGATAATTGATCCAACCAATTTTCTACTGCATTAGCATTGATTTTGCCTTCAAATGTAGGGATATCAAAATTTACCTGAACCTTGAAGGGTGTTGGGGCATTGAAAGGATGTGGGGGAGTAGATGAGGAGCCAAAATTTTCCACCGAGATTTATTGGATAATTTAGGCAAATTATTTTAGCATCTGTGTTTACAGTTACTGGAGAGATTCATTCACCATTTTTTAAAAAGGATTAGATGACTTAATTTTGTCTACCATTTGAGGTTATTTGGAGTGAATAGGTAGATATTTTGGAATTTTTATTTTTTTCCACCCAAGCTTCTTGTAGCCTGACCTCATCCTCGAGATCATACACTCTCAAGACAAACTGCTCTGATTCCACTGATCCAAAACATAGAATCTTTGGTTGAAAGATAATTCAAGAAATAAGAACAACACAACTGAAATAATGTTATCTCTAATAATTGATGTTTTATTTATCAAATTCATAGGCTCTAACATATGCCTATCTTTGAGAAGAGATCTTTGATTTCCATTTTGGGTTACATCTTCATTTATACACATTTTAAAGGTAGAAGGAGGATGTTGAATGTCACTAATATAGAGGGATATTAAGTGGTTTGAATTCCATGATTTACAACAATACAAAATTCAAGAAATTATTATTTTTAGACTACACTGCTTAAATTGAAATTTGGGGCACTTTCATTTTGTTTTTTAGGGTTAAAAAAATATTTAGAAGAGCTCTATGCCATCTTATGGTGTTCCATCCATCTCATGGTTTTCCTCTCATTCTTAGCTTTTCAACAGTTCAAACGGGGAGTCAAACGTAGCTATGGTACAAAACTTATGACTCCTGAAAGTTCTGTCACCAATTGGGATAGAACTGTCACCTGAAATATTACTCAGATCACCTTTTCCATTCTATTTTTAGAAGAAGTAAGTTTAATTGTGTTTTTCCAATTAAACATATTTATCTTTATGGAATTAACATGTAATTTACACAACAAATTCTCATATAATCTACTCATATTAAAATGAATAAAACTTGATATCTTAAACTATTTATATTTCTTTATCTCCATTAATTATGTTAATACATTTTATTAATCCATTGTTATTGTAAAATTCAAAGTTTATTAATACTATTTACCTTAAGATATTGATTTATTCTTACACTTAAAATGTAGTTGATAAAGGAACATCCTCTTATACAAGGCAAAGATCACATGGCTTATAGATTTACATTTAAAAGGAACATCCTCCTATACAAGGCAGAGATCACATGGCTTATAGATTAAATTAATTACAAGTGAAATTATATTCCTTTTGGCTAGTAAGACAAGGAATTTATGTGTGTATAAATGGCTTATAGATTAAATTAATTACAAGTGAAATTATGTTCCTTTTGGCTAATAAGATGAAGAATTTATGTGTGCATAATGTTATTTATAATGACCTTTGTGAACCATTTTTTAAAATGAAAGATAATAAAATAAATAATTTAATTTTTAAATGGCTTAGCTTTCACTCAAGGGAATTGATCTGTTTTACCTTGATTAGAAAGATATTCTACTTCATGGAAAGTGTAGTTTCAATTTTATAAATAATTTATTACAGGGGTCGCATGTATAACGATTACATTATAAAATGGTATGGTAAATTGAGTTTTTCAAAATAATTTAACCTTACTATTTCTTTTTTCGTACTGATGGTATGCCTATATGTTTTTTTTTTTTACATTTATTAGTTATTATAATACCTCATCATATCTTTTTAAAATATTTCAGATTAGCTTGGTGTGGTTAACAGTATGCATAGAACCGTACTATTTACAAATTGTAAATGCATTCTTTTTCCTATGATTCAAATTAGTTTTAGGCCATATCATTTTGTGCTTTTATTAGCATAGACTACTTTTCTCTGCTCAGTACTTTTTCCATTACTGTAAACATCTTTGATATACATTCTTTTTTGCACTTGATCCATTATTTTAAGATGTGTTTGAACACCAATATTCTATAGTTAAAACTGCAACTTTAGCAGTCAATTTTTTTATTTCATCATTTAATCTAGTTAGTTTGAAGAACAAGGAAAAACATAGGTTTCCTTGTTTAGTTTTGGATGATCAATAATATTTGATCAATGACTATGTTGTCATAGATCTTTCTCAATATTCATCCAAATCATGCATGTGGAATTATTATTATTATTATTATTTTTTTTTATAAATTTATTATTATTTTACTTGTTTGATTATTTTTTTAAAAATTTTACATTATAATGTTTATTAGACATTTTAGAAAAAAAATTACGATGATTACTCCTTTCAATTTCATCATTTAAGAAATACTTTATTTGAAGATTCGTTTAAACACATAATAAATAGTTCTTTATAATAATTATATAATGTTCATTATTAAAAGGCTTTGCCACTTCGTAATCTTATTATTTTTGTAGAACTTAAAACAATCAAAACTTTTAAAAAAAGAAATTTTATTTATTTTGTTTGTTAAATGTTTTATAATTAACAAATCCTTGGCTTAAAAAATTATTGCCAAACCATTTGATATTTTTCAAGAAAATTTTTTAGAAAAGAAAAATAAGAAAATGGTATTTATCTTCAGTTTTAAATAATCAAAGTTTACAAAATCCTTAAAATTTAAAAAAGAACATGCTTTGTCATCCATTTTTAATTAACACTTATGTAGATGCACCAACGTCTTTTAGAACAACTTTGATGGATAAATTGTGTCGGTAAACTATTGAAACATTTGTGTAGTACAAGTTATAATTTAGTAATTAAAAACAAGTGATGTTCTACATTGTTATTACAATAAACTTATAATTTAAAAAAATATATAATCGCAACGAAAAATGATCATGATACATCATATATTAATTTCGTCATTATGATTAGTTGTGAGATGGAGGGAGAATGTAATTGAGTTAAAAAAAAAAAAAAAACCGACGGCTGTGTTCATGTTTAACAGCTGAACAGTTTAAGTTTCTTCAATATTTAAAAGTGTCAAACAGTCTATATTTTAAGCTGATCAATATGAGTAACTGAACAGTTTAATCCATGTGAAAGTGTTAAACTTGTAAATTAACATACAAGATGTTTAGGCTTTACCTGAAAATGAATGTACAACGTGTTTAGGCGTTACTTAAAAATGCTATCAATAAAATGTGTCTAAACATATGAGTCAACGATTGTACCAAAAACGTGTTTGAATTTCAAAATAACGAGTGGTGGTAGACCATAAGTCTTAGAATAGACGGCACGATTAGATTGTAATGTCTATCTGGGAAAGAAAATGGGTGGTAAACGGTCTGCAAGTCTTTACCTATGATTTATTTAATAACTCAATTAAAATAAAAATAAAAATCATAGGAACCTAAATTCAATTCTAGGAGCTCCATTGTTTAAGTATTTAATACCAATAGCTTCGAAGAAAGGAAAAAATATCTAGTGTGATACTCAATCTGGGAATTTTTAAAAGGGAATTTGTGCAATGGCATAATATTAATAATAATAATAATAATAATCATCCAATTTTTTTTTGTTGCATCTTATTTTTTAATGTTTATTTTAATTTTAAGAGAGTAATAAAAGTAATAATATTTATATTTGTGATGGATTTTAAAAATTAATATATTTTTATTTATTTAATCATTTTCAAAAATTTCATTCACATTTTCTTTTCAATATACATGGTACATTATTTTTTATTATATATTAAAAGAGATTAAATCTATGATCAAATATAAAGCTATTAAAAATTTAAATAATTTAAAGAATAATAAATTTTGAAGGAATGAGCACATAATGTTTAAACCTTAGTATTAAAGTTTATAGTTGTGTTATTGCTTATATAATGAGAGTTTATGGTTAATATTTTTGCTTATATGATGGTTTTTCATTATATGCTAAAGACTCATATGCTAGTGTGTTTTGTGCTGATTATGTCAGTGATTTATGCAGGCTGGCTATGATGTTCTAGTCATTGACCCCACCATAGGAGGCCAAATTCATGTTAAGGTCTTTATGATGTTCTATTCTTTGAGTGTATGTTTTTAAGAAGGTTCAGAAAGCATGTCTTTGTCTATATCCACTTGCAATGTTTCCTTTAAATATGATTGAAAAAGAAGTAGGGCAATTATCAATAGGAAAGATTTAATCATAACACACACTCAAATGCATAGACAAGTCACCCAGATTTTTAGACACTGAGGTTAGATTCTCAAAATTACTGGTATAAGATATACCTTCGACTACTAATTTATTATTTTTTATTTTAAAATTCCTAACTCTTAGTTTGAAATTATTTTGCATTGAGGATATTTCACAATGGCATTACTCTCAAATCTGATTACTCCTAACTTTCATAAAGACCTTGACATGACCTTTTAGACTAAATATATTTTTAAAATGAATGAAATTTTCATGCTGGAAGCATTATGATGCATCTTTTCCTAAAATATATCAACAAATCTTATCCACATGTCAGCATTAGGGTTGACTATAATTATGATCTTTTCATTAGATTTGGTTTGCTTCATTGTGGTGTTCTCATTTATAATTTGCAACTCAAATAGAAATAAATTATCTTTTCAAATTTATATGTGAAAAAAACATAGCATATAATAAAATAACTTGTAAATAAGTATAATTAGATTTTAAATAAGTAAATTAAATTTAATTATAAAAAGGTATAATTTAATGTATTAAATTATAAGAGTAGATTTAATAAAAATATATAATTACAAATAAATTTGGAGACATATTTTATAATAAAATACAAGTATAAACAATAAAACGAATTAAACCTAAAAAAATTATATCAAACAAACTATACTCAAAACCATTTTGATGTTTCTAAAAGAGCAGTGTTGATCCTCAAAGCATAAAGCTAGACCTAATAAATCATATATATGCAGTTCAAATTATTTTGATGACCTTGTTCACTAACACTACAATGTTATAAACCTCATTTTTTTTCATTTAAATTTTAGTAGATTTTTCAATGTTTATAGTTAAGATTCTTTTCTATATTTAAAGTTTTAAAATTTATTATGAAAAGTTTTGTGAATGGATAATTGAAAAGATAGAGAATAAATAATAATTTTTATTCAATTAATATAAACCAAATTACAAGGTTTATTACATAGTCAAAAAAATAGCACAAACAACATTTTAAAATATAAGGATGAAAAATAACAAAGAACTTGAAATAAAGTTTATGGGAATAATAAATAAAAATAAAACTCTAATATTAAATTTTGTGAATCTAAAAAAATAATAGTTATTAATTATGATGAATTAATCACCCATAATAACTTAATATTTTCCCCCTTACTATATATATATGAAAAAAAAATGTTGTTATTATGTTTGGTCTATTCCAAATTTGATTTTTTAAATTGGAGATGATAGCTGACTTAGCTGGCTATGCCCCTATTCCATCAAATTTTGTTTTTAAAAATTGTATAGATATAAACACTTAGAAATATGTAGAAATTTACATAAAATTAACTCAAATAAGAGAGATATTGTGAGTGAATGATTGAAATTTGGAACACAACAATAAAAACATGAATAAGATATTTAATGGTTGAGGGAAAGGTTCTGGGAAATGAGAGATCATAGAATGAGATCATGGGCTTTTCAATTATTTCCTTCACTTACAGTATGAGAGTGCCTCGATGCTTCACCTCTTGCTATTTTTCTTAAAAATCAAATATTATTTTAAAACTAAATATAGTGTATGAATAATAATATTTATTTAGTTAATGTAAACCAAATTACAAGAGCTATTATATAACCAAGAAAATTGTCCAAACAACTTACTAAAATATAGGAATGAATAATAACAATAAACCCACTTCAAATGTAACAAATAACAATAAAATTCTAATGTTGAATTATATGACTCTAACAAACTAATACTAATTAGTTACAATGAATTAATCATGAATAATATTCTAACAGAAAATTTAATTATAATTTTAATTATATTTCACAAACAAACGTAAAAGCAAAATTAACTCATTTATTTAATAAAAAATTTCAAAAACAAAATATAATTTATATATATATATATATGGGGGGATAAACATTAATCTGTAATCTTATTCTAAATAAAGTTTAACCATCTTATGTTACGATAATGAAAAGAATTCTATTTTATTCTCGGACTTCCACACTTTGGACCGAAGTAAATCCTTATTACTAAGAAAACTCTCCAGCTATATTTATATTTAACAGGCTACAATTACATCATTTCGCAAACAATTGATATGCATTTAGGAATATCCCTAAAAGATCAATTAAAGTTCCGAACTTTTCTATCTAGCATGACATTACGGAGACTATAAAGTATTGTTTCCTGGATTAGGGGGCACTACAATCTCAATCGTCCCTTCCAGCATCTGAATCACTTTCTTAATTGATGGTCTTAGGGAGGGATCTTCTTGGATGCACCAAAGCCCCACCAACACCATTCTTTCCAACTGTCTTAAATCCATATCTCGGCATTCCTGTTGTTCCACTAACTTTACAACTCTCCCTTCTTTAAAGCAATTGTAAACCCAATCAGACAAGATCATTTCATTTTCTGGAACATCTAACTCCAACATTTTCCTACGACAAATAATTTCCAACAACACCACTCCAAAGCTATACACATCTACTTTCACTGTGATTGCCATACTCTTTTGCCACTCGGGGGCCATATAACCGAGGGTGCCACGGGCTACAGTAAATGTCCGCGTTTGTTCGGCCCTAATCAATTTGGCTATTCCAAAGTCGGATAACTTAGCATCGTAATTGTTATCCAACAGAATGTTTTGAGGCTTTATATCACAATGGAGTATATGGTTTCTACATTCTTCATGTAAGTAGAGGATTCCTCTTGCAATTCCCAAAGCAATTCGAACACGCACTTCCCAGTCAAGATATTTGTTCCCTTCAAATAAAACGCTATCCAAGGACCCATTGGGCATGTACTCGTACACCAGAAGCTTGTGGGAACGCTCGTCACAGAAACCATAGAGTTGAACAAGATTTTTATGATGGCTTGCCCCGATGATACTCATCTCTGTTCTGAACTCCTTTTCTCCGTCTTCATCTCCTTTCTTGACTAGTTTATCAAGCTCCTTCACAGCAATTTCTCTTTTATCAGATAACACCCCTTTATAGACCTTACCGAAAGCACCCCTTCCTATTTCTTGCTTGAAGCCTCCAGTTGCAGCGTCTAGCTCTCGATAACTAAATACCTTCAACCCCTCTGAATTAAACTTATGATTCGTTTGCGAGGCTTTGAGCTTGGGACGACACATATACAGCTGAATTATTAAAAAAATTGCTGCAAAGAGTATGAAGCAACTCACCAGGCTTATTCCAATAATAACAAGCATCTTCCCCTTCTCTTCATTTTGCTTTGGCGGCGTGGGAGGAATAGCGATGGGCTGCGTCCGACGGGCGGCGGGCGGCGTGGGAGGAATAGCGATGGGCTGCGTCCGACGGGCGGCGGGCGGCGTGGGAGAGGCGGTGACTGGTGGCGTGCGAGGAAGGGCGGCTGGCGGTGTCGGAGGAAGCGCTTTGTATACTTTGACAAAAGCTGTTCTTGTAATGCTTACACCGCCATGTCTGAGAGGCATTGCCTTCTTCCAACAATTTTCTTCGCCGCTAAGATCGGCATAGATAACTACCGTGCAAAAACAGTCTTCTATGCATACCTGTTTGCATGTCATTTGATTCATCGGTATGAAGTGTGCATAGTCATTTCCCGACCAATCTATTTGGTCGAGCTGATGCATTGCAGCGCTACTTGCATTGCAGCCGAGTTGCTGGGATTGGGATGCATCCTGAAGGCATCCCTTCGAATAGTTACTGTTGTCAACAAATTGGAATCCTGGAGGACAACTACAATTGAAGGAATTGTCGGGCGTCACTAGACAGATTCCATTGAGTCCACACTTGCCAATGTCATCATTGGATGTACAAGCATTATCCTGAGCCAACACGCTGCTGACCAGGAGCAGATAACTAGCAACGGCAGATAAAAGATAGAGGAACGTGCTTGTAAAATCCATAGATAGAGCAATAGCCGTAGCCATATAATGCAGAGGCAAGCTTCCACAAATGAAGCTAAAATTTTCGTTGATGGGTGCTGTCTTATAGGCAGAGCTGTTATTACGATCATTATTAAGGTTATTACCATCGATTATTACAAAACGACATATAAAAATCAAATAGCCCGGTGCTTTCAGTAAGCTTCAAAAACACGTAAACGCGTTAATACCGTTGAATAGCCTGTACGTTAATGCTAATTAAACTGAAATTACGGTCCGTTTAAGCTTTACCTGAAAATGCTGTCGATGTTATAATGAGTCTAAGCATATGAGTCAATGGTTGTACTAAAACCGTGTTTGAATTTCAACAAAAATGTCTCCATTCACGAGGAGTGATAGCCTGGCAGAACCTTTAAACCGTATTCCAACGGCAGGACACCCTTATCCGATTGTGATGTGTCGACCTGGAAAACAAAATGAGTGGTTCTGCTAGCCTTACGAAAAGCGTGTTTGAATTTGTTGCTGAAATGTCTATATTGACAAGAAGTGGTAGGGGAAGACTAGAATGCGTGGTTCTGCTAACTTGCTTAGCCGAGTCTGATGTCTCCATTCACGAGGAGTGATAGCCTGGCAGTACCTTTAAACCGTATTCCAAACGGCGGGAGACCTTTATCCGATTGTGATGTGTCGACCTAGAAAACAAAATGAGTGGTTCTGCTTGCCTTATCAAAAGTATATTTGAATTTGTCACAGAAATTTCTATATTGACGACGACCAGAATGGTTCTGCTAGCTCATTTATTACGATGCGTCTACAAAAACAAAATATATGATTTGCTTACATATCTAATAATTGTGCACCCAAATCCTTCAAAAAATCTGTCAAAGCTTGCAAATTACCATAACGCATAGCAAACTAATAGATCAACGAGGGTAGAAGAGAATTTATGCGAGGACATTTTATATAGACCAATAAAAATATTATTTTATTTTTTAAATTTTAATTATGTAATTTAATATTAATTATATAATTATGAGAACAATTATTATGTAATTATTATTTTTTTTTTTAACATTTTTTAAAATTTTATATATATATATTTTAATATTGATTTAAATTTTGAATATATTATAAATATATAATGAGATTTGCCTATTCATTAGAATAGTTTTAAAATTTATTATTATTTTATATATTTTATTATTAAAAAAAATATTATTATATATCTTTTCAATATGAATTTTTAATAGATAAAAATAAATTTTAATTTATTTAATATAATTAAAATATATTAATTGAGAAATTAAATGTATGTTCAAATAATAAAACTAATAACAATTAAAATAATTTGTAACTAAATTTATGTTAAAAATAGAGGTCATATTATGTTTAAAATTTATTATTATATTATTTATTATATATCAAAAAGAAAAGTGAATATAAGATATGTTAAACAATTTTATTTTAAAAATCTGTTAACTTATTATATGTTTAATATTATTATAAAATATTGTTAGAATTATTGTTTCTTTTATGCTATTAATAAATATATTATATTCATTAAAAAAAAAAATTATTTTGTTAAAAATGAAAGACATTAAATATATATATATATATATATATATATATATATATATATATATATATATATATATATATATATATATATATATAATTAAAAATATATTTTTTGGATAGTTATGTACAACCATATAAATCATAACATTGTAACATATTTTGAAACAATATCTATATTTATCACTATAGCACAAATCCTTAAGTCAATTTTGTATTGTGGTTTTATCATGATTAAAAAATTTATATTAATAATAAATTTTTTACATGAATATAATTTTTTTCTAAAAATCATTATTAATATGTTTTTTTTTTTTCAAATTATAAATATAATTTAAAATATTTTAATTAAAAAGTAAGTTTCGATTAATCTATGTTTTTAAAATTTTGAAAACAAATTTTAATTAAGTTATTTTTTTAATCTAAATTTTGTAAGTATATAGATGACCGATTTATAAATTAAATTATCAATCTTTACATATTTATTGTTAATTTAAAATTATGTAGTGAGTTCGTTGAATTGAATTATTTTAATTAGAATGAAATTATTTTTTGTATATAAAAATTATTGGAAAATGAAAATATTAATAAATTTTTATTCAAATTATTTATATTTATATTAAAATTATAAATTATTATTTTATTTTATAAAATGATTTGGAAAGATTTTATTAATAACAAATTATTTACTGATATTCAATAATAAAGTTTCCTTTTTACATATTTTTATAATTTAACTTAATTTAATTTCAAAGAGATGACATCTAATAAAATATAATTTTACACAAACAAATATTTTAATGACCAGTTCTTAAAAAGAAGAAAAAAGATATATTATTAAAAAAAAATACAAACCAAAGGGCTCTTAAACTCTTTCATTTCTGCAATATGGATTTGAGACTGAAAAAAAAAAAGTAATTTCTCAAACTTTATAACACGTGCATTTATTCAGCACTAGGAGGTCTTTAACCACATTGGAATGGGCTTGGCAGTGCAAGAGAATTTTAAATAATTTTTTAATTTCTTTAAAACCATGGGCTCCAACAAGCTTTCACATTTTCCACCAATGTGATGTCTTCTCAACAATATTCTATAATAATTTATCTTGGTTTTGAAGAGTATCTAAGAAATATTATTTTTTAAATTAAACTGATTATTTCTGAAGATAAATTAAAATATTATAAATATTTTTTATTCAAAATAATTTTTAGTAAATTTTTTTATATTTAATATATAAATATTTTTTATTTTTTCAATAAAAACGATTAATATATATGAAAATATTAAATTAAAAATTGTAAAATTTAAATATATTTAAAAAAATCTTCAAGTTACTTCATGTTATCTAAACATTTTAAATTAATTTCTTAATGATAAAATTATCTAATAATTAAAGAAAACTTTAAATCAAACTATGATAAAAATGACAAGCTGAAATTGAGATTATACATATATGAAAAAGTTTCAAACATAATGAGACAAAATAATCTTCATTTTGAAAAGGTACATAAAAAATCTTATTTTTTAAATTAAATTGTTCATTTTTCTAAAATTTAATATAATTTTTGTAAAGAGTTTTTTATTATAAAAATTTTTAATTAATTTTTTATATATTTAATATATGAATATTTCCTTTTTTTCCAATAAAAATTATTAACATATATAAAAATAATAAATTAAAAATTGTAAAATTTAAATATACTTAACACAAACCTTCAAATTAATTCATGTTATCATAAACATCTTAAATCAATTAATTAATGATAACATTATCAAATAATTAAAGAAAACTTTAAATAAAACTATAATAAGAATGACAAGTTAACACTGAGACTATACATAATATGACAAAAATTTTAAATTATATAACTAAAAAATAATAAAAATATATTTCACTACCACATTTATAAATCTCTATATATACATTAAATTTATAGTTTTCCCATTATATACTCCCAAACGATGACCATATAACAGTATTATCCTTTATTAAACAATATTTACTTGTTAAATTCTAGAAGTGTCTCAACATTATATATATATATATATATATCCCCCATATTATGTTGGTCAGGGGAAGGGTCATGCTTCAAATAAGGCCATGTGTGATTGCTATAATTTTTCCCTATTGTTTTTGTTTATAAGGGGACAATATAATATATTACAAGCAGCACTCAACACACTCGGGATATAATCGAGGATTCATCGGGATACCATCGAGGATTCATCGTGATATTACTGACGTGTCCGTTTTCATGTGAACAGGATTTTCAAGTTTGTTTGATGTCCCGAACAAACATGACTAAAAGATAGCTTTTATTATTGGACTTTCACTTCTCACCGACATACTCAAAATAATTGTCAATTCAAAATAATCTATGTAAAACAATCGTTGGGTGTTATTAAAGGGTTGTGTCAATATTTTGATGTTTCCCAGTGTGGTGAAGACCTTGGTTGGAACACGGGGGTCACCTGGTTTTCAAATTAAAAATAAAAAAAAAGAGTTGCCATTATCCCTTTGGCAACTAATAATAGATTCCAAAAATTCTCCGTGTCACCTGGTTTTTAAATTTAAAAAAAAAATCTCATTTTCCCTTTGGCAATTACTAATAGATTCTAAAACTTTTAATTTATGTGGTTTCATGTAATTTAAGAAATTTTGGGGCATTGATTATTAATAGCCATGATTTTTAATGTGGATTTTTGTAAAAAAAAATTTAGGTGTGTTTATTGTATTTCAATTCTTAATTACTAAGTTGTATATCGAATTAATTTCTCTTTTTAAATTTGTGGTTTTAAATATAAAATATTTAATATATCAAATTAAGTTTTCACTATTGTGTGATATACTATCTACCAGTATAAATTTTAGTTATTTTCATAATTATATAATGGATCCTCTTTTCTTTTTTTTGATTATATTTAGGAGTTATATCTTTTTATTTCATGTACCTCTCTAATATTATCTTGTTTTTCTCAGGTTATTCCATTTGGCTCATTAGATTTGATCAAACAGATCTTTATCAATCCAAAGGTAATTTATATTTCCTTTCTTCATACCATTACAAAACCATCAAAATCGAATCATATAAAAAAATATTAGAAAATCCCAATAACCAATTAAAATATTAAAACATTTAATTTTGTAAATATATTCTAACAACCTTAATAATCAATTTGGTAATTCAACTTTATTATAATAACTTTAAATTTATCTATGTTGTAAAATAAATATATTCTTATTAATCATGTCATACTAAAAAATTTCAACAATTAAAAATTCTTCAAAAATTAAATTTTATAAAAAAGAAATAAAATTCATACAATTTAGTCAATATTTCCAATCAATCTATATAAAATAATGTCAACAAGAAAAATGAAGACCTATGACTACGCATAATTTACATTATTTCTAGACCATGAAAGCTACAAAATATATGGTTATAACACTCATATTCTTTTAAAGAGATAAATAACACATTTCCTCTCATGAAAGTATTAATGATTGTGCTTTTAGATTTAAATAATGAGTATTAAAATGAGTTATGAACAATAATATAATGAAAATATATAATTTCTTTTTCTTGTTATTTTACTTATAATGATTAAAAGAATATCAATGTTTAATTTTTACCTTTCTTTTGATGAGATTGGCAATGATATTAGAGTTCATAAGAATTTAATTTTTTATTATTAAAAAAACATCAATTTTCAATTTGTATCTTCTTCATTTTTTTTTTTTTGTGATGAGATTGACAATGATATTAGATTTCATAAATATTTAAACTTTTAAATTTAAATGTTCAAAAATATAATTAAATTATTTATTTTTATTCTAATTATTTAAAATTTTATAAAAAAATAACAATTTATAAGTAAAAATAATGTTGGATTTTTATTTTATATTAAGTTATATTAACATAATCAAGACTAACACTACTAAAATACAAATATGTAGAATAATATAGATAATAATATATGACATTCAATCATACATATGATTTGAAAATATTTAACTAGTCACAATGATTTAACAGGTGAGATATGCTAAATATAGTAAATACAATAAACATATTACTATTTAGATTTTTTTAGTTGATTATTTCACTATGAATGTATTTTAAAAATATATATCAACAAAAAATAGTCTTATGTTTTATTCAATTCAATGATTATATCTATGTCTATGTAGGGTTAGTTTTTTGTATTTGTCTTAGTATCGTTAGTTGATACTAACCTATGTTGGTTTTTACTAATGAGTGAAAATGTGAGGGACTATGGCAATACAATTACATTTAATTATCTCTATATGTTTTTTTGATGTGATCCCAAACAATGATTATATTTTTAACTCCATAAATTAATATATTTAACCTTGAAACACTAGGTGTCCTTATGAGGGCTAGAAACATAAAAAACTAGTAAATTGCAATGGCATGAGCTAACTCCAATCACCTTTATTTTTGGATTGTTCATTGCCTATGTAATTCTTACATCTAGTATGATTATTCCATTGTACTCATTCTCTATATGTATATAGACAATGATTAAATTTTATATTTAATAATGCTTACTTTGAATTAGTGTTCGTATCCTTTAAAATTTTATATTTGACAATTTTTTATCTATTGAAGGTTTCAAAGATGGTCAAGGGTAATTCCTTGTGGGTGATGTTTCCCCAATTAAATTCTTTCATGGAATATTTGAGGTCACATAGATTCTTATTGAAAATTCATTGTTCAAGTTGTCTATGAATGCTTGGGATTTGTAGAGTTTGTTTGCCTCCATAAAGTGAAAAGATTAGTTTTTTTTCTATAGGCTACTCTGAAATGCATATGGTCTGATAGTACTCATTTCCCCACCTAAAATGGAAACAAAAAAATTGGCACCATTATCTTGGTTTCCCTAAAGTTTTTTTAGTTTTTATTATGGGGAATGATCCATCACATAGGAATATTTAGATTCTCCTCAATGATAATGGACATTCACTAGGTGTTGTTAGAATTTACACTCATGATGATGGCCTTGACAGAATAACTATATGATGATATTAAGGAAATAACATACCCATTACCATGTGAATTATTTGCAGGGATTTTAATATGGTGGAATGTCCTGAAGACAAAGTTATATCCTTGCTAATGAGATCGCATATGGGAGAATGTGAGGCTTCGTATGCTTTTAAAATTGGTGAGGCCTAGTTGGCCCTCTTTTATGAATGTGTTCAATAAATACCACATATTAGTTTACATGGTCCAACTACGTTATCGATGTCAATAGGGTCCTTAAGAGATTAGACCATTTTAATATTTTAGAGAAGAGTATTTATCCATTGTGAATACCAATGGCCATTCTATTGTCATACATCCTAAACACATTTTCTAAGACCACTATTCAATCACTTATAGAGTCAAATGTATAAAAAACCATTTTAAGGTGCCACATAATCAATTCATGTTTAATAGCTTCCTCCTATTCTATCGTAGTACCATCCACCTCATTACCTAGATTTAGAATCTTACACCTTAACCACATTTTTTTCCCAGTTGGATAGAGTGGTTAAATGAGGTTATCCATCACACAACTGGAGTTCTTGACCATAACGACAAGTAGATTGGTCATGTTCAAAAGGCGGGGGGCATGCGGGAGGTTGGAATGGTGGAAGAGGCCATGCTAAAAATTTATGAAAGGATATCCTCAATTTTTGAGTGGAAACCTTTTGATTTATCTTTATAAACACATGATGCTTATCCTAAATACAAATTTGAATTTGTATATCATCATGAAACTTGAGGGGTGTAATTTTTAAATCACCTTCATCAGATCAAAATTGGAGATAAGGATTCAGAGGAGTTCTATAAATATCTCAGATCAAAACAAGATTGAAATGAAATCAAGTTGATCATGTCAACCCAATTGAGACTCAGTAATCTTCATCACATCTCCTCTAGTTTTTAAAACACTATAAACTATTTATTTAAGCTCATGAAGAAATAATTGAAACGACTCAGATCTTGTACTAATGCCTCAATGTTGTTCCTTGTAAGATCAAGATTGGAAGCCAAATATTTTATGATTAATCCTTTTCACTTCATGAACTTTCCCAGCCTCTTTATAGCATGTCTAATGACAAAGCCTAGAAGATTGATGGATTCCATTATGATATTTTATAAAAAAACCTAGGATTTTGTTGGGCTCAACCTACTCCAAGCTTACAAAAAAGTCTTTAAACAATGTTGTCATGATTTCTTGTTAATCAAAGAAATATCAAGTTCATACCCAAAGGAGGCAATCTATAACTTATTATGAGTTGGTGTCCAATCATTATGTTGAATGTGTCTTACACGATCTTTGCTAAATCTCTAGCTAACCACCTTTAACTCATATTACTTTCCATTTTTAGAAATGATAAAATCAGTTTTATTTAAAGAATTTATATTCTTTACAACTTTATTTCTATTTGGGAGCATATGCAATGGGAGAAAACATATCATGAAGTAACCATAATTCTTAAACTTTATTTCAAGAAGGCTTATGATAGGATTGTAAGGTCTTTCATTATGTTCAATTCTATAGTGTCTTGAATCTAGTCCTTTATTTATAAATTTAGTTGTTCAAACTTTTTTCAGAGGTTTCATCCTTTGTCACTATTAATGGTCTCATATTTGATTATATTATCCTTTATCACTCCATTCATCAAGGTTTCCCCTTACCCCAACCCTATATGTCCAATGTTATGAAGCTCTAGTTAATCTTTTAGACCATAGCGCTGAGTGGGGCCTCGTTAGGGATATGTTTCTCCCTATCCAAACATCTTAAATTGTCAAAGGTTACTTTGAAGATGATAACTTACTCACTCTTGAATAGCATTAAATTTTTTTCAACAAAGTTGTTTCACATGTTACAAAACTTTTTATCTAGCTTTTGAGTCCATCTTCTAGTGGAGTAAATTCCAATGCTTTAGACAAAGTATGATGCCCATGTCTAATTAGTCTCTCCAATACAAATTGAAATGGATTCACAAAATGAAAAAATTCAAATTCCTCGAGATATAATTTACCTTTAATATTTTCCCCCCTAAAGTTATGGTATTATGAAAAAAATGAGTGGACAAAAGGTGGCTTATTAGGTCACACAACCCCTGCCTCTCGTGGGGAAGTCTAGGTGATAACCAAAATTTTGGGTGTTACTCATATTTATTATTCCTCATGTTAGGCCCCTTATGAATCCTCGTATGACAAGCCGACTAAAATTTTTAAAGACTTTCTCTGGTCTAATGCTAAGCAAGCACATAGTTTCCACAAAGATGCCTTTGACATTTATTGTCTACCTCACGTGATAAAAGAGGTCTGGAAATTATTAACATCTGTAGATAAAATATTGTTTTGTGTGCAAAATGCGTGGTTAGATCCATTGAAATAAAATAATTAAATAAAATTATTCTACATCATTGTACATCAAGAGGTCTCCTTATGACATATCTAATTGGAAGACAATTGGCTTCAATAGCTTCCTAGTCACATTTACTTTAGTCAAAATTTAAAGCTCTTTTATAACTAAAATAATCTTGAACTCATATGAGGGTATTAATATTTATTTAAAATGGGTTGGTGATGGATTTCGTAATGTTATTTCATTCAATTATCACAATTTCTAGTGGTTTCCCATCATGACCAATACTAGTTTTTTATTTGCAAAATTATTTGAGATAAAATTCTCGAGGCTTCTTAAAAAAGGGATTCATACCATAAAGTACATGGTTTCATCTTGTTACATGGATTCATGGCATATGCTAAAAGTAAAATTCAATCTAAGTAATTATAACTTACCAATCATTTTACATATTTAGGAGTTAATGATTGATGTCATCTTCCACAAGCTAGGTTTAGAAAGATTGGAAGTAGAATTATGATACCCACTATAAGAATTAATCTATGTGCCTTATTTATCAAGTAATGAAACCTCTTCCTTTATCACTTAACAAGATCAATAAGTGCCACATCCTTAACTCCTCACTTAGAATGTGGCTAGCTCAACTTGACTTGATTTGGAAAGCTAGGCTTGAACCCAAGGTATCTTACTTCCTCTTTGTCTGGTCTATCAAGGCATTTTGCTTGAGGAGTGTCTTGTACACCTAGGAATTGCTCAACCCAAGTGTCCAACATGTAGTAGACCGATGTCCTTCAAGCACACATTTTCAATATGTTCCAAATCTTAATTCGTCTAACAGTGGATACATAGTCTCCTTCAAAGATATGATCATGAGCCTTTCTCATGAAGTTTATCCCTCTTTGGGGATTCTACTAATTGACCAGCTTCTAGAGCTTTTTTATGGAATTTATTCAGAGCAATCATTTAATTTCAGTTATGAAAAGCTATAAACTCTTCTTTGTTTATGAATAAGGAATATTCTTTTCATTTCTCTATTAACAATAAGGTAACTTTTATATTATCTTCATCTTCACGTAAATTCAATACCATGTTAAAAAAGTCACCATGGAGATCAAACATATTCAAGCATTACTTGATCACTAGGGGAGTGCTCCTTGTACTGTGAGCATCATTCACCTAGGCCATCAACTACCAATGCCACCATCTCTAGCTCGTAAATATCACTGAAGCTAGTCTTGTAGACGTGTAGTTAGTTTTACATTCCCTCTCAACAAAGGGGGGTTCGAGGTCACCATTGTTACATGGAAACACTAATGCTAGTCCATTCCAGTGGGGGTGGGTAGATGACCCTTCTAAGACAGTGGTTTAGCCTCTTGATGGATGGGACACTGTTACTTTTTCTCCTATAGAAGCTTGGATGGTTGTGTGGCTTCAAATCCTCCCTCGATAGAGACATCTTGGCTCACTTTACCAGCCAAGGATGATCCTCTACCTCCTTCTGGGGTGATCCTTCACCTCCTCCTTTTGAAGTGGAAACCTATGCATAATTTCTTTATTTGTGAATGAGATATATTAAATAATGTTTTGGTATCATGTATTATCTTGTGTTGTTTTGTGATATTTTTTATTTGCTGTATTTTAAGCCAACATTTTTTTCCTACTTGAGATGCGAATTCGACATACCAACCAAGAGGCAAACTTATCCAACTTTCATAAACTCTTTAACTTTACTTGAAGAAATAATCACACTTTTTTAAAAATTTAACACTTTTCAATGTAGAAAAATCAACTAACTACTTTACTATATAACCTTTTATATATTATTATTAGAATAATAATAGTCATACTTTCCAATAGTAATATCTAAACTGTGTCATTGGAAAAGAAAATCGAGGGCTTCAAGCAGAGGGAGAGCGATGGATAGCGAGAGGCAGAGGATCCATTGTGCTTAAGCTATCAGAGAGGTTTGTTTCTCTGGAATGAGACTATGCGCTTCGTAAAGGGAAAACAGTAAAATGCATGTGATCAGAATAAGGACAACGCGGGTATCCGTTCGACGCTCTAGACATACCTGAATGCAGCTAAACCTTTTAACTTCTGCAACGAATTTTCCAAGAGCGAATTAAATACCTCTCTGGAATTAGATTCGCTATCGAGATAGCAACGATTGTTCAAGGAACATGCCCGAATTCGGGAAAAGAAGGTGAATGGAGGAGCTAAGTCAGGGGATGGTTCATCATGCGAAACATACGGGGAATCAATAAGGTCTTGATTTGGTAGATCTCAACAATAGTTACAGCATTTTTGTCCGGGTTGATTTGAGCGAAGAGACTCTCTCCAAGGGTATTGATAGTGTCTTGAGCGGTACCCTTACAGAAAAAATTGATCAG
Organism: Torreya grandis; assembly: GCA_037957365.1. Taxonomy (NCBI): domain Eukaryota; kingdom Viridiplantae; phylum Streptophyta; class Pinopsida; order Cupressales; family Taxaceae; genus Torreya; species Torreya grandis. Next base: position 652,858 of record JARHVA010004431.1, read on the forward strand.
AAACAATTAGCAAGAGAAGATTTAGAGAACTGTTGCGTGGCGAAGTGGGAGGAAAATCTCTCTCCCTATGATTTTTACCAAGGAGTTTCTTCGTGGTGTCCTTTATCCATGTTGATCAGAGACAAGAAGTGCTGCCAATCACTCTTGAATGTTGGAGAAATTTCGCCTCAAACCCTATCCTTGGGTTCCTAATTTTAATGTTTTAAGGCTGATTATGAGTTTTACAGAAAATGGATTCGGCTTTAAGCGCTGCCGGTTGAATTCTGCCAAGAAAGCCTCCAAACTAAAATTGCATGCAATCTAGGTAAGGTGCTTTAATTTGATAATTTTACCAAGGGAGGGTCTTTGGCTTCATTTGCAACAATGTGCATTTTCGTGGATCCATCCAAGCCCCCTTCCTCCTCTCATTTTCATTCAAATTCTTTCCAATAGTGGTTTGCACTCTCAGCGTGTTGAGGTGGAGAATCGTCTCGCAAATATCTTCCTATATAATTAGCATTAGCATTAGCATTTTAAAATCTTACACCTAGTTGAAGCAATAACAACCATCCCAAGATTTGCCAACCAATACTTGGTTGTCCTTCTAAGGAACTTTTAAGGTGAAATGATTTACGCGGTGTGAGTAAAGATTGGAGATATGCCCGTCCCCTATCAAATCCTTCGGATCTGATCAGTGCTCTGGTGAAGTCTCCCTTTGATGGAAATGTTCTGAATTATTAGGGGCCTGAGTGTCCCTAACAAGCTATCGTCTTTCTTGGACTTTTTTTGTGTGGCTTAACTAGTGGTTGAGATGTTAAGAGTTTTTAAAAAAAAAATGTTCTCGCTGGGAAAAAAAAATTCTCTGTTTTGGATGGAGAATCAAGCATTTTTACGATTTTTAAATCTTTAATAATTTCAATTGCAAATATTTAATCTTCATTGGTTTGTGATTGGGGATATTTTATCCCTGCTCTTGCTGCGAGGAATTTGTTTGATGTTCGCAGGATTTCAAATCAATCACTTTCAAATCCTATTTATTTGGTTCTGCTCTACGTTTTGGTTGTCTGCAAACCCAAATGGGGTTGATGCTGTTTGTCAATGAGGGAACGGGGCTTTCCAGCTTCACGGAGAGTCTGTCTCTCCTTCTGGATAGTCCTCTGTGGCCAGTCGCGTGGTCCATCATAGAGAATTTTACATCTTAAAATATAGCTTTTTCCACCTATTCATACTCATTGATACATGAGATGAGAGTGGAGAAAGGAAATATTGGTGAGAGTTTTGAGCAGCAAAACAAAAATTCAACATTCTCATTGATACCTTTATCCAATACTAAGAGCATGCAAAATCGGTTTGAGCTTTACCTTGTAAACATTCGTTTCTACCATTTAATAATCACGACAATTTGGAACATAAATCGTATCATAGTAGATTTTTATCCCAACAATTTAGATACATAAATCGGGTAATGGTCGAATAATTTTTTGTTTTGCGGAATCGGTCGTTCTTTAAGGTTCTTCAGAAAGACAGGAGAAAAATAAGCAGCAAGTTGTATCGAATGGAAAAACAGCAGCAATTGTCGACGTTATTTCTGATTTCCGAAAATACTTGTCTCAATCTTGCATTTAAGCCAAACCTTGTCAAACTTATTGTCGTTTCCCACCAATAAAAAAATCCATGATTCCAATACCACAACACAGGAATTTTTTGCATAATTACAGAGCAGTAGAAAGATGTAAAATATAGTACATGATCAGGTAAGTAAAGCTCAAAACTCGTGTGCTTAGGTGGAAGAAAGAATCTTTGCTCCTAAAACCCTTCCAACATAATTATTTTTTATAAGTATTTAATTCTTTTATAAATCAATGATTAATTTTTATAGGTAAAAAAATAATTAGGAGTTATTTTAGGGTTGCAAGGAATGTTAGAAGAATTGTATATTTAATTTTTTTGTGATTTTATTTGGTAAGTATTATTTTTATTTTTTTGTAGAGTGTATTCTTTTTTTGAGTATATGATGTAAGCACCCCTTACTCCATAAGAAGTAAACTTACCAACTCTTCATGTGCCATGGGAATGATCACCAAACAATTTGCCTTTTGTCTCAATTGGTGACTCCTCTACCATGACATTTACATTGTGTCATCAATGATGCCCCGTAATGCATCCATATTTCATGCACTTTGCAAAAACTTAACTACTCATTTCAAATGGAATGAAAGCAATATGATTAAATCCATAACCTCTATGTATTGTCCCCAACCCCTTTGTAGTGGGTGTAGGGTATGTACGTTCAATGACTACCCTAAAGTTTGGGCATGTGCAAGATATGGGTCCTATGTTGTATGATATCACATGAAATACCCTGTCATTGTCCCTCATCATTCTCCTATTTCATTTTGTGATGTAGTTGTTGAGATGTCATAGTTCTGGACATCAAGTTAAATACTTGACTAAAAAGAGAGGTGAAACTAATGTAAAATAGGTCACAAGGAAACTAGGGCTTAATCGAGGATTATTTATGTCATCATTCTTTCCGATATCAAAGTCAACTAAAAGAGCTTGTTTTTGACATCCTTCAAAGCATAATCAAAATAGGATTTTGGTATATTTTAATATTGTTGAATGTTCAACAATTATCCTTAGTATCATGTGCTACGATTAAGACTTGCTCCAATCTCTTAAACTCAAGGACGTTGAAATTATAGGTTTTGGTGTTTGGCATAATCACAGTTCTTTTTTATTGAAGATGTGAAATATCACATTGATCAAGGTTCAATGTTTTGTGGACTAACCCTACTAATGAGAATATCAAATGTTTATGCTTATATGTGCAGGGTTATATGCACACCAAGCTTTAAAGGTGCACTCCTTGATGATTTTGTAGATTTCCCAACATGCATGGAAAATTCTCTGGAACTCTTTTGGTCTTTCTTGGGCCCTTTTACAACTTACCCAAGCTTATTATTATTTTCTTGACCTTCCTTTTGAAGTCCCATGCCTCACAAACCCTTTCCCAAGTATTATGGACCCTTTTAGCCTCTCCTATTATCTCATTCTCATTTGGGTTCCCTTTAATGTCTTATCAACTTCAATGTATCCATGAGGACCCAAACTGCTTCCCACTAGTTTATAATCTATTGTATTACATTAAACCACCATATCTCCTAGAGTGAATACAAATATTGGTGGGGATTTGAATGCAAGTGGAGATTAGACTTCTCAAAATTGTGTTGGAATTTTTGATCTCAACATTTATAATATCTATCTGTGATCCTTCATCAAGAGAAAATAGGAAGGGGAACCATTCATCTTTGTATTGAGAATCATATTTGCTCCATATAAATAGGTTAATGTCCAAATGCCACACCATAAACATCTTTTGAGTTGCTTAGACAACCCTTTTTAAGTTTCTTATCTTGACGTGTATTACAATCTAATGAAAGCGACAAATGAACAAGATGAACATCATTGTGTAATCCCCCTTATGTATCTATACAACATGCACTTTACAAATTTGATAAACAAATAATGTAAGTGATCGCATAGATAAAACTCTTACCAAAACAATCCATATTTTTTTCTTTTCATTATCACATAAATTTTCCCTTTTAAGTTTAGAATGTTGAAACCCTTGATCCCTAAACCCACCAACTCTCTATAGGATATGGGACCAATTCTCTGAAATAGTAACTCATCTACCATGACATTCACATTAAATCACAAGAGATTGCTTCTTATGCATCCATGTGGCATATAGTTTATAGCTTTGACTGAGGGAGAATATAAACAATTTTGTAGAAAATACCCTTCCAGAAGGAATGTATAAGTTTATTCTTTTCATTTATTGAGTATATTCCAATTTTAAGTATAGGATTTGTACACCCCCTAATGCTTGAGATTTAAACTGACAATGCTCTTTGCCACCTGGGATTGATTCTCTCAACTGGTGACTCCTCTATCATGGCATTCACATTGATCATGAATGATGCCCCCTTATGAATCCATGTGGCATGCACTTTGTAGCTATGACACAATGATTGGGTAATGAGTCTATCTCTTTTCATGATGAATGTAAGCGAGCATGTCGATAAAATCTTGGCATGGTGATTCATATCCAAATTGGTTTGTCTTCCATTCTCTAATGATGGGATTTCAAATGTAATCGACATTGGAAGAGTTGAATCCATGACTTTATGCTATATATTATTTATAAGTTGATGTTGCTAGCATGTAGATATGTAGACTACTCTAATTTTATGATATTAAAATCTAGAATAAATTCCACCATTTGAATACTTTTCTAACTTTTTGTCTCGATACTCTAAATTGTATCCACCTCTATGTCCAACACGGAAGTGTTGATTGATCTTGTTTAGTCATCATTACGATATTCATAGTGTTTGATACCAATAACAATGAATATTCATAATGATAAATTATAGATGCATGCTGATAAAGTATAGGTAAAGACAAGGTAAGCCATTTTATGCATATCCTATAATATGAGCACTGTGGGTCCTTGGTGTAAACAACCATAATTCATAAAGTCCCCATCCATGATTAACAATATAAAAATAATAATCAAGGATGCCACCACCATGTAATTTTTTCACCTCTTTCTAATGGATGATGACCATGTAAATACAATAATTACCTTGAATATGGGTCATTCTCATTATATGCACCATCTATGATATGATAACACCTAAAATAACATACAGTTGATCCTCAACATTAGCACCCTGCTCACCTTGATATCACATAAAATAACTTGTTAATCACTCTCATTGGCATTGTGTATAAATCCAAGCTACAAGATAGACAGTTGGAACATCAAAGCAATGCTCAAGACATATTCATCCAAAGCATTTCATGGTGATTCATATCCCAATTAATTTTCCCCTAGGCACAATCAGTTTGCATGAACTTAATTTGATATTGTCATGGGTTTCACCTGAGGTTTAACTATTGATTTACATTCTTTAGTTTTACAAAACCCATATATATATGTATGTATGTATAACAATTATTATCTAGATGTTTTATTTTATATATATATATATATATATATATATATATATATATATATATATATATATATATATATATATATGAATGTTACATATTTTACATAATGTATATAAATATTATATTATATAATATAAATTTTAATATTATAGAATATCTAATATATGATTTTATATTATTATATGTTAAATTTTATATTTTAAATTTTATATTATATTAATATATGTTTTGTTATATTATATTATATTATATTATATTATATTAATATTATATTAATATATATAAAAATAATATCCTATTATATTGTATTATAATATATTAATATTATTGATATACTATATAATATTAGTTATATAATATTAATATTATATTTATTACTATAAAAGTCAGGGATGTTCAAGATTTAGTTATGTCAGACTAGTAAAATAATGAATAATTTGATGTCATGTTTACGCTTCCCTAGTTAAAATAGGCCTTTCTCTCTCACCTCGTCGATATCTTAAGATTTTCTCAACTGATGGGGAATTCATTTTGCCCCTAGCAATCTTTCATGTCTTTGAAAAAAAGTAATTTTTTATGCAAAAGTCTTGGGCGATCGAGCAAAATTGGAAAACACTATTACATTTTATTTATTATCAAATTTAATATTTGTCCTTTTTTATTATTTCAACTAATCTATCATGAATCCATAAATTTAACTATTATTTTTTTCTCTTTTATTTTGTTGTTGAATATCAAGATAAAAATATAGCAGTTGATGTGTTGGTAACCATTAAAAATATGTTATATATAGCATATCTTATAAGTATGTCCTTTGGTCTTTGTTTTAGAAATTTCTATTTTTTCCATTTTTTGTCTTTCATGATGCATTAAGTAGTACTAAAAGGCATTAGGCTAATTATTTGTAAATAATTTATTTAGTGTAACACCCATTTGTGATAAGTCCAACCACTATGTTATTTATTCTAGGATGAAAGAGTTTTTCATCTTTCTTTAAGGTAATCATTTCAACAATATATGCTAGTTAGACATAGATCATATATGGTTCACTAGAGCAGTAGATCACCAAAAACAAAATTATTTTCTAGTTATGATTTTTGTTTGATGCTCATCATACCTTTACATCTTCATGCTAATAGCTGACGTCTATATGCATAATTATGGAAAATCCACTATATCTACCATATCTTATAATCATTTGTTTCAATCATCACTATAGAGAATTCTAAATGTTTCCATTTTTTGTCTACACTATTTCATTAAGTGGTATAAATTTTGTAGTTGTAAAGGTTAAATCTATGAGGCAATATTCATGTGTGACAATATAATCATAAAAATTTATATATGTACTGATTTTTTCATATGGTGATTATCTTCTCTTAGTGTCTTATCATATTGTCTAGGCCACTTGGATTGAAAAAGATGAATTTTCCTCCTAATTCATTGATATCATCAAAATTGTCATCACCATGGTAATTGGGATCTTGATAAGTATTTTTGAAATATTTCATGTCTCAATATCTGAAACAATTGATATTAATCTAGGTGGCATTATTACATTCAAATAGGGTTGATCATCACTCATCGACAATTCCAATGTTTTCAATCACTTTCATCCCAAGGTCATCCACATGGCTATCTAAATTTTTCTCAAAGTTACCGATGCCCTCCAACTCTTAAACTTATGGGATGGTCACCAAGTGCCATCATCTTGATTCTTTGATTTCATGGTTATTCTGATACTTAGCCCATCATCAACCATATGGTGTCATTGGTCATTATGATGGAAATACATAATGTCACCATGGGTTCTCAGGTCATCACTAACTCTCTACTATATTCAACCTTCATACCATTCAGCGGCCTCTAAAAGACATCAATTTTCTTGATCAAGTAACTCTTGATCTTTCAAGGATCTCTATGCATTAGATTCTTGAGGCCCCAAAGCACCATTATTATGCCATGTGGTAGATTTTAGGGACTTAGGGACCTCAAGACCTTAGACCTAAATATTTCATGTTTTATTTTTCCCAAGATGATTCCATGTGTTAGCATCTTAGGAACCCAGGGTCTACACATAATCAAGTTCTCCCAAGGACACAATATCTTTGTTTGATAAAATGACTCTTGGTATCTCAAGGCTTCTTTATGTGTTGGCTTCTTAGGGCCCCAAATCCTTGTCATCATATTACATGGAATCATCTCAAGGACCTAGGGTCCATAGGAATTTAGAGCCAAGCCCTTCATGTAGTTGGGTCCCTAAGATGCTACCACATAACATAAATTTAGACACCCAATGTCCTCATGACTTTAGAGTTAAGTCTTTTGGGTACCCATGTTCCTAGAATTCTACCACATGCTAGTCTAATGAGAACCAAGGGACATGACATAATCAAGACTATAGGGTTCACAAGTTCTCAAGGTGTGATATCATAACATCCCACCTGCTTGAGTATCATTGAATGATCAAGTCCTATAGGTTACTAAGTGCCTTATATGTTATTGCATGAAATCATCATAGGCACTTAAAAGTTAGGGCACAATCAAAGCCCTAGGTCCCAAATGTCAAGGGTGTTACCATGTGGAAGCTTCTTAAGTACCTGAGGGTTGGGTAGAGTTCAATCTTCTAGTCATTAGAGTGGACAAGATGTTGACATGTGGTAGTATCATGGGTACTAGGTATCTCTGAATGGTCGATTCTTCCAAACTATTTACTGTAATAAATGATGCCATGTGGTAACATCTTGGACAATTGAGGGATCGATAAGGCCATTTACTTTGTGTATGAGTGCCCCATATGCTATCATATGGTAGCATCTTGGGTAGTCGGGGGTCCCTAAAGATATTAATTCACTTGAAAATTGATTATGTAGATTCATTGAATGATTTTATGTGCATGTTTATTTTAACTGAACACATTTATCTATTTTAGAGTGGATTTTGAGGATGCATGAAATGATCTCTTATGCAGTTTTATTATAAATGCACATAATTGATACTCTAGATATTATTTCATGTAACCCCCAAAATAGTTATATATAATGTCATATCCTCTATTAGATATCCACGTAGATTAATTAATTATTTATCCTATATCTTTGCATGGGTGAGATCATTATTGGTATAATTATTACTCTACCCTTAAATAACATGTTAACTATTTTGACCAATTGGAACACAAATAAATTCCCTTTTTCCTATTTGTTTTAAAAAGCACATCTTAACTATTGTCAAACTAATTTTTTTATATGGATTAAAAATAATAAATTTTTATTATCCCAAAATTTATATTTTAATCAATAATTAAATTAAATCAATTCCTTTAATAAATCATAATATATCTATTAATTGTGACTTCTTGTGGTAGGTGTCTAGATTGAAAATGTAAGTATAGAATAATTACATTTTTTTTAATTTTATAGGGTATAATTTTTTTTTAAGGACCCATGAAGAACAAAAATTCCAATAGGTAGCTCAATGAATCATGTCAAGAGAAATAAACTAGCCTACAACTAAAACCAATAAAAAATAGAGAGCCTTTTAGTAATCCTCTATTTACACAAATATTTAGCACAAAAAATATAAAAAAACATCCAAACCATGAGGAAAATGTGGGGATAAAAATACATACAAGTAGCTTAAAATAATAGAGGACACACATTTCATAACTTGACACCATCTTCTATGAAACTATTACTCACATAGTTCACGACATGCCTTCCCTGAGAATTCTACACAACCCCACTAAATAGAGGGTCATGATGGAGGAATGGGATTTTGTTATTCTACCATTTTTTTATTCCTCTACACTTTTATTGACCCCTCTTTTCTTATGCACATTCTAAGTCTATTTGTAAAATATGTCTATTGATTTGAAAGGTTGAGATTTGTCTTCAACTAGAGCATCAACAAATTATTTTACCCTTGGTGTTCATTATATAAAAATATATTACCTTGAGTAAATAGGGGGTTTTAGAGCATATTTCGACACCCTCTCATAGAAAGTGAGGGGTTCAATCTTAGAGACACCCTCTATGTGAGGAGGATCCACATTTTTCATATCAGGGTTAGGTTTATATAAAGATCAATCTGAATAATCACTCTTAAGATATGGATAATTCACTATGATCTAGGTTGGGTAAAAGTATATCCACCAAGAAGTTCTTTTCTTTATTCTAATGATCCTACATTCTCTAGTCAAATCTTGTGTTAAAACAACTTCTACAATGAAATGGTAAGCCTTTGTAATCAAGTGGTTGGGACCATGTGTGGTCCCCTACTTGTATAAAAACTTCTTAGGGAGATCCTTTGAGGTATCAATGTTAAATAGTATTATATAAAAGGTAGTATGGGAGAAAGAAGTGGTATCTAGATTAATTTTCATAAACATACCCAGGTAGTTCCCTATGGCTTTACTATAATTATGTTGTCAACACATTTCAAGTGTTAATTAAAATCCCTGACATAACCTATATAAAATTTTTAAGATCAAATTTAATTAGCTTATATTATGTTTCCTTATTTGTGATAAAAATCTCAATTAATTCTTTACTTATTAATGATGTACATATCAAATACATCAATTTAAATTTTCATGATAAATATAGTAGATATCCTATCTGCTAATTGTATTATTTTTACAAGTTAGTTATGTAATTTATTTTTTGGTCTTTGTTAGCTAATATATTATTTATTCATGTTTAACTATTAAATAATATTAATTGATTAAAGTCATTTTAGAATTATATTATGTTAAAATAAGATCATATTTAAGCCCTTTCAAGACTAAATATTCAGTCATTAGTTATACCCATTTTCTCCTCTCATTACACTTTAATGTTTATGGGTTACATTTAAAGTTGGGTTATGTTTGAATTGTAGGTACAAGTTATCTCTAAATGGTTCCTTGCTAAGAAAATACATGTACCTTGTTTTTAGACCTTGTCAAGATAGGGTACAATATTTGAATGTTATATTTATTTTATTTTTACATATAAAATACAATTTAAATTCTATACATTTGAAAATTATATTTCACCAAAATTAATTTAATGATCTGTGTAGCTATCAACATGATTGAATGTCAGTCCACTATATTAACTAACTATCAAGGCAAATATGCAGTGGAAATATCTAATAAATGCTACTAACATCCCCATCGAGCAATGATTGTCCAATACATTTGAATGTGACTTCTCTATGTTTCAATAATTATTGTAACCACTTGTAAAACTAATTTCATATACCTAATTAATTTTTGTATTAATTGGTATATAAAATAATAATATATGTGTCGATCAATTGATATCTATTATAATGTGCTAGCTATACTAAAATTTAAATATAGTTTTGAGTAAAAAATTACATTCGATATTGTCGAGACATTATTTTAAATTACCTTGTATAGGTAAAAAATTAATTCGTATGCACCATTTGTTTTTCTATCACACCCAAAATAAATCCATTTTATTAAGACTCTAAGTTTTGGTTTACTTTGTTATTATTTAACTATGTTCAATTCCCATCTTTGTATATTATTTATTTAACTTTAAGTTCATCTCTCACTATGAAATTAATCTCCATGTTAAATTAATTCACTCCTTATTAATTCTTCAAACAATATGATATGTGTGTAACAAGTGAAAAGAGGTCTGTAATTATAACTACTTCCATATAATGCCTCACAATGTTTTCTAGGTATAGTTAATTAAGCATAGTGTAAATTATATAATTAATATATAACTATGTTCCTTAAAAATATCCATAACATATGTCAATATTTAAAAATAACAAAAAATAGTGTGTTGTTACTAGATAAAGTTCTATACAATAGGATGTTATATTATTATCTCCATAGGTTGTAATATCCAATTGTTTTTAAAAACCAACACAACATATCATTAAATTGAAGTTATGTACATCATCATATATATATATAAAATTCCCATAAAAATAATGGATTGGAATTTTAAAAATGAAAAAAAATAAGAAATATATAATTATAGAGAGATGTGAACCAGAAAAAAGCAAAGTATAATAACATTCACCATGCTTTCACTGAACACCATAATTTTTGTGGTGTAGCCTTTAAATACATTTTTTGTGGTTTTAGATACAATACATTTCATGTGCTATCACATTTTAAATATGCACCCTTAGAAAAAATAAATGAGACCATCAATATTTTATTAAATAAATTGAATATTGATGATCTAATTAAAATTAAATCATATGAACTAGAATAAAATCCTTGTGAAATGTACATATTGCATAGAATACATGACACTGAAATATATTTCCATAGAATGTGATCACGTGCATCACATACTTCACTTATCAAATAATTTGGTTTATAGGAGACATATTTTGTATATATTGGCTACTTAGATGGCTCAATATGAAAATATGCATATGGTACTCTAAAATTAAAAAAACTACCTTTAATTCATTGAAGACTATAAAAAAATTCCATTATTGTTATTGTTTTATGATACAAATCTTATTTATGGCCATTATGAGATACTATACTACAAAAATATAGTAAATAAACAATGTCATCGACACATATTCAATTTATTAATATATTAAAACAATTGGATCCACACAAGATTACCATTTCATTGAAATTATAAATCAATAACTTGTATGGGCTTGCTCTATGTAGTTCTGATTCTGGCAATTTTTTGTTCGATTCAATTTTCCAATCGATAGATTTAAAATTAGACATAAAAAGTATATACCACTTTCTTGCATAATAATTTTGTAATCCAATATTGTGAAAAAATAAAAAATCTTTTTGTTTCATATAAACAAAATTAGGACCCAGCTTAATATAAAACACGAGTATACTTTCAAGATGGTATACATATATTGTAAACTTGGAAAATCCCTTCAATGAAATAAAAAATGAAGGAGGTAATTTTCTATTTGAGTGAATATCCATAGCTATAAATATAGAGTTTGATCTTTGGTAATATACTATTACACATATAGTTAAGACGTACAACAAATATTTGCAACATACAAATAGTTATAATATAATCTTCTTCCAAACATATACAAACTGTATTCACTATGAGTTATTGATGAAAAATTACTAAATTATAATGGTTTTTCCTAATTGAAATAGAAAATAAATAAAATTAAACAACACATGTATAACATCTTATCATACTCTCAAACAAATTAATCAAAATATGGAACAAAATACATAAACATAATTTATGAAAGTTATTCAAAAGAACAAAAATAATGCATTGAGTAATGGATCATTAATATATTCTCATATCTTGAAAGATATTACACAAAATAAATCAAGTAACACAATAAGTAAATTTATTATATACATAGAAGAAACACTAAAACATGTGTGTTGGATGTGAAGCAAATTTTAATTAAAATATAACATTATATATTTCAAGAAATTAGGGAAAAAACATATATGAAAATTCCAAGGACAAATGAAATAGTGATAAAAAAATATGCATTAGATAAAATACTTCATTATAAAATGAGATTGTTCTAAAATTTGCATCTCCTGTACACATCTACTTTAACATTCCTTTGACACATATATAAATTATAATAGATCTTGAAGAGTGTCATGTTTCATTGAATATTTATTTTTCACATATCAAGAAACTAGGATATAAAAAACCACAGACTGGATTAACTAGGATAATTATCAATGTCCCATCAAACACTGACATAATACAAAAATCATTGTGATCTTCAACAGATGAAACATCAATAATTGTTTTTAAATAAAATAATTAAATATAATACAAAAATGCATACCAAAAAAGAAAGGATCATCCAAACATAATCATGTTTTATTTAAAATAGTTGTGTAAGAGAAAATTTTATTGATCACATTATGTCTAAATCCTAAAATATTGGAAACAATTATTACATACTAATTACAATATGAAATAATTCATAATAGAGACTTGAATAAGTATCAAAATAACAGGGATGAAGGTAATGTTCCCACTTCAACCACGTTACAGGAATTCACATAGTCCACATGCATCCATGATCTAAAATATTAAATGATCTAAATTGCATGAGCAAAGTGCTAGCAACCACTTAAAATTTATAGAGGAAACTAACTTCTCAACCTTGTTTTATGGTGAGCCACATAATAACTAAATTTTCATATGCTCAAATAATTTAATGGAAATTGGAAAATATAGATTGCACATTTGCATATCATATCATAAATATTTTTTTAAAGGCAATGAAAATTATAATTGACTGAGTAATAGAAAAAATATGGGTGAGAATTATAAAAGGTCAATTAAAATGGAGAAATCTTCTAGAAAAATATGTCAAATATAGACATAATCTAGAAAAACTATTAAAATATGATATCAAATATATTGATTTTAAATAAATATGAATAAAGCTAGATTATTTAGAGTGACTAAGAAAAAATACTTTTCTAATGATTCAAAATTAAAGAAAACCAACATTTTTGTGTTACATTCTCAACCACTGAACATTATTAGGAACCACTTACAAATGCACTGTCTAAATTGCATAATATCCATCTAAAATTTAGACATTACAAGCTTTATCCATAACTACATATCTTGTGATATGAATATACTTCATTTGAACATATCCAAATTACAAGAACACTACCATACTATAATTTGTAAGAAAAACTACAAAACACATGGTAGATATAATTTTTCTATTACACTAATGCCAAGAATAATTATCCTTGAACCATGTTTACAGGAAAATAAAATGGCTATCAAAAATTCAATGCATATATATATATATACTAATTTTAAATATATATTCTTTAAACATTCTACAACATGTAACATGTTTTTATCATAACTAAAGATAAATAATATAAAATAGATACAATTGATACAAAACACACTTCACTAGCTAACCTTTATTAAAATAAAATCCTTCACATGCATAAATAAATAATTAAAAAAAAAACACCACACTTATGAAAACCACATACATATGCATAATTTAAACTCAATGCTTATAGTACACCATTTTATTACACTTATAGATGATAAAAATCGATACATCAATGACAAAAATATTTGAATGAATCTGTAAACAACATGAACTTACAAATGTACATGTTACTCAGATGATACTTAACCTTTGAAACTCTTTTTTTAATAGACAATAAATATCTTCTTAACACACCATTTACATAGTTTTATCATTGTTATTAAATAGTTTTTTGGAATATGCATATTCATAAATACAAGTCTATTAGATGATCACACATTCATTCTAAATCCTTCAACACTCTTTTCCGATGAACCTGTTGAATCAAAATACATTATATACAAATAAATAATAGATTATTATGTTCAACATCCAAAAGCATTGGCCCAAGTTTGTCTCACTGAATTTGTCTCCAAGTACAAAAAAAGGTGAAAATATTCATTAAAAACATAAACCACATGTTATAACATAAAAGAAATAAAATAAACATATTTATATTAAAAATTATTATATATAAAATATATTATTATATATTCCTTTCACAAGAAACAAAAAAAATGAAGCACAGGTTTGAAACATGGAATTTTGCATATCTTTTACATAAAAATTACATCCTTAAAATGAATCTAAGTATACTTATTGAATGGAAACTACTTGGGTAAGAACTGATGACATATTTGACAATAATGATTTTGTTAATCACAATGTCTATCCAACAAGTTTTGACACTCAAGACAATAAAATTGCTTGTGAAGAGTACGATATAAAACATTATTCACAATTTTTCTAGGAACTAGGAAAATATAAATATGAAATGAAGCATTTTAAAAGAGGAAAATACACATTTATTTCTAATAACAATGACTATTATTTAATATTAATATATTTGAACAAATAAAAAAAGGCAATCCTAAGAGACACAACAATAAAAAATGGAAAAATCTAACAACACCAATTTATTTAATTTTAACAAGAGGTGAAATCATGGGCAAGTCATTCAAAAGAACTTTGACATATAAGATGATGATGCATTCATATAACAAGTTCATTGATAATGAACCATTTAAGATAAAAGGATTGATACCAAAATATACCATAAAATATTGCATATAATGCTAGAGGAGTGAGACTGCATTCTATATTCCTTTTGCCTTTTGAAAAATTAGAAATTATTCTACTTATAGAATGATTGATGCATTATCATCGATTAAAACTAGATACAAATCCTTTTCATAGATGAGATATCATTGGTAGGCTCATGGTTCTTGTATTCAATAGACAAAATAATCAGTGATATCATGCATACTCCTACACCCTACATTGAAAATTTAGATATTATTTTGTGTGGAATTTTTATAAAGTTCAACCTACACATGACTATTTTATTCTTGAAAATATACTAAAATAAATGATGAACTAGTTCCATATGAATTGGAAAATAATGTGAAAACCTAACAATAAATTTATATTATGTCTTAATCATTTTTTCATAACATCTTAAATAGATTTTGATTTAGTATATATCAATCAAAATTATTTATGACCATCCCATAATATTACAATATTACCATATATATTTTATAAAACATACGATGTAAAAATTAAAATGCTAGAATGCAATAAAATTTTCAATGAAATAGTATTACTATCCATGCCATTTATTAATATTATATTAGATATGACTGAACATAATCATGTTGTCACTCATATGTGCTTTTTCCTATCATCATCTTGAAGCATGAGATGCTAGTTTAAATTTATGCCAGTAGTTATGACATTCAATATGGTCTTGTTAATGGCCCAGAGGAGACATTTAAACCCACACCATTACAAATGATATGGATGTACTATTCATAAAAATTAATGTTTGACATATCGACTATCCCCAATGCATAATATTATCTCACTTATATCATAATTATATTTGACAAGATTGGACACCCATGAATATGTGTTTTTAAAGATATACAAAACCCATGAAATAACAATTTGTGAATAACTAGGAATCAATTTTCAATATAACTTACATGTGCATGAACAATATATATATTTCAAATCATGGATGGAGTTTCATTTGACCCATCTGGAATCACATAGCATAGGCTAGGATATACGACATTGTCTCAAGTAAAAGTGATTGAGTTGTTTTCCATGTTATCCCCTTTAATAATGACAAATTTCATCATCAATAAAAATATAACTCCATAAATCTTACACCTAAAAATCAATGCAAAATGGAAATTATAAAAAAATTGCATGATTTAAATACTAGTAACCATATTCTCGTTTATTTATTGAATACAAGAAGCTTACAATCACATATGCAAGATGTGCTCAATGATCATGACATCATGTAATTAGATGTATTATGTTTTCAAGAGACAAATTATAAATATCATATCAATAAATTTACTAGAACACTTCCATTGCTTTTTATTGGATCATTTTCATGAAATCATTATTTTCATTAGAAAAGGCATTTTTAATTTAAGAATAAATGCAATACAAGAGGATCAATATTGAATAAATGAAAGTAATTATCATAAATGATAGCCATAAAACAACAATTATCAATTTGTATTTAGCATTGAATAAAATAATATCAAATATGATAGTTTTTATTGATGATTTATTCACAGGTGCACATAAAACACAAAATACAATTATATTAGGTTAATTCAATATCAACATTAAAAAATATATATAAACAAAATTACTTTAAAAACATTTGGCACCCCAAAAAATATGATTTATTCTAGAAAGACAAGATAAATCAACATCTATTATTGATCACATATAGACGAACGTTGAAATTAAAAAATAATGCATTTTTAAAGAAAATTACAATTAGAGTGTCTTAAGCCTATTTTTATCATCTACTTTATTTTTTAAAAATCTTGTTATGTTTTTATTTCTACCATATTTATAACCTAGTGTCATTAAGTTTAAATTTATTGGTATTGTCCAACCTATTTACATTCATTTATACGATCATTTCTCCATGTGTATGTGAATAAGAAATATTGTTGTATTTGAATGATTTTATGATCATTAAATTAATTTGATGAATTTCAAAACATTAATTAATTATTTAATCATTTCAATTGTATTTAATAATTGGAATGTTGATACTTCAATTTGTAGTGCACATTTGGTTATCATTTGATGCTCAGTCTCAAGGATAAATAATTGAGATTCAATTTAAAATGCAATTTTGGTATCCTTGAACATATATTTAATGTTTGAAGGTGATATAAGGATTATATAATGCATTTAACCTTTGAAAACAAGAATATATAGAACATGTGTATTCCTCTCCTATAGTTTGAATATATAGTCATCAAATGCAATTGATTTTCTTGCGCATGATCACAATCTCTTTTGATTCAAGATGTTAATTTTTTGTAAGTTAGAATAGGGCAAATCCTAGTAGATAAATCTTGATAACATGTTTTTCTGATAGGTAAGGTGTAAAATGTTTTTTGATTAAAAAAAACATAAGTTTATTGATATGTTATGTTATATGGTCTATAATAGGTTTTTAGACCTATACCTTAACATTACTCATGAAGGAGCCATTTTTTCAACTCATATAGCTTATGTTATAAATTTATATCTGAATTTTATAATGGAAAGTATAAAACACATTGAATATTTTTGAAGTGAAAAATCATAATATTCAAAGGATATTATTACAATAATAGTTTAAATGTTTAAAGTTTTTGAATATTGACATTATAGTCATAATGCTTTGATCTAGGTTTTAAGAACATTGATATTATAGACATTTATGTGGGAAGTGGTGCAAATTTGATAGTGGGTTATTTTTTATGACAAATTTAGTGTTGGTGTGGGCCTTTGAGCTCAGTAAAAGGGTGGTTAATTTTATAAGGTTTTAAACCATTCACTCAATATTATAGCAGTTGGTTATTTTGGATTGGTGGCTTAATTATTTTTGGAAAAGTTTATTATCCATTAAAATAAAGGACACATCATTAGGGGATCATAAATGATTAGTTATGGTAACATCCAAGGAATAAATGGTTTAATTTCTTGTTCATTAAATCATTTAAACAAGCTAGATGTGGAAGCAAATCTTTGAAATTATGTAGATTGAATGTGAGAAAATATATAATGGATTTTTTAATCTTTATTTCTTTTGCACACATCGGTTTGAGGTATCTAACTAGTTTTATTTGTGCCCTGTGAGATACAATGCAATTATCATTGCTTAATAAAAACTTATGTGCATAAAATATTTTATTGTTTCAAAGCTATTTGAATGAAGTTATAAAATATTTAAGATTCATTACATGTAGCAATGTGTGTAAATAGATGTTATTTTTTTCATGGTTAGGTATTTATACTCCTTTCCTACATGTTACAAAATTTTGAAGAGAATCCATGCGAGCATACACTTTATTCTATTTAAATATTTTATAATTGTTTATATATTTCAATTTTTTATTACCGAATGCCATTTGAATTTTCTAAATTGTTTTCTTTTGAAGAATGTTCAGTATAATTATATTCAACTTCACATGCCATAGATGTATATATTCATATGTATTTGGGGTAACCTAAGTGAATATAATTAGTTAAATATGGTTGAAATGGAGATTATAAGTTTCATGATATTTTTAAATGGTCATATTTAATGTTTTAAAATATAGATTATAAGTTGAATGATCAAAGGTTATTCTCCAAGTTATTACTGCATAAGCTTCACATATATGAAAATAAAATGATGGTTTACAATCTGAGATGATTAATGGTCAAAATTCCTTTCACTATGCAAAAAATGTATGTTGATCACTTATACAATTTTTTTTTGGGTTAACTTTGATGGTCAAATGGTCCTCAAAGTAGACTGGAAATTACTAAATATGATGACTATTTGAATGTCAAATTTAATATATGATAAAAGCATATAAAAGTGAATATTTTAAGATGATTGAAAGCTGATTTAGCATACGATAGGGTTCATCTTCAATATTATTTAGTAAAAATATTTTTGTGAAAGTGTTTCTCTGAATAATTCTTTTTTTATTGAAATGGGTGTGCCCATATGATGAATTAAGATGTTTCATGTTTAGTTGCTTATGGGTTTATACAAGTAGTTTCTATTAATGCAATTTGGGAATGTGGTGATGAAATTCATTTGGAAATTAGTGATAAATATTGTATGGGTATATACAAACATCGATATAGATTATATAGAGGATATTTTATAGTAAATCATATTACAATTTTTTTATTTGTTTATTTTAATCATTATTATGAAATTATGTTTTATGGTTCATTAATGTTGAAAGAATTTTAATTTATTTAAATATTAGAGATTATCAACTATTTATGTTAGGCATAGTTGATTGACTTTTAAAATTGAGTGTTAAGTAAGTGAAGCCCACCCCCCACTTGTTAGAGTTGTTATTGGTTTATTATTTAATTGACATAGTCTTTTTAAACTTTATTTAAAGTCTAAAATTAAAGTTAAAGTTATAAGTTTATTAATCTATTTTATATATTTGATTAAAGTTAAAAATAACTAACTAACAAGTTAGTTATAACTTATTTTTAACTATCTCAAAAATATTAATTTATAAACAGATCAAAGCCAGAACACAAAGGGAGAAACAATACATGTATTGAATAACTCTCAAGTCATTCCAAGTTTTCATTTTTTTCTTTTTTCTATTTAAATATCTCTAATACTAAATAGAAATTTATGGATAAATGCAACATTATATTATGTAACAGTGAAGTAACTTATTTTTTTAGTACATGTACATCTAGGTTTTTTATTTATTAAATAAAATAATTATCTGAATTATATATGACATAAAATCTTATAATAGTTATATATATGAATTGATATGTATATAAGTCTTTGTAATTGACTTTAAAAATGAATAATACATCACATTTTACTGTTATTGATTATAAATTATTATTTTTTGAAGGATGTTTATAATTAGAATCATATTGTTTTTCAAAAAAAAAAAAGTCATTTAATCTAATTTAATTCTTGTTCCAAGTCTTACAATATTTATTTTAGGTTATTTTAGTTTATTTTTTTAGGTTTATTAGTTGTTATTTCTATTAGGTAGTCAATTTTTTTAGTCAATTTTATTTATTTCTCTTAGGTTTAACTTCTTTGTATTTTTGTATCTACTAACATGTTTTCTATTTTTGTAGCTATAGATTCCTAATTTTAATATTTTTCTAATTTGATAACAATAGTAGTTAGTCTTAATTAGAATAAAAAATTATATCAACTTTATGCCTTTTTATTTTTAGGTATTTTTTGTCTATTCTTAGTTGTTCTATATTACTTTTATCCTTACATTATGAGGTTTCATATAAGATACAACCTTCAACCAACTTTAGTATTCTATCCTTCAATGGATTATCTAGCCTAAAGGCTTTTCTATAATAAATAGGTCATATGATAATTTATACTTTGTTGAGATTGATTAATAGTCTGTTTAAGAATTAATTATAATATTTTGATTAGGGAATTGTATATAAATATTTTTTCTATAGACATGATTGATAATAATGTTATGCTTGATTGAATTACATAAAACTCATTTAAATTTATTATTAAACATATTCATACCTATAAATTTAAAATATATTTATACACATATTTGTAATCAATTCTCATTCATTATGCCTTTTATCATTAAAATGTTATGATTTCATCGTAACATTCACAATAGGTGAATGGGTTGCTTTGTTGGCACGATAAATTTTCACTACCAACAAATTCAGTATTCCATTGGGAAATTTTATATCAAATTTATTTATTTTTGTTAAATTTCATTCTTGTCTTCAATGATTTACATTTCCATAACTGGTTTCCAATTTTGTTTCATAGTTATCATAGCTAGTGACCTATACTTTAATTATATTTTAGTGAATGTTTCCTACCCAATTATGGAAAACATGTATAAACTAACTTAAGCATGAATTTTTACCAAAAACTTTGTGATAAATCAATTAGATCAAAGTATAAAAATTGAGTTTACGCTTTATTTAGAATAAAAATAATCCATAATAGATTATTTAATATTCTTTCTTTGGAAATTAAATATAATATATATTTATTTCAGCCCAAATTTTGACATTTTATTCCTCTATTAGAAAAATAATCTACTTGATAATTATACTAAAATTATTTAGAATATTGATATTATTAACTTTAGCTCAACCCTGATATTTAATCATATTCAAAGACAAAATCAAAAGTGAAACGTACACTTTTCTTTCTCAATCATGATATATTTAAATGTAAAATATTACATCCTTTCGCGTTCTTTAAAAATTAAATTATTAAATAGTTTTCTATTTTTTTGTATATGACAAGATCATGTTACTTGATATTGAAAATGATTCTCAAGAATTACCATATAGTTTAGATTCTTATTTAGAATGTTTTGAATTAGAACCAAACCCTAATATTTCATTAGGTATAGAGTTAAAAAAATATGATTCATTTTATCTATCATTTAACTTTTATTCAATTTCTTATAATACTCTTTTATCAGACATAACTATCCTTGAATTTATATCAGATAGGAATTATAGAAACACTAATGATGTTTTAATTAAATTAAGTTAGAAAATTCAAAATTAGATAAAGAAATTTATTTGGAGCTAGAATCTATCTACATTTTAAATAAAAATTAATCTCTTCCTTTAAACTTTATCACCATCTATAATAATCTCAAATTAAATTTGAATTCTTCCAATAATTCTCCTATCACTTTTGATTCAAAAGACCAGAATCAAGATGAATGTTTTGATTGATCCAATGCTAGATTTAATGTCATAATAAAAAAAGAGATTTTAAGATCTTGATCCTATGGATATTGAATTAAACAATCAATTGATCAAAATTAAATATGAACATTTTGATTTTATATAATGTCCAAATCATGATGCAATATTAACAAGTGAGTTTGAGATGTTTTAGTATTCTTATTTTCTAATATTAGAATGAAAATAATTCACTAATAATATAGACTATGAATATTTAAAATTTCATGACCCTTTATAGTTTGAAATAATAACTGCTATTGAATACATGAAATCTAAATATATAGCTATGGATTATACACTTGAACAATCAACTCATGTTATTGATATAGATCCCCTTTATCCTAGAAATATTCATCATTTTTTAAATCAAAAAAATAAAATTTCATATATAATATAAAAGCAAAAAATGGCTAATTCCATATAGTCATGATTCAATTTTATTTATTCAAGGCTATTTGATATGTTTGTGGTGTTGTCTTGTTACCTTGATGGATTATAGCTTGATGTATGGTGATTTTATTTGTGCTAAAATT
This sequence comes from Torreya grandis, assembly GCA_037957365.1. NCBI lineage: Eukaryota > Viridiplantae > Streptophyta > Pinopsida > Cupressales > Taxaceae > Torreya > Torreya grandis. The sequence goes on from JARHVA010004431.1 coordinate 675,213, forward strand.
AATAACTTACATTATGATAGAATTTACATTATGTAGATCATAACTTCATTAATTTCTAATTTTATAACAATTTTCTTTAATTATTAATTATATTTAACATTTAGATTAGCTTTATATCTTTTTTTCTATTTAGGTGTTGGTTTTATTTTCTTAGTTGGTGTAGATTACTTTCATCCTTTTAGTGTGAGCTTTAATATAAGATAAAAATTTGAACAAAATTGAGTATATTATCTTTTAAGGGTTGCCTAAACTATAGGATTTACTATGTTAGATAGGCCAGATGAGAATTTATACTTGATAGATTGATTAATAGTATATTGAAACATTTATTAGCCTATTTTGAATAGAGAATTATTTATAAGTAGTTATATAGACATGATTGATAATAATGTTATGTTTGATTGATTTATATAAAATTTATATACATTTATTATTGAAAATATTAATCCTCATAACTTAAAAAAAACCCTTCTATGCATCTTTGGAATCATTTATCATTATGTAGCACCAATAATTTGAATGGAACCACTAGTGTTTGGAAGGGGGGTATACAAGGTACTTAAATAAACCACTAAGAGGCTAGAAGGCTCAAGGCTTCTATGTGATATAGGAGATCTATAGTGGCTATCCAATTTTTTGGTTTGCAAAAGGATATATATTGAATTATAAACTAGGTTAGGGCCAACATGATCAATAACATAAAGGATGTAGGTATCTAAAGTGGATGTAACCATATTAAAGCAAGTATTGAAGAATAGACAATTGATTACATACAAACTGCATAAATAATAATGCCAAATAAAGAGAGGTGATAAATGATATGTATATCTAGAAGCTAAAGTAATTTTAGGCCAAACAAAAGATTTTTTAAGAAATAAAGACATTTTCAAGAAAGGGTTTAAGAGCATGCCTAGTCTAGTTTTGAGCTATCTTTTACTTCCAAAAATATTATTTGCTAACCATGCAATTTTCTAGTTTAGAAAGAAAGAGAGAGATTGTTTGAGCAAGATGTATAGTTTTTTTTGATCATGTAGAATTCAAATATGTAATGAGTAATAGTTTAAAATAGAGAGCATGACATGTAATAGAGGATATTTCAAGTAATGATATCTTTTAACCATATATAAATGCAATAAACTTTATAAACTATTCTCTTCAATGCCCTAGAAGGCTAAATCACTAAAACAAATCAAAACCTAACATGCATACTATAGAAAATAAATAAAGAGTTTCAATTATCATAGAAAAGTACCCTCATATCAAGACTAAGGGAGATGTGCAGACTTTATATGAATTGATTATCCAAGATAGGAATCAAGAGAAGAAGAGGATCACTCTATGTGTGAGCTGAGTCCAGACCATGAGCCCAAAGCTATGGAAGAGGTGATGGAGAAGTTACCAATCTGTGGAAGAGCCAATGCAAGGAGCACAAGAGATAGGTAAAATAGAGTCTTGAGGGAATAAGAAACAACCCTATTGAGCCCCAAATATGTCTAAGTATGAGATCCATTCCAACATAATAGATACTTTGGTGTGAGGTAATAAATATTGATGATTTTTTCTTTGTCATCTAGTGGTGCCACATGGTTGGTAGCTAAAAACTCCCTTTTAGATGAATATTCGTTAGGAAGCAGGTTTACGGGATAGTGATGGATCATTTAATTCAACATAGTGGAGATATAATTATGAGTACATCAAGTGCTAGTTCAGTGATCAGTGTGCTGCATTCCCCATGATCCTAAAATGCTTCAAAGATCTATAAAAGGAAGCTAAGTCTAGTTAATAAAAGGGGGAGAACATTAGAGTAGTGAATCCCTCATAGATTGGTTCTAGATACTATATTTACTATTAAAATTAGAGTTAGTTTAAGATGTTCTTATTTCTCCTCATTATAATGCCTAAGATTGCTTATAAGATTTTGGGCCTTTAGTATCTCAACATGAGCATTTACACATTTTTTAGGTTTATATAATATATTATTGTTAAACTTAGTTAATAATGAATTTTTATACAATACTTAATGGATTGAATGCTTGAGTATATAAAATTTATATTGAGTTCTTATGAGATTATAATATAACTTATCCATGGCATGAATGTAGTTGATGAGGACCACTACGCCTGATATAAAATCTATTATAAGTATGGTTATGACCTTGTGCATCATAATGATACCTGTACCTAAGTGTAGACCTACATCCAAGTCCCTCATTTAGATACCCAATTTCCCCTCAAGCACATAAATGCCCTTGAGCCTAGGAAACCCAAGGCTTGTTACCATGAATGCACAACTATAGTTTCACTAATCAAAGTCCCTAAAATAAAATAATTATGCCATGACACAACTAGCCAAACACATATCCTAGTCCCTTCTCTATTGTACTTTGAGTGAGAACATAAGGCTTGAACCTTATGTAAAGTGATGCCAGCATAGTTGAGTGTCAAATTTTGATCACTATAGGATTAGTCAAGACCTATGCCCCATTCGAACAAACCTAAAGTCTAGCCTAGATAGTTATAAATGTGTATGACTAGGCCCATGATTGAAAAACCTAATTTTATACAACATTTTTGTTCATTTTCCAAGAATTGTTGAATTTTATTATTGCAATGGTGCACTGGGATAATGATCCAACTATCCCTTGCTAATGTTGAACACTAGATAGAATTAGTGGAAGATAAATTAACAATAAAGCATTTAACTTGTAGAGGATAAAATCAAAGGAAGTGGGTCTAAAACCAATTGTATAATGCCCTTATGATATATTATTTTGTAAACTATCAGAGCAAGTGTACTAATGGGTGCATGCTTATGTAACACATAGAGGTAACATCTATTTATAGTGCCTCAAGTGGATGAAGGAGTGCCTAGAGAGGCTTGACAACTTAGATGCCATTTGGACTAGAGTCATAGATAAATGGTGGTAAGAAGAACTAAAACATACATGCTTGAGTTCATAGTATCAATGTACTCCTACCCTAAAGAAGTAGAATATCAGTTCTTAGATGAACCTAGAGGTATATTTGTGAAATAACTTGACACCAAACTCAAATAGCTAATGGTGAATTATGGCTTTGAGATAGTGAGGATGGAAGGCTAAAGTTCTCTTGCATATGAGAAATGCAATGGGGATGGATGGGACATGTAGGTGAGGTACAATGGAAGGGAATAAGCATATTAACACCTAAAAGCTTAATAGATAATCTTACAATAAGAGGAGTTGTGGGATGATGGAAGATATAAAACTTGTAAGTGATGAGAAGAATTGTAGTGAGTAGGAAGGGCATGGGGAAAGATCTCTTAATGGTATTAACACCTAGAGGAAGTAACCCTTGAATCTTTTGGACAAGCTCCACACTTTATGTGTGAATGATTGGAGTCCTTATATAAATTGACCATTAGAGATGCATCAAATGTACCTACCCCCTTTTGACCTGAAGCATAAGTTCATGTACTGGATCTTCCCCAAGAACGTAGATGATTAACAATTTAACTTGTATTTGGATTAAACTTCAATCATTTTTTAGAATTAGAAAATAAATATATGATTTAATAGGCAATACCTTATGAGGAGGTAAGTAAATATACCTATAGACCTTAACTCACTATCCTAACTAGATAGAATGTGAACACAAGTACCCCAGTCTAATGAATGTCTGCTACACACCCTGAGCAATAGATTGGAGGCATATACCACTAGTCGATAATGTAGTTTCATCATCTTCTATGGCACCAATAGTAACCATGGGACCAGTGCCTAGCATAGTTACTAAAGGCATGGGATGACCAATGCTAGGGAAAGCACTAAGGGATAAGTACCTCAAACACCAGTTTCTCCTCCACCCTAGATTTATTATGAGATGTCCATGTACCTACCCAAGTTTTCATACATGGAGAATGTCATAGAGCATGTGGTCAAATTTGAATTGTAATAGTAAGCTCAAGGAATAACCTAGTCTAAGCATAAGGTAACACACTTTGTGATAACCTTGCTTGATCATGCCCATACTTGGTATAAGAAATTTGATCCTAACCAAGCTATGGTTGATGATGACATCTTGAAGGAATTATTATTGAAGGAGTTCAATATACCTAAGTTTAAGCAGTAGAACATCACCACGCTCAAAGAGATCAACCATTGATTGGCATAAAACATGCACTTGTATGATGATAGATTCAAGAATCTCCTTTCAAAGATCCCTTATGGTATTCACCCCTCACAGCATGCATAATGGTTCATTAGAGGATTTTTAGTACCTATTAAAAGGGATCTATCCATGAAAACATTCATAGACCCTTAAGAAGTTATTAAATCCATGCTTAGAGCCTAGGTGATGGGGATAACCATTATATGAATTAGCCCATTCATGGAGGTGTAAATTACATATATAGCCTCCCAACTACAAAATTTAACCACTAGTTCATCACAAGATGCTCGATGCATGTTATGGTGTACAAATTGTGAGATGGTGGGTCACAATAGAAAATATTTCTCTCGAAAGAATGTGCACACTCTTCTCCTTAGTTGTGAAGTTTTTCACAAGGTGCATGATGTTCACAAGTACCCCTTATTGTAACATGCCAATAAAGTTAACACAACTATCTATTATGGCACTAAGAGTTATTGAATTCAATGCTATAGTACTTACAATGTTTAGATGAGGTGCACGCCCAAGCAAAGTAGAGCTAGTAGATAGAAAAATCATGGAAAAAGCTCTAACATGACAAGCATATAAAGCATAAAGTCTTAATAGAAGTGACATTCATTTCTATCTATGACTCAAAGTATATAAGGTACCTAGGCAAGTTGCAGATAAGGTGGATGAGCCCATACATCATCCACAACATCTTATATAATGGTGTATGTAGAATGTGCACATTGTTGAGCGAAATGCTCCATAGGTATTTCAAAGACAACTAATTGAAGTTATATAAAAAATAGGGTTGTGCTTGTACTATCAAACATCAAATTATTAGTCATGAGTCAGTTGTATTGAATGACAAGAATAAATTTTGGCACAAGCCAAACAAGTTCCTCTTTTTTGTGTTAGTTGAAATTTTGGTGAATTAAGTGAATAAGCAGTACTTTGAGACCACTAGTTAGAATGTTTTTGGAACTTTCATGCATAATTATAGCCAAGTAAGTCAAGCACACATATTCTCGAAGCACTTGAGGCTAGACACATAAGTCATGCGTGCATGAAGTTTGGCAAGGTTAGACATAAGGTACACCAAATATTTGGGCACAATATTCAAGAAGAAAATCATTTTTTAGGCCTATATAAGGGTTAGTTTAGTGATTCCATTCATAAACCCATTCAAATGAATTAAGAAAGGTTGTTTCCTAATAACCTAGCCAGACACCTAAGTCTTTAGAAGCATGGAACTCATCAGACTTAGAGCAAAGGTGAACTAGGATATTTACAAAAGATAAAGTGAGGATGAAAAATATGATCATGGACAAAATAATAAATGAGAATATCGTGCTATAGGACCAGTGTAAGGGATTTGTATGGGGTAGGAAATACCAAGGCAAGAAGATGAAAACTCATAGTCAAGTCAACCAAGATAGACAAGTGTACTTGAAATATAAGCACAATTGGAAAAGGAAATAGGATTGAAGAGGATAAATTATGCACATGTGAAGCATTACACCCAGGTTAACATATTAAAGGTGAAGTTCATGCCAGGTGATCAATAAACAAGAGGATATCATGAGGATAGCTAGCATCCACCCAAAGTAAGGTGGGAAGTGATTATTTTAACTACACATCACTTCACTAAAAAGTGGTTAGAATAAGTTAATGTGGTGGTGGTAGAGGCATAAAGATCTATATTGAATGTGTATTTAATAGAAATTTTTTGTAGATTTTATGAGGAGTAGTGTATCTCAAGGAGTTTAGGTTCCACCATACTATTAATGAACTACAATTAAGGTGATAGATGGGGAGTAGAGGTATAAAGTAGGGAAAATTTAACTACATCTAGTTACATACCTTGTGCTAATTTTAATTCTATAAAAATAAATAGAGCAAACTAATTATTAAGATAGTTGAATCAAGGACACCTTGCTATAGCAAGACCCTAAACACCCTTAGATACTAGAAATAGATGAGAAAGGGTCATGAATTGAGAAAATAACTAGGTAGATAAAACTAAGGTGATGCCAAGGCATCCATTTGTAGCACATGAAGTTTGAGAGTTGAATATATAATAATAAATATCATGACTATGTGAATCACCAATGAAGATTTAAAGATTTGGTAAGATCAATAGGCTACAGTTTAATAATAGAAGATTCAAAATGCAAAAAATGTAGACGAGCTTAGCATAAAGTAGGTACGAAAAGATTCTAAGAGAGCATGACTAGTAGGAGAATCTACCAATACAAAAGTAGTAGTGTCACTAATTGAAGGAATGAGCATCACCCAAAAGTAGTAGTGTCACTAATTCCTTGAAGAAGTTTAGATGCGATAAAATTGGGAATCATTCATGCATAACTACTACCTGAATGAATACATCCATTGAACCTCCAACAATATGAGTGACCTAGCATAAGAATGGATGGTAAAATATATGGGAAAATACTATAGAATTCATAACATTCTTTGATGTCTCAATATGATAAAATTTGATGACCACTAGTGTGATGTAACTCTATGAATTTCTAATTTTTGGAAAGTTAGAGGAACTTGCACAGCTCTTCCTCTAGTGCACCCAAATGGACATGTTCTATTTAATAAGGAGGCACATGAGGCATTCTATAAAACTCATCAGTTGAATAACATGACTCCCAAGCTCTAGTACCAATGTTTGTAAGATGATGGTAGATGATGTTAAAGTTGAAAGGGTCATGAACATCCTAAATTATTATAAAGGAGGCTTCACATTCCTGATCAAGGCTATCAATAACCCTAGGATGAGGCTAGTTGCACACTTGGTGAATTCTAAACTATACCTAGGTGGCTAGTGGGTAGATGTGATAAGGACCTACCTATGCATCACATACTATATGACATAGGGGATGAAATTTAACATCACCAAGGTAATCATAGGGTATATTATAAATAATGTGTTTTAATGTCACATGGTGAAAGAGACCTCTTGATGGGGTTTCATGTTGATTCTTATTGTGATGGAGGAGATTGACATACTTGATGGTGATGAAGATAACTTGTGGGTCTTCTAAGTGCACAATAACTCCCAGTGGTCAAGTATCAGAACTTCATAAGCCCCCCTACTTTTACCCTAAAGTATAAATCCTATGTGATGGGATGATACACCCAATACATTGAAGCATTTGGAGTAGAATGTTGCATCCTAGAGAAACTCCCTTAGAGTCTCTTTGGAGAGACAACTTTTACCATCATGAAACACTTTATTGTCATTTAATTAGCACTTGTAGATGGGAATCACTTAGGTTGGCTAAAACTACCTTATGCATTTTCATCTAGGTACTTCAAATAGGCACTACAAAGAATCCCAAACACATAGTACAAGAATATCCTAGTAAAGACCATTGAAGTAGAGATACAAAAGTTGACATAGAAATAAATGCACCTAGGGAATAAGGAAATCAAATATGAGAAGGATTATTTAAATACCACTAAAATCTATCCCCTTGAAAGATAAGTCATCATTGGGCACATCCATTGTCTCTTATATGAAATGAAATGAAGGAAGAAGGGCATGATTGTAAAAAAATATGATGACCTCCCCCTTTAGGTCAGTCAAGAATGAGATTTGGAAGGAGATGTACTAGTGGTGTGAAGTAAATTCACTCAAAAGAAAAGGGGAGAAACCCCTAGGTAAATATAAGAGTTTCTTTGATTGAAGATCACCTCTGAAGATGAAGCTATCCCTTCAGTAGCAAACAAGTAGTGTATGATATTCATGTCGAGAATCACATCACCCAAGACTAGGGAGAAGAAAAATGAGAAGTCCAAGGGGCCAGTAGTGATTCCCACAATAAACTTGGTAGAAATAGAGGTGGAATAAGTGTAAGAGAAGGAATAATAAGAAGAAGGTAAAAAAGTGTATATCATCTAAGAAGAAGAAATGAAGTAAAAACCCAATTCTACTAAAATTCTTAAGGCTCTCCAAGATGGCACTGCTACTATGCTTTGGAAATTAGGATCATTAAGTACCCCAATCATAGAACTTGTAATGTAGCCTCCACAAGATGAAGAGGAGATGATGCACTGATGGACAAAAATGGGCTCAAGTTAGGAACATATAGAAGGGGCACTAGAGTTACATCAGAAAATGGAGGCCATTAAGGGAAAAGGCATGACCCAGGTAGAGATCAAAAAAATTGTGGCCAAAGAGATAAGGGCCAAAGAAGAAATAACAACCATGATCGAGAAGAAGATGAAAGAGAAGATAAAGAAGGCCCAAGAGGAGAATTCCAAGAGAGAGAGAGAGAAGAGAAGAGGGTTATTATAAGTGCAAAACCCATAAAGGAAGAAATATCAGGGTTTCCTAACACCCCCACTAGTGTAGTGTAGGAAGCCACACCATAGGCATGCCCAAGTAGTGAAGGGGCACCTAAAGACAAGGAAGGTGATATTGGAACCTTGTAAAAATAAATAGAGAGAAGAATTGAAATGTAATAGACTTAGGAGGGTGAATATGGCATTAAATATAAGGAATTATTGGATAAAGGGGATAAGTTCAAGGAAGAACTCCTATTGGAGAAAAAAGAATAATTAGAGGAAAGCATCAAAGAAGATCTTATCTCTAATGAAGAAGAGCCAAAGCATATGAAATTGGCTATCCAAGAAGAGGAAGTTGAGCATAGGCTATGAGTTAAGGCACAAAAGGGGTTTACAGATGAAGCTTATTGCATGTTGAGTAAATGGCCCCAAAAACCACCACAACATTGATGCACTAGAAATTATCCTTTACCTTTGACAACTATATAGACAAGTTTCATTTCATGGTACCACATAAGGCAATCCTTAATAAAGACCAACAATAAGAGGGGCAAGACTCACTTTTTATCAATCCCCATGTAATGAATACAGTAAGGTCAACTAATTCCCTCCTTCGAATGGATTCAAAGGTAGCATGCAAGAACATCTTGATTGATGTTAGAGCCTCAAGATGAAAGAAAATCATACTAGAGGAGGAAAATAACAGGGCCATAAAATTTAAATTGTAGTATATATTTGATCACATAGAGGAAGTTGAGCCATGCCTCCTAAATGGCATTGACACTTGAATTTTTTTGAAAGTTCACAAGATATATGCAGTAATGGAGCAGATGCTACCAGATTAAAGGAAAAATTAGAGCCCAAAAAGGAAGAGGACCCTTGTGTTGTCATAAAATAAGAGCTCACCACAAAATTCAAAGAGGTGGAAGATCTATTCATAAATTTGAAAGAGGGTACATAAATGATTGATGTAATATTTTGTAAGTTTTCAACCGAAGCATCCGTCATTGACATTCACCTAAAAGAGTTAAAAGGGGATAAGGATGCACTAATGGTACAAGAATATAATATGATCAAGGATAAACATGCTCAAATAATGCTACAGTTAAACACATTAAGTGCCCAAATTAGGACCCAAGAACATGACCTAGAAGAGTTCCTCTATGCATCACAAATAAAGTACTATGAGCAAGGAAAGATTCTCGATAGATGGTTAGCCAAGGCAAAGAAAATATTACATGCCTTTAGGAGATAATTAGAGAAAATAGACATGCTCACCCTTAACACTACCTCTACAGAAGTAGATATCTCCATATAAGAAATCAAGCTCATTATTCAAGGTTTTGAGGTCATCAGGGCAAAACTAAAGGAGTGTGTGCCCATGTTTTGTGCACCTAAGGTGCTAGAAGCTTAGTCTAAGGAGGGACTAACATTTTTGTATGAGGTAATGTTGAGTCCCAAATCCATCTAATTATAGGATCCATGCTAACATAGTAGACACTTGGACATGAGGCAATCACTTTTCATGATTGATATTTTGTTATCTAGTGGTGTTAACTGATAGGCAACTAACAACTCCCTCTTTGCTCAATCTTCATTAAAAAGTGGAAAAATGGGATAGTGATGGATTATTTAAGATAACGTAGTAGATCCAACAAAATAAGTACCTTCAACACCAACTCAATGATCGATTTGATTTAATCCCCATGATCCTAAGATTCTCTAAAGCTCTATAAAAGGAAGCTGAGTCTAGTTAGTAAAAGGGGGAGAACACTAGAGTAGTGAAGCCCTAGTAGATTGGTTCTAGATACTATGTTCACTATTAGTCTTAGAGTTAGTTTAGGATTATCTTATTTCTCCCCATTGTAATTTTCAAGCTCATATGTGAGATTTTGGGCCTTTAGTAGCTGCAGATGAGAATTTGCTAAGTTTCTAGTATAATATAATGTATTATTGTTGAACTTAGTTAACTATGAAGAGTTTTTCAATGTTTAATAGATTGAATTCTATAGTCTATATAATGTATATTGAGTTATTATTAGATTATAATATAACTTATCCATGGAATGTCTATATCTAATGAGTACCCCCATGCTAGATATAATAAATTCTATAAGTTTGGTTATTACCCTATACATCACAATGATACCCACACCCAAACACAAAACTACATCTAAGTCCCTCATCTAGATACCTAGTTTCCCCTCAATCACCTAGATGTATTTGAGCCTAAGAAACCAAAGGTTTGTGCCTACCAATGCAAAACCATCATTTATCTAATTAAAGTCCCTAAAAGGATATATTTGTGCCATGGCACAACCAACCCAACACAAACCATGATACCTTGTCCACTATGCTTCATGGGAGAACATAAGGATTGTGCCTTATGTAAAGTGATTCTAACATATTTGAGTGTTATATTTTGTGTGTCATAGCATTATTCAAGGCTTACACCCTATTAGAACAAACCTCAAATATGACCTAGATAGTTATATAAGTCCATGACTAGGCCCATGACTAAAACATGTACTTATCTATAATAAACCCAAAAGCTCTGGGAACACTATAACTAGCAATTTTAATCACCAAGAATAGATAAAATAGAGTAGGTCTTCCCATATCACAATAAAATCTATTGTGTGAAGTAAGAACCAAGAGAGATTTAAGAAGGCAACCAAGAATTGAGTGAGATGATTAAGTGGAAAGATAAGAAAATTAAGGTAGGATATAAAATGAATAGAGAGGCTCAAATGAATGATGAAAAGGAATATATCTCAACCCTAATCTACCATCAAGCTAAAAATTAGTCATATCTAGCTATTTGGACCTAAATAGGGCAATTTTGCATGCATTTTACCTAGGTTATGGATTTTCTGAAGTAAACATGTGGCCTAGGGCATACGTTTCCTCCTTATGGTGTGTCCTGGGCCCACATGACACCTAGGGTGGTCAATGAGTCTTTGAAAGGGCCCAAAGACGTGCCTAGAGAGCCCATCTAGCATGTAAAAGGGTTAAAATGGACTGAGGATGTGTAGGGGATGAGAATATGATACAAAAAATGTCCAAAAAAGTGGTGAATGTCTCCAAGTGGGATAAACAAGGTCACTAGTCTGCACATGAGTTGATGTTAATCATAAGAAGATGTAGGGTCATAAGAAGTACTGTTATATATGCCTCTAATTTATAAGTAGTTTGTGTTTGAATAAATAAAGAGTATTGTTGTGGAGTACTTGGAAACCACATAAAATCTAATGAAAGAAAGAACTAAAAATATAAGAGATAACATTACCTATACTTAATAGATAAGGATGGTGGTAGAAGAAATCAATGACATGATAAATGGGTGAAAGTGAAAATGTTTCATAATCTAAAATCCAACTCCACCTTCAAATCTAGCTCCCCTTCTAGTTTCTACAAATAAGGGACACAATTGATATCAAATAAAACAATACTATCCAGAATGACATTCACTAAGGAATTAACTGTAGTGTTCTCCCTACGAGGGATATGGGTGAAATGGATGTCTTTGAAGGAGATAAAATCAAGTGTCACGTTGAATAAGGGAAGTAACTTAGAGCTAAGGATGTCCCAAGAACTAGTAACTTGAGACACAAATAAGAGTGAGTCAGAGAAAAACTACACATAGTATATATCTATCACATGAACATCAGTCAAAGCATCAAATATTGTTTGATACTCAATTGCATTATTTATCTCACTGGTAAAGAGGTAACCAATTATAACAAGGTCATACCTCCATGGTTCATCAAAAATATAAGTGGTAGTGATAGGTCTTAGGTTTCGTTGACTGTTATCATCAGTGTGAATCACCACTGAGAGGTGCACCATGATAGGGTTAATAGATGCAAGATGATACTACACAAGGATCATCTCAACATAGAATAAGACAAGTGAGTTTTACAAGGGAGACAAAGAACATAACTAAGTTATAATCTATGGTTGAAAGCTAACACTGACTATGGGCCAAGGTGGCAAAGGGTGATAGGATGTCTATGAAGGGACAAAGATTGGTCAATCAAGACCAAAGTAAATCTTGGAACAACCAAAACCATGAACCCACACCTAAAAAAACCACAATTAAAAAGGGATAAGGAGTTAATAGGGATTATCTATAAATGAAATAAGAAACTATTGACAAAAAGAATAAGAGAGATCAACTTCTCTCCTAAGATGTACCTCAATAAGGAGTGCATGGACTTGATAGGCTAGAGGACTTAGGGGTTTAAGATACTACAATTTTCTAAAAACACACCTAAGGAGGCCTCAAAGAGAGAAAAAAACCCTAACATTGCATCCATAATGGACCAAAACCTCTAAGATGAAGGTTTCATGGTTCGTAAAGTAATAATGGGAAGAAATGGAGTCTAGGAGAAAGCGAAAAGAAGGCCTCGAACTTGGGTCACAACCTACCCAGTCAGACACACATCCTAGGCCACTACTAAGCCATCATATTCATATCCTAACCCATTGTTAGGCTCTGTATTAGCCCAAAAATCAGCACCTAGGCCAGAAAGGGCCAAAAATAGACCTGAGGAGATTGATAGGGCCCAAAACTAACATAAAAAGGTAAGAAGGGAGGTAGACAAGAAAAAATAGTTTTTGAAGTTCTCAAAACATGTTTTTATTATTCCAATACATGCAAAATTTATCCATGGTCACATTTTTCTCTTACATATATACGAGGAGGAGTCAGAATGTAAGAGGCAAAAAAGGCATCTCAACTAGTAGAGCCACCACTATTTTGTGATGGCCAACTGTGTGAAAGTGCCTCAATACCAACTACAATGAAAGGTGAGGAAAGGTGGTAAGAATCTTGTCATATATGAAGACTAGCTAGGGAAGGCCAAATAAAATCATAAGCAACTGTAAATACTAACCCACACCAGCTACAGGCAATGTAAAAAAGGAGAGAGGGAGTCAGTAGAGGGCTAACTACCAGCAAGCATTAGTCAAACCAGCTAAAACAAGAAAAAGACTATACTTATATCCTAAGGTGAATTGAAGGATGATTGCATATCCACATAGCTAATTATACCCATAAAGATCTGATGATGGATGTCATGAGAGGGGAAATCCACAAAATGGGGGCCTAAGGAGGTTGTTCTAGTAAGCTTTGAAGCTCATCAAAACACCATAGGCCTAGGCATAGGCCTACCCTCAAGAGCATGCCACCACTTCACCTTAACTAGTGGCCTACCTTCAAGTTAGGCCACTGCTAAGACTATGAAGAGGCTAAAAAATAGGGAAAAGGTGGGAAGAAGGAAAAAAATAATCCATATCCTCAGGTTTGCTAGTCATGACCTAAGACACAAGAGTACTAAAGGTAGGGTCATTGCTAGTGAACAAGACCTATAAACATAAAAAATTGAGAGGATGGTGGCCTATAGGATACATGGGTATTATCTTCTTATAATCCCTCCTCACATTGATTATGTTGTGTACTATATTATGGATGACATAGCACTCAAGATCAGACTCAACAAATTTAGCTATCTCCATGGGAGATGCATTTAGAGTGCTAATACTCTAATGGGAGAAACATGAATATAGGGGAAGCTCAACATTTGAGGAAACATATTTAAAGAGGTCTTTGAGAAGGGAAGAGCTAACCTAGAATTATATAAATAGTGAGGGAGTTGGCTAATGTATGCCAAACTTTGAAGGAGTAAATGTTGCTTGATATTCAACGGGATCAAAACATTCATCCTTGAGAAAATGAGACTCAAAAGTGAGGGGTGTGTGATAATCCACATATCCTCATGGGGAGATAGACAAAACCTCACCTAATTTATTTATTTTTTCATAGAGCAAGCCCATGGATCTAGTTCAGCCTCCATGATATGAACATCACCTTTAAGTAAGAACTGAACAATACAAAATGTGGTTGATGCAATGGCCTACATGGCAATGGTCTAAGGATGGCAAAGAATCATGTTGTATGAAAGATCCAAGTCTAACACAAAAAAATCAATCTTGACTATGTTGGGACCAAATTTGACCTAGAGCTTCACATTCCCCACTAATGCAGCTATGTCATTATTTAAACCAACATAGTTATGGCAAGAATTGGAGAGCTTCTTCTGACTAATCCAAAACTCATTGACCACACATATGGGAATGATATTAAATGCATATCCTTCATCAATAATATACCATTTAGCATGATATTAATCAATAGAGGTCTCAATATATATAGGTAACTAGGCCTTCTTTATAAGAACTAAAGCATCTGGTAAAGAGGTGGGGCCAAAAGATAATATGGGAGAATGAGGGTGATTGGATGCATCGGTGTTAAACAAAAATCTGACATCATCCCATAGTAGACTATCAC